>CAWUFW010012155.1:0-560852 GCA_963921515.1 Calotriton arnoldi
GATACCCGGCGTAAATAAATCCGCCAGGCATGGAAGCGGCAAAAATCCGCCCGCACACACCGCCTGAACACCGACCACGCCATTATGATTACACAAACCGAAACCGCCATCGGCGGAAAAATCACACAAAATACCGCCCGCCATCGTCCGAGTCTGAGTCAAACCGCCCGCCACGGACGGAAACACGCACGACAACACAAAACCGCCCGCCCACACGGCCGACACACCGCACGTGAAATTACGATCGCACCGCCATGAGCGCGGAAAACCACAAATATACCGCCCGCCAGCGCAAACAACGCCGATGAGAATCGACACGGCAGAAGCCATGGCGCCAACGTACCTGCACAGAAACCATCCGCACACAAAACCAATAGCACACAACATGGCCAACAAGTCCACACAGCAAGGCACGCACAAATACACAAGCTCAGTACACATCCCGAAAACACCCCCCCGGACAAACAAAAAATACAAAGGCCAGAACCCCAGACACAACACACCTGAAAACAACAGACCATGAGGACACACCCACATAGGTGAGTACAAAAGCAGCACTCCCACAGACCACAACCCCTTGCTACATTGCAAACCAGAGAGGAGAGGAGAGGACACAGTGACACAGCAAGGACAGCAGCACACCACAGAAACGCACACATCACTACCACCACCACCACCACCACCACCAAACACCACCACCACCACCACCACCACCACCACCACCACCACCACACCCCGGCACCACAAACCCCCTGCACATTACACAACACACACCGCACCAGCACCACAAACACCATGGCACCACAAAGGATGCCCAAGTTCACGCCCATGGAGCTGACGGTCATGGTCGACGAGATCATCAAGGTGTACCCACAAATCTATGGGAACATGGTCCAGCACACACCACTAGCCACCAGAAACAGAATGTGGAACCGGATCGTAGACCAGGTCAATGCAGTCGGGACCCTGCCCAGAAACAGAGTCGAGATTAACAAACGTTGGAATGACGTAAAGAGCCTGGTCAAGAAGAAGGAGGGCAAAAACAGAGAGCTGGCTGCCGTCACTGGCGGAGGGAATCCCGCGCTCTTTAAGACCTTCAAAGCGTGGGAGGAGAAGGTGCGAGTCGTAATCCATCCGGAGATCCTCGCCGGATTAGCAGGGGGAGTGGAGGCTGGTAAGTACAAACTAATGTATACCAGCACACCGCTATGTACTCACATGCGCAACTACCATGCCACAGCTCCCAGGGACAAACACCCCCATGTCCAGCACACAATACACAACACATCACACACACATGCAACAGACACTACCACACACAGCCCAAACCGAACAACTGTAAGATGCGTGGGGACATGTGTACACTAAGCCAGCCACGTAACCACCAACAGGTCCCCAAATATGCCAGAAGCGCCACAACGAGCACCCACCACACCCATGTGTCCGCCACAGCTGCACTAACCGACAAGTAACAGGTAAGTGGCAGGAACACAAAGTGCAGTGGGTGGGACGGTGGACAGCCCAAGTACAACACACACCAGGCCCCAGTCCCACAGCACAGCAAGGAGGAGCATCCCCCACACCCCACAGCCACGTGTCAGCCACCGCAGTGCACAACGACAGCCGAAAGGCAGACATCACGGTCCACAGCAATCGGTGTCAGTGGGTGTACAGCCACCCCCACGACCCACAACACCCCCCCACCCCCACAGACCTGCAACATGGAGCACCCCCCGCTTAGAGCCATGTGGCATCCAGTACAGTGCACGCACGAACAACTTGCAGGTGGGAAACTGGACAGGGCTGGATTACTGGAGGCATGAGGACCATAACACCACCAACACATGGGACATGTCACGTAGCAGACGAACGCGCAGCACCGCCCACCGTCACGAACAAGTGAACAATGTGGACACGGACATGAACAACAGACTCACACCCCACATGCCCCATCACAGACATAGCAACACCCAAGGAGCCACGTCTGCATGCACAAGCCACACTGAATATAGTCCCACACGGCAGCCACTGTGCAACTCATCACACACAACCGAAACACCATTGAAGTCCTGTCCATGTAGCCCCCACTGCCTGTCAACCCCACACCCCACAACTACGCCTATGTAAGACAAACAACACTAGACGCAACAGAGCGGAACAACATAAATGCACACGAACACCACTGAACCCATCAAACTCACAGACACACCATGCACATACAACATACCATCCATCCCATCCGTCAGCCCCAGTCTCATGAAAGGCATGTCATCCGCACAGCTGCCACACATACAGCAGTCACGCTAAGACACATGCCCATGACCAACCATGTGCCAGAAGTCAATTAAGCGCATGACACACTGTGAGCAACAACACACAACATGGGCCACACCCCCCCGAGCACTGCAGTGATGCACATGGCACAGGGCAGCACGCACACCAAGGAGATGGGACAACTGCAATACGTTGGCTGGCACACAACTATCACTCACTCATAACGATGCGTCCAATGCCATGTCCAGTAATCACAACAGACAGCAAATATGCAGGGCATGTCAGGCATGCACACACCTCAGACCATGCACTGTCATGCTGCCACAACACATGTCACGTTCGGCACCCATGGCTCACAGCATGTACCCCAAAAGCATATTCCCTCCCAAATGCGAATCTGGGGCATGGCCCCCATGTTGCCATATGCGTTCCTAAGCGTTCCATTTGAACCCCAAAAGCATATCCCCTCCCAAATGCGAATCTGGGGCATGGCCCCCATGTTGCCATATGCGTTCCTAAGCGTTCCATTTGAACCCCAAAAGCATATCCCTCCCAAATGCGAATCTGGGGCATGGCCCCCATGTTGCCATATGCGTTCCTAAGCGTTCCATATGAACTCCAAAAGCAAAGTACAAACCAGACCCAGGATGGGCCAGGAGCCCGCATACACCAGAGTCACAATGAGTAGGGGCACAGCAACACACCCATCGGCATGGCCAATCCGTCCCATGCCACATGTGCACAGCACACAGTCCCATTGCCTAGCACACACAACTACAGATGCCACAGCCACACACTCGCCTCCGGGAAACCCATGTACGAGATTGCACGAACTGCCAATGTCAGACGACTAATACATACTTCGCCAGGTGCAACACAATAACAAATCACATTCTCTCCACAGGTGACGAACTGCCGGATGCTGGGGATGGAGACAGCAGCCAGCACAGCCAGCCCACAAGCCCCCAACGAGGACACACGGATCTGGAGGATCTGTCCTCCTCTTCGGACACGGACCACCAAGCTGGCCCATCTGGCGTGGCAGGGCCCAGCCGCTCCCCAGGACCCTCCTACCCACCAACCCATCATCCAGGGATGCTGAACAGTCCCAGTCCCCTGCTGCCACTGTCGTTGCGGCCACACCCACGGTCATTGCGGCCACTACCACTGCCGCAACCGCCACCATCGCCGCACCGACCACCACCGCCTCCACCACCACCACGTCTTCGCTGGCACCAGCCCCAGCGCAGGTGGTGGCCCGGCCGACTGGATCCACCCTGGGAGCCACAGCGAGGACCGTGGTGTGCAATGTGGCTAGTGGGCAGGCCGGTGGCAGCAGGACTGGTAGGAGGAGCAGGGTCAGGGAAACGCCAGCCTCCCCTGGGAGCCATGCCCTGCCTCAAATGGCCAGAGTCCTTGGGGCCTATGAAGAGGCCCAAGGACAATGGGCCAGGTCTGCTACAGACACGCGGGAGGTGCTGGGGGTGCTGAGGTCCATGGACGCCCATATGGGCCAATTCGTGTCCCGTATGGACCAACTCGTGGACCTCATGGGCCAGCTGGTGGTGGCGGTGGGGTCACAGGCAAGGCCAGCAACACCACCTCCGCCACCACCTGCTAGGGCGCAGGGTCGGGCAGCAGTGTCCACTTCCCCTGCATCCACAGCCAGTGAGCACACCTCACCCACCACCAGCAGGTCGCCACCACACACCCCCTCCCAAACGTGGAAGGGGCCGTCCGAAGAGGAAACAGATCTCCCGGGAGGACTTCGCACGCTCCAGTCGCAAGTGAGGCAGCCAGCCAGCCTTCCGCCAGCCTTCCTTGACCAGCCACTGCATTGACTTGCTCTACGATCCCACTCCACACAGCCAGCTGGATGGCATGTGTGTGTTGGACTATGGACATAGAACCAGTGGGTACACCCTGATCATCACGCAGCCATGACCGACAGCTCATTGTCACTGCACGCACCACTTTTGTCATCACCTTACACACAATCACATGTCACAGTTTGTAATAAATGCACCTTTTTCACTAACTGCTGTTTGTGCCCTGTGTTTTATTTGTACGGAATACAACGGCCACCTTGGGCGGAAAGGCACCTGATGCGTGGCATGGCAATGGAATCCGGAGGGCCTGTAGGGACCTAGGGGTGGGAGACAGAACAGGAGCACATTCAATGAGTGTGTCACACACCCATCACACAGTACATGTCAACAACTACAAGCAATGTACACACATCGCACAGAGCAATAGGGCACAATGCCACAGTCACCAACAGTGGCATACTACCCTGGCCATGGAGCGTTGACACACTGCACGCAGTGAACATACGGCCACCCTGACACAGCACACACACACCTGCACAGATACAGACACATCATCCGTCGTACATGGACACTCACCGTCAAGTGAAGTAGCGGGCGATGAGCTGCTGGCGCACATTCCCAGCTTCCTCCTCTCCGCTGTCCACCTCACTCGAGCTGTCCTGGTCTGCGGGCTGGGGCCCTGGTTGATCTCCGTCATCCACAATGAGGGGGATCTGCTTCCGAATGGCCAGATTGTGCAGCATGCAGCACGCCACCACTATCTGGCACACCTTCTGTGGGGAGTACGCCAGTGCACCTCCGGTGCGGTCCAGGCACCTGAACCTGGACTTGAGGAGGCCAAAGGTACGCTCGACCACACGTCTGGTCCTCCCATGTGCCTCATTGTATCGATCGTCTGCTGGGGTGCGAGGATTCCTCAATGGACTGAGCAGCCATGCCCCATTCGGATACGCAGAGTCACCTGGGTGTGAGGGACACAGAGAACCGTTGCTATTCCAACTGGACAGGGGACAGCATCGCACAACCAGCACGCTACACCACTCCACATACTCACCGACAATACAGCCACGATCCTGTTGCAGATTGGCCATCAGTCGTGGCAAGATGCTGTTGCGCATTATGTGTGCGTCATGTGCCGAGCCTGGAAACTTGGCACACACGTGGGTGATCACCATGTCCGCAAGGCACACCACTTGCACATTCAGGGAGTGCGTGTGCTTCCTGTTGCGGTACAGGTGCTCAGTGGCCTGTGGTGGAACAAGGCCAACATGTGTGCAGTCAATGGCTCCCACAACGTGTGGGATTCTGCCAAGGGCATAGAATGCACCCTTCACTGCCGCCAATTCACGAGCCCTGGGGAATCTGATGTACCTGTTTCGGTACAGCATCATGGCTGCCAGTACATCCCTCAGCACCTTGCTGAACATGGGCTGGGACATCCCTCCTCCACTGCCCACTGTGTGCTGGAATGACCCAGTGGCGAAGAAATGCATGGCGGCCATCACCTTAGCCGTGGGGGTGACAGCAGTCGGATACACCCTGCGGGGACGGAGATGGGGCTCTAACATGGCACACAGTCGATGCAGAGTTGGCCTGTCCAGCCGAAACTTCCTGATTACCTCTGTATCGTCCATGTCCGCCAGCAATTGGTATGGGCGGTCAATGTTCGGTCTCCGCCTGGGTTAAATGGCAGAGGACACATGTCAAACCAACACGGCACATAGCAATTTCGCATACACATCACTGACATGACTGAGCAAGCACATGAGCCACAGCCCAGCTGTCAAGCTGGGACGGCACGGCCACAATACACTTACACAGGTCTCCCAACAATGGCAATGGCAAGTGAGACATACCACTGCCATGTGCATGCACATGGGGATCTAGGCCCCAATGACTTGCGGGGCGTGCTGATGGGGACTGACTGCATATTCGTCAAGCGGCAACGCCACGGCAACATGAGTGTCTGCTGAGCATGGAACTGCTTCCGAGGCTGGATGAGTATGGCACACGACGACGACGATGTGGGCACGGGCTGAGCGGCCAATACAAGTGGGACCTGTGGCACGAGGGGATATGAGACAGTAGTAGGTGTCAGCACTGCACCCTATGTACAGCACTGTACGGATCACAGCTCCCGAAACATTGACTGGTGTCCACATTGACAGCCCCATGCCAAGACGGCTGTGTGCTTGCAGTCACACGTCACAGGTGAGAGGTTACATTGCACGTGCCAGGTGGCAGACGTACATAGTGGGAGCTGGCATGTGTGTGCATGTGTCTCCTGTTCAGGATCCACCAGATGGGCGCTGACTCTGTACTGACCATTGGACACAGCATGTTCCGTGGAAGGCTTGTGTGTGTGGGATGGTGGCACTGGATGTGCCTCCGTTGTGTGGGGGGCCATGCACAGGGCGGGTACGTCGATGATTGCGCATTGTTGGTCACGGTGGGTGCACCAACTAAGATGTGTTGCCCTGTGTTCAATTCCTATGTCCGCATGATGATGGACTGTGGATGTGAGCAGACTACACATTGGTCGATGTGCTGTCTATATGCATGTGCCTTCACACCAGGCACAGCTGCCCCTGCACATGTGACCCCTGCTGGACTCGCTGCTGGGTCTGTGGAGCTGATGCACCTTCTGCGCGTGGGGCGGACAGCTCTCCTCACTTCCCTCATTGCGCATGTCATGTCTTTGCCGCAGGTGACATGGATCATGGAGGGCCCACATGTACGCGTGGGTAGGCTACACATGATTGTTCACTGGTCGCCACCCCCAGTCAGTGTTTCGAATGGGAAGGTTGTAGTGCTGGTGGTATGTTCGATGTGGCGGATGGGCGGGCCTAGGTGCGGGCTTACATTCCGGACATGGGGGGTAGTTGGATTGGCGACTAGTTGCAGTACACACGGGACACGTCTCTTCCTTTCCACATCTGGGTCATCCCTTGTACTAACTGACAGTGATACAGTCATCTTCGCCCCAGCCCTCATGTCCTCCCCTCGCCCCCCAATATGCATGCTCACCTGCGAGGCTAGCGCTTGCACAGGCAGCCCCAAGCTCGCACCAGAGAGGGCAAGGAGTGTATGTGTGGGTCCAGTTGCACGAGTGGGCTGTCTCAGGGTATGATGTGTGGCGGGACGCCGTCCACCTGCGTGGTGCCCCAAATGGAGACCCGGCCTGCATGGACTATGCATCACAGTCTTCGCCTTCCGGATCCGCCACCTGCGACACCCAGTGGCTGTGGCTGCCCTTGCGGCCAGGCCGCATCCGTCTGTGGCTGTTGGCCCACACATTCACTCTTTGGCCTCTCTGGGGAGGGCTCGGGGGTGGTGGCGCACGCGCTTGCACTTAGTCGCAATGGCATGTGTCGTGGTTGGTATGATGGGCAATGGATGGGATGGTGCGAGCCACCTCCCGTGACGTCAGTGCTGCTCGTGCTGTGGTGCGTCCCCCCTACACTTCCATCTGACTTGTGCCATGCTAGACGTTGCGGTTCTATTGCCTGCGTGATATGACCAGGAGGAGCGCGAGGAGACCTCACACACACCATGCTCCACTGCCATCCCGTGCCCTGTATCGCCTGTGCGGATTGACTATGTTGGGGTTACACCTGGTCGACTGGGGCTGTGTGTGCCTTGTCAAGGGGCATGGCGGGCGCACAACAGGATCCAGCTTGTCCACAGAGGGTGGGCTGAGGTGCGCCTGGTACCGCTTTGTACGTGTGCCCGGCTGCTGTGCACACACGTGTTCACTCCCCCCGACAGGTGTCCTCTCACAATGCCCAGGGAAGCGGTGGTGTACTGTTCATGACCCCTCCCAACACGGCGTGCTCCAACTTGGCATGTGCGCATCTACCCGTCGCACCCACCCACCTGAGCACTGCGTCCATACGACTTCACACGACACATGTGTGTCTTCCACAGTAGTGCTACTCATTTGCGTTGACATCCAATACCAGTGGACTACATGGTCATGTCACGACTGCCGTGTACTTCACATACTCTCATCCTCTCTCATTCGTACTTGTGAAATGAGTCAGCGGAGACAGTTTTGGTTTCAAACATTATATTGAGTCTTCTGTCCTCTGTGATGCAGTATAGTGGACACTACTGGCAGCGGGATACATGTTGAGGATATACTGAGCATGATTACAAATGGGATAGGGTGTAGGGTTACATGTGATTAGCTGTTGCATGTGGGATGTGGGCTTCAGAGTTACATCTGCTTGGCCAAGGCTGTGCTAATGTACATTTACGTATAGCTGCGGAGCTGCGGACTTTGACACAGACGGTATACATGTAGCCTACCAGACCGCTCGGCATCATGGGCACAGTCCATCTCAGTTCCATGTGACAGGTTTGCTGCGGTTGTTCCTCATGCACGCGTGCATGTGAGATGACATCAGGGCATGTGCTTGCGTGCATGCAGCGGCGTGCCACTTGTTGTTGCACTGTGGTGGTTACTGGACATGTCACAGTCACTGGGGTCGTGTTGTTGTTGTATGCACTTGTCGTCCATGCAAAGGTCCTGGTATGGGATTCCCGGGGCGGGGGTGGGAGGGGTGCAGCACCCACAGACTCCAGGCGACCTATTCATGTCCACTGAGCGGTGTGTGTGTCCATGTGCGCTGGATCCATGTCGTGTCCTGGTTGTTCGTGCAGTTCCGTCCATGTGGGTGCGATACACAGAGCCCATGCCACTGCCTCCCACGATGCATGCGGTGTTCCTGGATGTGATGGGGAACAGTGTGCATGTCCCGGTCATATCCGATGTCATGGCGATGTCGTTGATGGTGTGGTTACAGTTGCCGGTCGTTTGGTATGGCTGTTGTGGTGGTGACTGGCCAGTCCGTGCGGAAGCTGAGCATGGGTGCGGGGTTGGACTTCATAGGTCACTCGGGGAACCTGCGTTGTGGTCCGACGTATTTACAGGTTGTCAGGTATGCGATGCCGTCCAGCAGGGCTTCCATGTCATTGGTGGTGTACATGTTTGCCAGCCAATGAAGCGGATGGTGGCTGTCAAGGTGTTGTTCGTAGGTTGTCCCTTGGAGGACCATGATGGGGCATGCTGGGTGACATTCGATGTAGCTGTTCTCGATGATCCGTCGTGTGGAGGCACAGTGGTTCCATTTCAGTGCGGGTGCGATGTTGGCCACATACGCCATGCCCCCATAGGCAGAGCAGGCCCTGTCGTGTGCGTCCAGAGGGAGGAGTAGTGGTAGCAGGTCCGCCTTCAGACATGCCGGGTTGGAGAGGCATATCTCGACGGGATGCTGGTAGGGACACCTCCGACAGTAGAAGACGGGCATGACGCAGCTGAACAATGTGATGCGGTAAGTCAGTCGGTAACTTACGTTCAGCAGGGACAGGAGATCGCATCCCAATGTATGTATCGTGTTGGTTTTGTACAGCTTGAGCTGTTCGGCGTAGTTGGGTAGGTGTGTTGCGGTTGCCATTTCGCAGCGGTTCGTTGAGATGGCGTGCTCCGGCTGTGTGTGCAGTCTGCAATGTGCACGCTCCGGGGTTGCTGTGAGCTCTGTGTAGTCGTAGGGAGACAGGACTTGTGTTCTGTTGGCTTGTTTGGAGGACACGGGCCCTCTTCCCACATGCTTCTCAGACAGTTCAAGGTCAGTGCTGTGTGACTCCTTCCAATTAACTTGCATGTGGCCGACATGGGGGAGTGTTTTCTTCTTTCTTCCCCGTCCGTTGTGTGCTTCTGTGATATGCGCTATCTGCCCTGTGGTCGGTCTCCTCGGCATGCCTGTGTTGGTCTATTCTTGGACAATGGCTGTATTCACCGGCTTCTGTCGTAGGGCTGTGGTTTCGGAGTTGGAATGGAAGGTCATTCAGTGCTGTCTGCTCTCTCTTGTGTGGGCGGCAGGCTGCCTTTCCGCTCTGCGTTGGGCCTTGTGTGTGGATGTTATTCTTGGGCCACCTGTTGTCGGTCCCCGGGCTCTTTGGTGTTCCGTTTCATATGTCTTGTTCATATGTGCAGGGTGGTATGGGTTTTTCAGTGTGGTACTGGCGTTCCTCTTCCCGAAGGGGCCCTGCTTCTCCTAGTTGGTGTTGCCGCCGCTGTGTGCTACGCCATGTTTGTTACACTGGGGTGTGTCCTGCAGTTGCGTGTCTTCACTGACATGTGTGCGTCGGTTGTGTGGCGTTGGGTGTTGTCCGTGAATTGGGCGTTGGGGACATGTCTGTGGCCGGCCTGTCACGTGTCATGTGCGTTCGGGGTGGGGCTGATGTGTGTGCTGCTTGGTTGTGTTCCTGTGTCTGTGTGCGACGCATGCATGGCGCTGCGGTTGGCCTCTGCGTTGTGCGCATGTGTGGCAGCGTCATCGGCGCTTTGGGGCCGTGACGGGGTGGTTGGTTCCTAGTCCCAGGTGGTGTGTACACATGTGTTCCGCGATGTTAGGATTTGGCCTGTGTGTCATATGTGGATGCAATGGTGGATGTGTAGTGTGCACGCGCTGGTGGGGGGTTGTCCGCTTTTTCCGCCCTTGCACTGTGTGCGCTGTTTGCGTGCACTTGTTGTGTGTGTGCCTACCTGCGTCTCCGCGGTACGTTGCGTCCTTGGTGGTGCATCAGCAGAAGCATGGGAAGGGCCTGCAGTGCTGGATTCATGCCCGGGGTGCCGCTTCTTCGTTGTCCGTGCTCTGCGTCCGTGTTTCCGCCTCTCTTTCACGTGCGGTGTCTCTTTGCCGTGGGAGCCGTTTGTTTGCGGCATCGTAATTTATGCGCCGGGCGGGACGTGTTTCGTCGGACGGTGTGTGTCAGTTGTGCTGCGCCGCTACGTGTGCGGGCGCACTTTGATGGCGGACGGTGTTGCTGGCTTGCCGGCGGTGTTTGGCCTGCTTTTCGCATCGTAATTGGGCGGGCGTGTGGACTGCTGCGTGCCGGCGGTAACTGGTGGTTTTTGCATCCGCCAGCACGGCGGTTGTGCTTCCGCCCGCCATCGTAATGTGCCCCTTAGTCTGCTCTAGCTAGGCGTGTCCAGTTTATTGGTGCATTGCCTAATTAAACATGCTCATCAGACTAGTCAATTACAGGGGTGTTTAAGTGAGGTAGGCAGTGCTGGCTGTGGTATAAAGGGACACTGGTGGTGCTGGTGAGTGTCCATGTATACCTCAGGGATTTGACTGCAGTTGGAAATGCCTTGGAAGACAAATAGATAACCCTAAATTCCATGTAAGGGATGTGCAAAATGGGGAACTCACAAATCCTAGAACTCTCTTGAGGGGATCTGTTGGAATCGGTAATCAATCTGAAATCTTGAATCTCTGATGGGGATTTGTGAGTCAGAAATCCTGAATCTGCAGAGGGGCATTAGGATTCCCGCATGTATTATTTCATTTTATTTTATTTAAAAGTCAAGTTAGTATGTTCATGAAGTTTGAGCCGGTGGTAGCTGGTGGGTCTCACCGGCATTCTATTTTGGGGACCGGCACTTTTTTTCAACATCGGCCATCTTCAGAGAGCAAGAGAGAGAAAAGCATACAAAGGAGGAAGAAAAAGAAAACTGGAAACCCCGTCACAAAGGGAGAAAGTAGGAAACTGCAAGAGTGAGGTAAAAGGGGAGGAAATGTCCTGTAGTGACTTAGGGGCATATTATCAAGCACGGCGTTAAAATTATCGCCGGTTTAGCGGCAGAAAACTGCCGCTAAATCGGCGATAATGGGCTTGATAATATGCCCTGGAGAATTCCAATAGAAGCCCATGTTGACACCAGAACATGGGCTTCTATTGGAATTCTCCAGGGCATATTATCAAGCCCATTATCGCCGCTTTAGCGGCAGTTTTCTGCCGCTAAACCGGCGATAATTTTAACGCCGTTTCTTGATAATATGCCCCATAAAGAGGCATGAGGTGGATTACAGGCTTGGTATTCAATACTTTGACATGTAAAAGCGTCAGCCGCAGGTTTTTATTTGGAGCTTCGGGCACCAGTACTTATTATTCTATAAATTAAGCACTGTGCTCAAGGGCATTACATGAACCGTGTTAGACAATATGAGCAATCTTAGGGACCTGACTAGCAACTCATGCAAGTTATTTTGCGTCACCACATGTACAACGAGAATTGTATGTACGGCATATTGATAGTTCTCATTTTTAAACCACTAGTGACAATGTATTGTTTTTCAATCTTCTACTTCCTTCACTAATGTTTTGGCCTACATGTATTTCCTTTACTTTATCTTCTGCGAATAGAAATTCTTCTGGACACCCTTTAGATATAGAGGTACAAATTATTTCTAGTAAATTATCCCATTAATGGCATTATGTCAGACCCTCTTGTAGCAGACTCCTTCTCAAGGATAATGTTTCTTCAAGTATTCACTTGACTATGGCATAAAGAGAATTAGAGCACTGCGGACCTCGTGTCAACTTTGTCAAGATAGTGGTGCACTTTTTGGAGAAAAGAAAATCCTGGGTAATAATCAAGCTCACAAAGTTGGTGAGCGTTTTGCCTTTGACAAAATCACAAAACCTCCTGAAGACATCCGAACTCATAGACCCCCATAAAATAATAGCCACCAATAGCCCCAGACATTAAAAGCCACAGGGATTCCATAAATCCACACATCTTAAATTCATCAGGCATTAATGAGCATGTATGTCCTCAGGTAGTAATGGACATCAATGGCCCCAGGTACTAATAACCGTAACAACTTTGGACTGTTATCAACCTCAATGACCATTGGCAGTAGGGAGCACCATTGGCCCCAGCCAACAGTAAAAATCAATTGCCCCAGGCAGTTCTGAACATGAATGGCTGAAGATAGTAATGAATATAAATTGCAATAGGCAGTAATAAAAGTAAATCACTCCAGGCAATAGCGATCAACTGTAGCCCTGGGCAGCATAATACTAAATGACCGTAGGCCCTAATAAACCTCAATCGCTCCAGGAAGTCAGGAAGTATTGACAAAGCCTCAGTTCTGACTTTGTTTTACATGAAAGCATGTCTTTGTTGATTGGTAAGTTGGGCAAGTGAGTGAGTGAGCGAGGGAGTGTATGGGAAAATGGATAAGTAAGCAAGTGAGTGAGTGTATATAAATTAATTGGTGTTTTTTTGGGTGAGTGGATGTATGGCTGAATCAGTGAGTGAGTGAAAGGGTCTATGGATCGGTAAGTGGATGAATGGATGCTGGATGACTGAGTTGGTGAACGGATGCAAATGAGCAGCCCAGTCAGTAGAATACTGGTGAGTAAGCTTATCAGGCTTATGACCAGTGGACAGGCTGCCTGAAGAGCTCTAAGACTGGCCCCCTGCTTGTTAGTGATATTACCATGCTGGTGGAGAGTCGCCTTTCTACATGTGATCACACTTTACATATTATCATGACTGAAGGTAAACGTGTGATTAAAACTGCATACACATAACATCTCTGGGCTTCAGTAACACCCTTCAATTTGTGCAGGTAGGCAAATGCTGACCATTCTCACCCACTGGCACAAAGCTATTGCTCACAATGTGTAGCGTTGCACAAAAGGCAGCCTGCTCAAGACAAGCCAGTCTCAGTTGTGAACATCTTAAAGGCATTGCCCTTTGAGGGTGGTTCTGCACTCTAAAAATGAAATGTGCGACTCAGTAGCAGTATTATATTATCAACAGTGGAGGGAGAGGTGATGTATGGATTACAGTGCACCTACCCTACTAGAACATTGAAGACACAGCATAGTAATGTAGTCATGTCCCCAATCTTGAACAATGCCAAGGCAAAGAGGCATCTGAAACACTTATGTAGTGGGTTTGCTCGGTCAGTGCTGTAGGAGAGATGCATGGTAAGCATAGTACTCAAGCAGAGTAAAGCATTTCTGTTTTAGAATAATCACTATCTGGTTTGAACAGGTAGCACAATCTGTATTAATTGACAATGATTATAAAGCAAAAATGCATTGTCTATGGAGCATTGTTGGTGAGATGTAGTATGTTTATCTGGTGTCTTGAGATCCGCTGGAAGGTGGACTATTCAATGGGAGAAAAATAAGCAGAGGCAATTTAGGCTTTGTCATCAAAGACACACAGGTTTTACAGCATTAATTTACTTATACTAAGGACATTCAAAATATTAAGTAAATATTCTGCTTTTGATTGTCCTTATTTTCACTGGAGTGCATTTGCGACAAGGAAATTGGACATGTGGGACCTATGAGCCTTTTGGCTTTGTCTGAGATCCCTGCCATTACTGTAGCTTCCCTGTAGCTATTTATTATTATTCAATATTTGTTAAGTGCATAGATACCCGGAGGCATCCCAACTCTAGTAGCGTCAGGCAAAGCAGCAGGCAAGATGGTTATCGGGCCGCGTTCTGAAACAGCCAGTTTTTCAGGAGCCTCCGGAAGGAGAGATGGTTGGTCACTGAGCGAAGATGTGCAGGAAGGGTGTTCCATAGTATGTCGGTGTTATATGAGAAGGAACGGCCTCCACATCTAGCCCTTTTTGTTTTACGGACTGACGCTAAGAATAGGTTAGCTGAACAAAGGCCTCTCCTAGAGCGATGGAAGGTGATAAGAGAATGATTGATTGTGGGTCCTTTCCCCCAAAGGGTCTTGTGGCCTATACACAGAGATTTGAATTTTATTCTTTCGTTCATTGGCAGCCAATGTAACGTCTTCAGAGCTGGCTTGGCAGACTGAGTTTTGGGAATAGTAAGCAGCAACCTGGCTGCACAGTTCTGTACGACTTGGAGATTTCGTATCGTAGACTTCGGAACACCGAGGTAGAGGGAATTCCCGTAATCCAGGCGGGCAAGAACTAGCACCTGGACCATGACTCTACTTGCTGACATGGGAAGGAGAGGTAGGATTTTCCGAAGCAGTCTGAGAATGCCATAGCAGGTTGCTGCCAGTTCTACTGCTTGCGGGTCGAATTTGAAAGACCTATCCAGCCAAACACCTAAACTTTTAATCTTAGAATTAGGGGCCTGAGGAGGGCCGAGACAGTTTGGCCAGGCCAGTCCAAGATTGGAGATAGAGGGGTTGCCCATGACCATTAGCTCAGTTTTATCTCCATTGAGCTTAAGACAGGAGTATTCCATCCATTTGGCCACCTTCTCTAGGCAGGATTCTAGGTAAGAAGGAAGGTTTCGGGAGTGGTTTAAGGCAACCACCAGTTGCATGTCATGAGCATATGTGACAATATTAATCCCATATGGCAGGGCAATCTCAGCGAGAGGTCTCATGTATACATTAAACAATGTGGGAGTCAGTGAAGAGCCTTGAGGTACTACGCAGCTGAGCGACAGGCTCTTGGAGGTGTTACCTCTTTCAAAAACCTGGAATGATCTGCTGTCTAAGAAGGAATGAAGCCAGGTGATGACCTGAGACTCCGACATTTCTATGTCTGTTAAGAAGGATGTCATAGTTGACATATCGAAAGCGGAGCTCAGGTCGAGGAGGATAATAGCAACAGCTCCTCCCAGGTCGAGAATTTTCTTGGATTCCTCGACTACTGCAAGAAGGACAGTTTCCGTACCGTGTTGTGGTTGGAATCCAGTTTGGGAGGCGTGCAATAGGTTGTGGGTTTCTAAGAACTCGGAAAGAATCCTATTGATGTATTTTTCTAAGATCTTGCTTATCCCATGGAGAAGCATGATGGGACGATAGTTACCTAGAACCTTAGGATTTAAGCTTGGTTTTTTAAGCAGTGCTCTCACCATGGCATGTTTCCAGGATGGTGAAACTTGGCCAGTGGAGATAGACAAATTTAACACTTCCAGTTTAGCTGGGAGTATTACTTCCTTGGCCTTACATATAAAGTGGAGAGGCGCAGGATCGAGAGGAGAGTCAGATTTTACCTGGGAGAACATTTCAGATAGAGTGTCCAAGTTCATGATTGGAAGTTCCTCCAGTTGGTGTTCGATGTCAGATGGGGAGTAATCTCTTGAGTGAAGGTTGATGGGGCAGGGGGAGCTGGGAAATATATTGTATATGTCTTGTTTTTTTTGTAGAAAAATTCTGCGAGTTTATTGCAGTGGGCTGGGGTAGGATCAGGTAATGTCCCTGAAGGAGGAAGCTCCAGAAGATTCTTCGCGATGCAGAAGATTTCCCGGGGGGCATTAGCTGTGGAATTAATTTTTGCTTCGAAGTAAAGTGCTTGTGCTTTTTTTATTTCAGTTTGGTAAATTTTTATGGACTCCCTGTATTTCTGGTTACTTAATTCATTGTAATCTTTTCTCCATTTCCTTTCCAGTCTTTTACAGATTTGTTTAAGTTCCCGAAGCTTAGGTGAATACCAAGGTGACACTTTCTCTCTTGCCCTTTTATAACTAGATTTAATAGGGATAACTGAATCCAAGGAATACTCAATCCACTGATAGAATTTTTCCATGGCTGAGATAGGGTTGGAATCTAGCGTAGGCCTGGAGTTTGTATGGGCTAAGATCCAAGATTCTAAAGGTAATTTAGCCCATGGACGTTCCCAGCTGCAGATAGATTTAGCAGCAATGGTTTGTGTCGGTATATTCCAGAGAATGGCACAGAGGTAGGATCACCTACTAAAAGCTTGTCATTATTAGAAAAAACAGGGTCTAAGGTATGGCCTTTACTATGAGTAGGGCCATTGACGTTTTGAATTAGCTGAATGGCTAATAGATCTTGGGTAAGTTCAAAGGCCTCGGATTTTGTAGGGTCCTCTAAATGCAGATTGAAATCCCCTAAGAGGGTGAAGTTAGGGGAGGAACTCGCTAACATGGCAACAGTTTCAGGGAGGGATTTAAGGAATTGTCCGCAGGGACCTGGGGGATGGTAGATTAAAATTCCTGAGAAGGTAAGAGTAGCAGAGAATGAAATTGCGAAGAAGAGGTTTTCGCAGTCTAGTATAAGATCAGACTCAATTGACGGCATTTGAAATAATCCATAAGGATGATAGCAATGCCTCCATCTTTCCTCTTTTCCCGGTCTTTCCTCAGGATATGGTAACCGGGGGGAAGGATTTGAACAAGATCAGGTTTGGATTCCTTGTGAAATCACGTTTCAGTTCAAAACAATGCATCAGGTTGTTCCCCTTCTAGGAATTTGTAAAGTTCAGAGGAATATTTAGGTAGGGATCTGAAATTTAGTAAATACATTTTGTAAGAATGGAGGGTCAGTGGTTTTGGCCGAGTCCTTGGGACTGGACAAGGACTGAAAGAACAGTGAATGCACAAGGGGAGGTTAGGCAGATAGAGTGAAGGCATTTATCTTTGCATGGAGTCCGTAACCGAAGAAGTTGACTGGAAGAGTATGCAATTTTGCTTTCAGAAAAAGGGGTAGGGGTTCTGGCCCCTGGCCCCGCATGGACGCGGACTGGCGCAGAGGGACTTGCCTTCGGCTTATCACATGCAAACATACCTATCTGGGGTGGTGGCACCAGTGAATGTACAGCAAGGTTACTGGATGAATGGTCCATAAACATTTTTACATATAGAGTATAAATGTCTGGCTCTTCCAGACTTAACACCAGCAGACAGAAGTCGGATGTCGGAAGAGTGTGGCACCCCCACTTGGATATCTGAGAAGGAACCCTTTCCAACAGGCAATGAAATCTGGAAATGAGCATCAATGTTCCCAAACAACAGTGGATATGAGCATATGGAGTGGGTGTTTCCACAGTCTCCCCATCTTACACAGAAGGCATGTATAATAGCAGCAAGTAGGGATATTTCAAGAACAAAATGTTTAGGAACCCCTAGAATAATAGAACCTTATTCTCACTCACACACATCCCCAGAATTCACAGAAAAGGAGGTAGCTCTTTCTCTTACATCGGAAATGTAGGAAAGTGCTTCTTTGTGCATGGTCATGTGCAATGTTTTGCCTGATGCCTGATGTGATTTCGAACTGTAAGTGCAATGGCTCCCTGCTAACCAGGGTCCTAGTGCCAGATATCTTTGCCCAAAACCATATCAGGATTAGCACTTTTTCAGTTACCCCTATCAGTCCCTAGTAAATGGTGCCCCTGGTACCTAGGGCATAGGTACTGAAGAGGGTCCTCTAGGGCTGCAGCACTGATTGTGTCACCGCAGCACCCCCTCAATAAGGCTATAAACTGTGCCACTGCAGGTTGCGTGTCTTGGTGCAGGAAAGTGTGAAGAGCCGACATGACACACAGCCCTGTGTGCCATGCCTTCCATGCAATGCATAAGATATAGGTAAGCCACCCCTACTGCAGGCCTTCTGTCCTAAGGCAGGGTGCATTATATCCTATGTGTGGGCATTTCTGCATGAGCAGATAGGCCCCTACAATATCCAGTTAATTCTGTGATGTTGTAAGTGAACAGGATAGCCATAACGAGTACATGGGCTGCATACTCATCATCACAAGTATTCTAGCTCCATGATGGTTTCACTGATTTCTAAGATGTTTGGTACCAAGATCTTCACTGATGCCAGTCATAGATTTATTAACAAATTCACACAGGAGGCCCTGTTTAGAGGGTCCCTTGAAAACCCACCAAGCCCTGGTGTGGTTCCTGACTGGTTTTCGTAAGTCTGCCACCACCAGACATGTTTCTGACCTCATGGGGTGAGAGCCCTCGCTCTCGAGAGGACAGAGACAAAACTGCTTCTGAAATCCAACCCGGAACCCCCATATTGTGGGGCAGGCCAAAACTCCCCTTTCCTGCTCCACGTTTAGTGGGAGGAATGGTCAGAAAACTAGTGAGAATAGGAGGTGTGCGCACCTTCAGCCTGCACCACCTCTAAGGCGGGGCAGGTGAGGTGGACCATACTTTACATTTTTTACCATCTTGAAGGTGGGATAGAAGACTTTGCATTTGCTGGAACTGCCGTGTCAATATTTGACCACATGAGTAAATCTAAAAATTGTCATTAGCTAGTGGAATTTTTTGATTGGTCTATTTTTCCAAATTTCCATAAATGAACTGATAGGGCATTGGCTAAGTCCCTGAAAGAAACTGTTTAGAAATTAAAAAATCTGCACTTTAGTTAGGACAAAGTATTTAGTGTGTAGTTATTTTTTTTACTTCCTAAAAAGGTTCCAACTTTAGTAAAATAATGCCTGATTCTGATAGCCAGGTTCAGGAGCACAAACTGATCCCTTACAAGGCCCTGAGCCATGCTCAACTGGGGTCCTACTGTAAGGGCTATGGAATCAAACATGGCAAAAGCCCTAAACAATAATTTCTCAGACAACTGATAGCTCAGTTTGAGACAAATCACCTGGACATGATAGACCAGTCCGGGGATGAAGAAAATACACATGAAGATGATACTGAGGATGGACAGAAATCAGTCCCCTCAAGTGCATCTGAAACCTCATGCTAAAAAGATTGACCAGAAGCTTGAACTTACAAGCTCAGCTCCTGAAAATAGAAAGACAAAGGAAAGAGATGGGCCTAGGACCTATCTATGGTAGCAGAATACAAATAAATAGGGAGGGTGAAGGAAATTAAATGAAATGAAAATGTTTATTGTTATTAGTTAATAAAAACCATCACAATGTACATATAAAAGAAATCCTTTTTAAAATAATCACTTATCTTAAAAACATTAATTAATATTGCTAATACTCAGGAAAATCTCGTTGTCTCATTTAAAACATAACATTGTAAAATTAATTCAGTCATTAATGTGGATACTCTTCACCGTTTGCTATAAAGTGGCGTATACATCAGTATAAAATTCCACAGCTCCAAATGTCAACATCCTACTACCGTTTTAACAGCATATAAATGTATTGTACTCATAATGCGAGGCAAATTCCTCATGCTATAGGATGAAGCTTAAAATTCTGTTTGACTGCTTTATCGTGAAATTGTAAAAACTTCAGAAGTTTGCAGTTTAGCTGAGGATCTGAAGGGGCCAGACTTCTCATGATGGCTGTTCTGCACGTACGAATCCCTCTCTCATTAAATAAGCGTTTTAAAAGTGTATGGCGTGCATTATTCAGTTTGGGACATATGGTGATCAAATGCACAAAATCCTCGTTTGGAGCATCACATAGTCTGCACGTTTTTGGTCCTTTATATCGCCATGCTGGTTTGTCTGACAAAGACGGCAGATCCCCTAAGCCAATAGTTTTTTCTTGAAATACACCGGATAGGTTAGGTATAGATAAGTTGCCGGTTGCAATGTGACATAGGTTTGAATTGTCATCCAGGCATGGGATCGCCGCGAGAATATGCTTTTGTCCTCAACTAACGAATGAGATTTTGCAGTTTTGTTCATTGCTTGGCAGAAAGTAGGATGCGATAAATTCAAGCCCCATAAGTCACCCGCATTGGTTAGTTGTATAGATGATGACAAGTATTTGTTGTAACTTGAATTCACGTCATTATTCACCGATTCCCATAAAGCACTAATTAAAGGGCTGGACTGATTGTTTCGTATTTTATGCATAGATTTGATGAAGTGATATCTTCTTGCTATGTTTTGCTGTGTCAATCCAAATTCCAAACGAATTTGAGCGGGAGAAGCATTACAGGGCAGACAAAAGACCCGTTTGTATGTTTTGATTTGTAATCTATCCAACATTTTGGAGTCCTTTCCATGCATCACCGTACTTGCGTAAGTTAGAGATGGAAGCAGTTTTGCTTTGATAATCGAAAGCAATGGTTGATAAGAGGGGCCATCTAGTTTTTTTGCAAGTAAACTGAATGAATGTATTAGAGCATTATTTTTCCTAACCATATACTGTTGGTGTGCATGAAAGTTAAAATTTTTATCAAAATTAAAACCTAAATATTTATAAACACTGACTTTTTCTATGGTTACATTATCCAGCTTGATCTTTAATGCGGCATGGGGATTATTCCCAATACGCATGGTTTTTGTCTTGGTAATGTTGATTTCCAATTTTTGAGTTTTGTATATGCCGCAGTTTCTTTTATCAGTCTTTGAAGTCCAATTTCTGTGTGACTCAGCAGCACAATATCATCGGCATATAATAGATGGGATATCGTTAGTGGGCCTAACCTTGGAGGATGCGAACTGACTTGATCCAGGTGGGTGGATAAATCTGCCGTAAAGAGGTTAAACAGGTGTGGCGCTAGCTAGCTAGGGTGAAGGTTTTTATGACTCTAAACTCCACAAAGGGAATGTCCCTGAATACACAGATGGTGATGACATCACCAAATGGTTCAGTGTATTTGATAGAGCCTGTATAGGTATAAAAGTAGCCAGAAGAAGTTGGGCTGCTCTCTTGTGGAAACTATTCTTAGGAAAATGCAGGGATAGACTCCTGACATTGGCCGAAAAAGATGCTAAATCTTACGCCCTCATGAAAGGTACCCTGATTGATGGCGTTGGACTTACCACTGAGGAGTGTGGAATAATATTCAGAGAGACTCGAAAAACCCAGAGTCAGTCCTGGGTGGAATTAGTTGACTTTTCAGTGAAAACACTAGGTGGTTGGTTAACAGATAACAATGTGAATGACTTTGAAGGGCTATACAATTAAATTATGAAGGAACATTTTTGAGTAATTGTTACAATGAGAAGTTACATCAGCATCTGGTAGACCTAGGACCACTTTCTCCTCTAGAGTTGGGGAAGAAGGCAGACCACTGAGTCAAAGCAAGGGTGGCTAAAACTGCCACTCGTGTCGGTGACCAAAAGAAAGGGGCCAAGGTAAAGATGGTGACCTAAAGGATAAAAACAAAAATGAATCTTCTTCAGGCCTCCAAATACATGCTCAGTGGGACCCAAAACTCATCACAGCCCAAGGGTGGGTACCAGAGTAAAAACTGGGATCCCAAGAAGGCTTGGTGTTTTGATTGCAATACAACTGAACACTGAAATGGAAACGCTAGCTGTAAAAACAAAAAGAATGCCTCTAGTCTACCTGCAGTAAATGCAGTTGTGAGTCTCCAGATGGGATCACAGGGGAGCCCTGACCAGGTCAAGGTGCTCACTGAGGCAAATCTAGTCTCTGATGGAGGGAAGGATGTAGCTAGCTGGCTGTCTGGACAAGTAACCTGGAACATTACAGACAAGAGCCAAATATTAATGGGATTAGGGTAGAAGCCCTCGGGGACACTGGTGCCAGCATCACCATGGCTGAGCCACTGGTATCTCCCGACCAATATCTCCTAGGACAGACCTATACAGTCCTCAACGCTGATAATCAGGCTAAGGAACATCCAATGGCCTTAGTGACCTTAGATTGGGGAGGGGTTAGTGGCCTCAAAAGGGTAGTGGTGTCTTCTGCTATCCTGTACACTTGATCCAGCGCGATATTAGCAAACAGCATTCATACACCAGATACTCACTTGGGCCCATACATTCATACTACGCTAATACTTACGCTGGGTTTTATCAGTTGTTACTCTCTATCAAAATCCCTGCTACCAATTACCTTCTGATTGAAGAGTAATGACTTACCAATGAATCCTTTGCTAATTGGGAAATTTAAAATGAGTGACATTCATTATAGTACATAATCCTGAAATAACCACTGAGTCAGGAAGTTTTAAAATGTTTATCTAAAGATTTAGCAGAGTAAAATACAAAGCCACATGGTACTTAATCGCAATACCCAAGATTAAGCATAGAAATGATTATTGCTAATCAATGACGGTGTTTAAAGAAAAGGAGAGGATAGAGATAGCAGCGCAACTAAAGGTTGCATTATATTTACCTAAGTGCGAGAACCAAACCCCTTAGCCAAGGAGTTGGAAAGATAGGACCCGGGAAGGATGATGAGCAAAGACTTCCTCCAGGATCAGGACAGGACCAGTGACCTCTCTACAACGACGCCTGCGTCGTTCCCCTCTCTGATACTCGGCTTCTCCTTGATTCTCCCGTGCCTTCCTTCTAATGGACTCTGCCGCCCCCTCCTCAGGACCTCTCTGGACAGCGATTCGGTCTGCAATCGATCAGCTTGGCAGTCTGGAGCTAAGAGCGCTCTGGCAGCATGGACGCCTGTTCTTTGTGAACGCATGCTCTAACTAATTAACTAATGCTATATTCTATTATACCCTTCTACGCCCATGTACCTCCCCTTAATGTTGCTAAAATATGGGGCCACTACCTCTGATTGGACAGGGACAGGGGGTGGATTCTCGCACCGTATCGATTTGGCCTAAATTGTAAAGCCTATTGTCTTTACATTCCCACCCCTTCAAATTAATACATTCGCTTTATTTCCCACCCGTCTCATGTCAAATGTAAAACAATTTTCATAGACAATGTATCAATATGCAACAGGAAAGGCAAGAGTACAGCATCTTCGGCCATCGGGTCGCGGCCTTGGACGACGTCCAGATTTACTTCATTTGGCAGGCATACAGGACACATGCGCAGAACCATTTGCCTCTCGAGTTTCAGGTCACCAACCCAGGCCCAAGTTTACGAACTAATAAAAGTGCAAGAAGAAAATATTAAAATCACAGAATAAAATGTTTCACTGTATGCCCACTTTTTCTACTCTATTCCCATTTAATTATAAATTCTATCCCGTGTTAGTAGCATTAGGAAACGACAATTTAGTAATGACATGAGAGCAAGCTGAAGCATGTGAAAACATCAAGCAGCCATTTTACTACACACTGCGCAGAAGCAGAAATGTCCCCCCCAAGCAAAGAAAGACGTCACACCATGTGATCTGGTTATGACATGCGCATTGAGTTTTCCCGCGCATAGCGGCCATTTTGGATTTACAGACAAGCGTTATTCCTTAGTAAACACATAGGCAAGCTTCCTTCCCTTTCGTGTCGTGAATGCAAAGGTTAGTATTAACAATACACGTTTTAATAAATTAATACTGTGATGAGGATTGAATACAAGCAAGTTTCATTTATGAAACCTTGCTCCATCAATCCCTCTCTGATGGCGTTTCTGAGCCATCAAAACACTACCCTCAATCAGATGCCAACTTCTAGGAAATTACTTCATTCTCATCTTTACACTTTCCATTTTTACAATCTCCTTTTAATTTCTTGTATAATTCACTTCTCCACTCTTCAAGTTCGATTTCATCTACCTTTCGTTTCTTTCCTCTGCCTGTCACCTTATATGTTCCATTCTTTTTACAGCATTTGCACCATATTGTTATTGCCAAGATTATTATTGCTATCCCTGCTAAGGGTACTAATATTTGACCTATAAGTCCTTTTCCTACATTAGCAAACCAGGTTCCAATTGACGAGATACTATTTGTCAATCTTTCCCATACACTATCAACTTCCAGTGGTTTAAGTTCTTTCTCAAGTTTAGTTATATTCTGTATATATGTTCCAATTTCTGCACTCTTATCAGGAATATAAGTGCAACAATGTTTCGTCTTCAATAATTTACAGACTCCGCCCTCTTTTGCCAATATTATATCAAGAGCAAGTCGATTTTGCATCACCATAGATCTAATCGCAACCATTTCCGCATTAATCATTAGAAAACCTCCAGCAGTATCCGTTGATAAACGATCAACTACTGTAGACAATTTACATATTTTCCTTGAGTTCAGAATTATTCCCACTGAAGGTATCAATGCACCAAATATATCGCCTACAATTTCTGAAAAACTAGCTCTTTTACTACGTATTCATTCGCTATTGTTTTCATTGCTCCCAGTGTTTCTTTTTACGTGGTATATCTTTGGAAATACTGTTCCAAAATAACAACTTCCATACCACCGTGCAGGAAGCCTAAAGTAAGCCTTATTCCCACACACATAATAGATTCCAGGAAAAACTGAATCTGTTCCTCCTTTGAGTCCCCAACCTCCAAGAATTAAAAAATTGTGTTCACTTTCACTGGTACCGATGAAAACATTGTTATATTCAGTCTTTAACCTATGAAGACAAATTTTTCCTGTTTTTACAAAATCCAGAGCCATAGCAGCTTGAGCCTTGCCAGGTGTGTAACTCCCTTTTTTCTCAGCCCAAGGTGGTAAATGAGCCTTATGCTCAGAAGCTTTCTTTTGAAAATCTTGTCTTCTATCTTCTACTAAATTAAAAAATATCTTTTTTTCTTCAAGTAAAGAACATGTTAGATTGTGTCTATGTGCATGTGTTATGTCTATTGATTTCATTGTTAAGAAAAATTCTCCCATAAACTGTGCGTCTTGACTACTAAGCACTGGGTTCATACTCTTGCGAATCGGAACCTCAGAAAATATCACATCTAAGTTTGAATAATAATACTGAAGTCTCCCTGTTCTATAAAATAAACTAGACAAAACACTACATGATATGCCATATGTCAGTGGTAAGTGATGGTATGTTAATCCTTCTGCTACTGATTCAGGTAACTTCATACAGACGTAACAATTACTAACTTCCATTGTCTCTACATATTGAAACAATAACTTTGTGAAAACGTTTAAACTAGTGTCGTTGTCAGCTATTTCATGATGAATTTCTGGTTCATTCTCTGCCATTAGTTCTACTCTATTGCCCTTCATGTTTGCTGTCCTCTCCTTAGTTTCATTATTAATCTTTTTATCCATTATCATAAGGTAAGGAACTGCTACAATCAGGACTAACCATACTATAAGCACCATCACTAGACTACATATGCATATTGCACAGCATCTTCTACAGCATCTCTGTTTTGATCTCCCAGCAACTCTATCGTCAGGCATTTTTCGACAAGGAAGATTGCTCTTCTTATCTTTTCTTCAGCTTATTTTTTTGCTTAGTCAGGGTGGTCTTGTTTCTTTTTCGTACATCAGTTCTGTACTTGTTCCTTCGCCACCACTGTCACTTGACTATGAGCTTTCAAAATCTTCAAGAATGATATAAGTCCAGTCAGGACCCTTGAATTTGTTATTCACAAGTTTCAGTCTTTTACTTTTTCTTTTCTCTGACTTTTTCTCTTGATCAGTTTGACTTGTTACTTCAGGTACTTGATCTGGATCTTCACTTCTGGTTGTTATGTGGTACTTTACTCTTTTAATGACACTCGGCCAATGATCTCCTTTTCTTGTTTTCTTTGTTGGCAATGTTTCTTTATTTTCGTCTTCAGAGATCTCGTTATTTTCACTGCTTAGTACTGCTTCGTTTTCTTCTATTACTGTTTCTTCTGTTTGCTCCTTTTCAGGTCTGATTGGTTTCTCTTCAGCAGCTCCACTATGAGTTTCCAATTTTTGACTTTGTTCTTGATTTAATTCTTCAAGTTCATGTCTTTCGAAATGTTCTTCTTCTTTGTACTCTTCTTGATCTAACTTGTTCTGATCAGGGCTTATTGCACTGTGAACTTCTGCAGCCTGACCGGATTCTTCTAGACCTGTCTGTCCCTGTTCAAAGTCTATTAGGTCTTCACTGTTTTGAGTCCAGTTTCCTTTCCCTATCTGACCTTGTTCAGGATTTCTTAATGTCTTTTCTTCTTGTTCCTGAACTGCTTCTTCTTCACCTATCTGATCTTCTTCAATTTCTTCCAATTTCGCTTGACTTCTTGTTCTGTGAAATACTTCAGGAACTTCTACCACTGGTATCCAATCCTGACTTGTGCTCGGTTGTTCTTCTTCAGCTTCTCTTGAATCTCGAACCTGAGATCCTTCAGCTGGGCAACCTTCAGCTTCTTCAGTGATTGGCGTTGTCTGAGGATTCTCTTCCTCGCGATCTGGTACTCTCTTGGTGTGACTTACATGAATCCAATTAGGAAATCCGGCACACTTCACTGCTGTATCCATTGTCAGTATGACTTGACACGGTCTGCCCCATCTAGGTGATAGACACGTTTCTCTGGTGTGATTCTTCACTACCACCCAGTCACCAGGATTCAGATCATGTTCTTGCTCGGGCTGCCTGGAAACTGCGTCTTCTCCAACCTGATGAGAGACAGAACGCACTAGGTCAGCCAATCCTTTGCAATAGTCCAGAACCATATCATCAGATATATTCACCAGCTTGTTTGTGGGAACATGTGTTTGTCTCATTGCTCTTCCCATCATTATTTCATGTGGGCTCAATCCTGTGGTTCTGTCAGGTATACTTCTGAGTCCCATTAAAACGAGTGGCAATGCATCTGGCCACTCTAATGATGTTGATGCACACATTTTTCCCAGTCTTGACTTTATAGTGCCATTCAATTGTTCAACCACTCCAGAAGCTTCTGGACAATATGCACAGTGTAGTTTCTGTTTGATTTGAAATGCTTCACAGATTATTTGAATCACTTCACTGTTAAAATGTTTTCCTCTATCTGATTCCAAAGTTACTGGAAAACCAAACCTAGGAATGAGCTCTCGTAGCAACAGTTTTGCAACTGTAATGCTGTCATTTCTCCTAGTAGGGTAAGCCTCCACCCACTTTGAAAACAGACACACTATGACTAGTACATATTTCAGCCCTCTACATGGTGGTAACTGTATGAAATCAAACTGAAGACTCATAAATGGACCCTCTGCCTTTCCAATTTTTCCAAATCCAATTACTGTCTTCCTCCCCGGATTATGCATCTGGCAAGTTAGACATCTCTGGCAAAGACTCTCTGCAACAGCCCTGAATTTGGGATTGTACCAATTTTGTATGAACAGCCTAATCATTGCATCTCTCCCTATGTGTGTGTCTCCATGATACATCCTAGCCATTTGTGAGAGTAAACAGTCTGGCATGACTGGTCTGCCATCAGCACTGATCCACACCTCATCATCTCCTCTCTGGGAACAACCCACTTTGATCCACAAATTCTTCTCACTTTCATCAACCTCATCTTGCAATTTCTTGACGTCATTCCAAGTTTCAGGTGGCATATACAGCATAAGTTGGCAGCTGATTCCCATTCTTTCCACCCTCTTATTGACTGACATTCTGGTTTTGGCACAATGTTGAGCCACCAGATCTGCATATCTGTTGCTGACTACCACCCAGTCATCTCCTGACTGGTGTGCGGCACATTTCACCACAGCCAATTCTTTTGGTGATTGTATTGCTTCTAGCAATTCCCTTACAAATTGTCCATTTTTAATGGGGGATCCTGAAGAAGTCATGAAACCCCTCTGCATCCATAGTTGGCCAAAATCATGCACAACCCCGTAACCATATTGGCTATCTGTAAATATGGTTACTCTCTGATTCCTCCCAATTTTGCATGCTTTTATCAACGCAATCAATTCAGCTACTTGTGCAGATTTGACTCCTGGTAAATAAGATGCTTCAACTATTCCAGTTAATTCACATACCGCATAGGTAGCAGTTAGTTTACCGTCTTCATGTCTTTGACATGAACCATCAACAAATAGCTCCCTGTCTGGCTTTTTAAGAGGTTGTTCCTCTATATCTGGGCGTGGTTTTGTGCATAATTCTGTAATTTGTATACAAGCATGTTCATCGTCTTCATCATCTTTAATTCTCTCATGATATGGGTCTGGTAGTAAGGTTGCTGGATTTATTATAGTACACCTTACCATATTCACATTTTCAGCACCCATTATGATTCTTTCGTATTTAGTCAGCCGACTAGGAGTAAGATGCTGAGTTCGGGTTCTTGTCAAGAGAATGACAACTGCATGTGGAACATACACTTTTACAGGGTGTCCCATCACAATTGACTCACTTTGTTCAATGCTCAAACAAGTAGCTGCCACTGCTTTTAAGCATCCTGGCAACGCGGCTGCTACTGGGTCCAATGTAGCAGAAAAATATGCTATAGGACGTCTTTCTAATCCATGTCTTTGAGTTAAGACAGAAAGTGCACAATTTTCTCTTTCATGACAGAACAATGCAAATTCTCTTTTATAATCAGGCATCCCTAGGGCTGGGGCTGAGCATAGGGCATTTCTCAATTTTACAAAGGCTTCTACACTTTCATCCTCCCACTCAACAGGGTCCTTTGCTTTCTTTTTTGTCATGTTAATTAAGGGCTTAGCTAACATGGAAAATCCTGGTAACCATTGTCGACAGTAACCTACTATTCCTAGGAACATTCTCACTTGTCTTTGTGTTACAGGCATTTGCATTTTCTTTATTAAAGTTACCCTTTCAGCTGTTACTCTTCTTTTTCCCCTCTCAATTTGGTGTCCCAGATACTTAACAGCTGTTGTACAGAATTGCAATTTTTCAGGTGAGACTTTATGTCCTTCTTCTGCCAAAAGATTTAATAATGCTATGGAATCAACAACACAGTCCTCTCTGGTATTCTATGCCACCAATAAGTCGTCGATATATTGGACTAAAACTGAGCTTCCTGGCAACACTAGTTTTTCAAGGCACTTTTTCAGTATCTGGTTAAAAATAGAAGGACTTTCTGTGTACCCCTGAGGAACACGATTCCACACATAAACCTTGTTCTCAAATTTAAATGAGAAAAGATACTGGCTATCTGGATGTAATGGTATTGAAAAGAACGCTTGACACAAATCAATTACTGTGAACCATCCTGCACTCCAAGGGATCTGGTATAGAATTACTGCAGGATTTGGCACTATGGGACAACATGGTTCCACAATCTTATTTATTTTTCTCAGGTCCTGAACAATCCTATATTTTCCACTAGGTTTCTTTAACCCCATTATAGGTGAATTACATGGGCTACTCATTACTTCTTTTAGGATATTTTGTTCTATCATTCGATTTATTTCTTCAATGACTCCTGTTTTTACTTCTGCACTCATTTTGTACTGTCTGGTATTTGGGAAAATTGTTCCTTCTTTTACAGTAATTTTAACTGGATCTATTTTAGCCATAAGTCCTACTTCCTTTCCAGTGAAATCCCATACTATGGGGTTTACTGTACCTTTTAATTCTTCTGGCAACTCATCTTTTGTTATTAACGAAAACATCTCGTCTACTTCTGTACCTTGTTTTGCAATCATAATTTTATATACATGATCTTCATCTGGTGTCTGAACTGCCACACCATCCGGTGTGCAGAAAATTGTACAATTCATCTTGCACAACAAATCCCTTACCTAATAAGTTTACTGGACTAGAATCACACACTACAAATTGATGCATTTCTCTGAAATTTCCGATTTTAACTTCCATGGGTTCGGTAAGAGGTGTTCTAATCCGCTGATTAGCTACCCCCACTACTTGGATATTTTCACCAGAGAGAGGAAGGTCTGGAATGTCTGCTGTTCTCACAGTAGACCGGGTAGCACCAGTGTCCAAAAGGAAAGTAATATTATTACCTTTCACATTCCCTTCAACATATGGACCTGACTGATCTACCTGTAAGGATGCGCCAAGTATGCACTCCTTCTTCCCCTCTCCTAGGCACCGTCATGGACTGAATTGACAGAAATCGTCCTGCAAAAGAAATTGTGATGTCATATAATCATTCTTACCACTTCCTCCTTGACATCCGATGTCTGTACCATGCTTTGCTCTGCTTACATTACCCTGAATAGGTGCAGGTGGCAACTGACTCTGAGGGTTTACACCCTGCTGTGGGTCATTCTGCGTCTGTGGATTGAAATTTTGATTTGGACCATTATTATTCCGAATCTTTTTACATTCATCCTTCTAATGCTCCAATTTTCTGCATCCATGACAAGGAAATTTCTTTTTAGCTTCTTCTCTACTCATTCGTCCTCTAAATTTTCCACCATTCCCAGTATCACCATTCGTTCCAGAATCTTTTCCTTGATTTTCACTCGGATTTTCCAAATTGATTCCCTGTTTCTCAGCCATTTTCACCTGAGCCCACATCACTTTTTCCTGCAATTTCTTGTGTCTATCCTCAATATCGTCTCCACAATATTTTGCATACTTCAAAATCTCATCAATGGGCTTTCCCTGCCAACACAGCATGTGTTGTTTAATCATCTGACAAATCTCTGGCTTCAAACCGTAAACAAATCGATACACAAACTGACTCATGTTAAGTCTCCAATGTTCTCAAATCCACTATACTGTTTAAATACCTGCAATAGACGCTCATAGTAGGAATGTACTGATTCATTAGCTTCTTGGGTAGTTCGATCTATTTTTACCCAATCTGTTTCTTTCGGGGTATTTTCCCTTTCAGGTAAGTTATCACCTGCTGATATTTTTTCATCACATCATTTGACGGGGCACCTGTTTTTGGATCTCTAGGATACTCGTCACTAGGCCAATCAACTGTAATTTTACAATCTGTCCACAAATCGGCAGGTACCACTATGTCAAACAAACCATCCAAATCCTTCAACAGTACCTTCGACACCTTCACAAACCTGTCAACCTGCTTGTACCATTCAATTGGTTTCTCTCTCAACTTTGGAAAATCATTCGTAAATGACAAAATATCCTGTCTGCTCCATGGGACATGTACATATCCTCCTCCCGCAACTTCTCGCATTGGATACATTTGATCTGCTTTCCCTGTTTCCTTCATCACATATTCAGATGCTGTTCTACTTGTTCGTGCTTCTTCCTTTTTCTTGGCCCACCTAGTTCTCCATTTATCTAGGTCTCCCCATTTTTGCAAAACTAACATTAATTCTCTTATTTGCAATCTTCTTCCAGAGGCATTCATATTTTCTAAATCTTTGTCTGAAAATTCTGCTCTGTAGGGTTTCTGTAGTACTTTTGATCTCCCTATTTCTATTCCCATCTCTAGTGCTAAATTGGATAATTTTCCATGGAATATCCTTACATTTCTGGTGATACTCCTGCACAGGAACAATAATTCTTCTTCATCATAGGTATTTAAGTGTTCTAGTCCTACATTTCCTGCTATTATTTCTTCTAATTCGACTTTCAATTTATGAATGTCCATTATTTTCGGAGGTGTGCACTGTTTAACTGACCCTTGCACACATCTTTCTAGATCTTCAGGTGTTACTATGGTAGCACTTTTTGCTCCCGATGAAGTTATTAAACTTACATCTTTTGAACATCCAGGTACATCTTTTCTGAGAGTGCTATTTACAGTACCTCGAATAGGCAAGTCCATGAGTGATATTGTGGATTCACAGTCACTAAATTGATCCTCAATTATAACTGGAGCTTCAGTTTTGGAATTATTCACAGGAGTAGGTGCAAGTATCGGTGGAGGACAGCTTCCCTGAGTACCATATAATGGAACTACTGGACCAATTGTTACAGGTATGGTCAACGAATCAGGATGTACTTTTATCTGAGTTATTTTCTGTATTAATTCTGTTCTGGTCTTTTCTAGGGCTTCTTTTTCTTTGTCATGAAGTATTCTACTCGGGGTGAATTCATGCATTACCTGTGGCACTAATGGAGTTTTTGGTGGTGCACTTGGGGTGCATCCACTTGTCCCTTCCTGATATGGTGGGGGTTTCTTAACATTTCCTCCATAAATTCGTCTTCAGACTCCTCATTTCTCATTAAATGTTTTGTCTTTTCTGTGCATTTACTTCCTAATTTCTCCTCTGCTGAGAACAATGGATATAATCCTTCTGTAATCATTGCCCTTCTCCATTGTTTCATCTGACCATTCCTAGACTCATGTAGGTATCTGGGGAAAAATCCTGGATAACTCCTATTACTCCTAGATCGGTCCCTCTCAAATGCCTCAGTTTCCCATTCCTCTAGAGCTTCGTACTGAGTTAATCTAGGTCTGGGTTCTAAGTCATTCATCCTCAATCTCAAGTTTTGCAGAATTCGCCCATTGAATGTGCCATTCTCGGGAAATGCTAGTATTCCATCATTTTTGGTATATTCTATCCAATTCTCCAGCCATACACAAGTATGATAACCTTTCTCCATCATCATGAATGAAACGGGCGTTTTAGCTGGTGGAATAATAATTCCTTCTCTAGTTTTGATTGGTTTGTCCTTTTTAAAATAATTCTTGATCTTTTGTAAAAATGACATTTTTCTCCTTTTTCCGTACATCTTGGGTAAGTACCGATGTATAAAATTATATTCTGCAAAGCCTAAATATCTCCTATCCTGACAAATTCCGGTTAAAGTCGGATCGCGTTTTAACATGCAATCCTTATCCACTAAGAATTTCGCTTCTATAATTTTGACCAATCAAATGTCTGATATCTTTATTTCCGAGCCAATCCTTGCGCGGCCTTTTGGTGACGTTTATCTGTCAACCCCTCCTTTACAATCTGCTCTTTCCTGTCCTTGCTGGTTCAACCAATCCCAGCGCGGCACCTGTGACGTCAGTACTACTCCTGACTACTGACCCCTCCTTTACAAGAGTCTCTCCACACCCGCTGATTCAACCAATCCCAGCGCGGCGTTTTGTGACGTCAGCTCCCTCTCCGGCAACTGACCTTCCCTTTACAAAAATTTACACAAACTTATTTTCTCTACAATTCTTAATTTCAGTAACAACAGAAAACATTCGCTATCGTGCCAGTTTCTTCTAAATTCGAAAAAGATAGTTTCTTACACACTTTAGTAAAACCTTTCCGTTTACTAAAATACACTACGAGTAAAAACCCTTTCCGTTTACTCTTCACACAAGCTCCAGAAATACCCGTTACTTCTTCAATGTTACCCTTTCTAGGTGATATAACATCAAATTTTCACCAGCGTACTCCTTTGCTATCACTCACACGCATAGAGTCCCTTACGAGTACTGAAAGTCCTGCTTAACTTTTCAGTACTATTTCTGCCTGGCAGATAACCTCACTGCAGTATGGCTTCCACTTACCATCCGCTATTCTTTTTACCCCGGGGAATTCTGGACAACATAAAACAAACTTCAAATATACGGATGTTAGTTCATAAAAAATAAAATTCTCATTACCCAATTAACAAAGAGTAACCATCCTCTGCTACCAGAAAACTGATCCAGCGCGATATTAGCAAACAGCATTCATACACCAGATACTCACTTGGGCCCATACATTCATACTACGCTAATACTTACGGTGGGTTTTATCAGTTGTTACTCTCTATCAAAATCCCTGCTACCAATTACCTTCTGATTGAAGAGTAATGACTTACCAATGAATCCTTTGCTAATTGGGAAATTTAAAATGAGTGACATTCATTATAGTACATAATCCTGAAATAACCACTGAGTCAGGAAGTTTTAAAATGTTTATCTAAAGATTTAGCAGAGTAAAATACAAAGCCACATGGTACTTAATCGCAATACCCAAGATTAAGCATAGAAATGATTATTGCTAATCAATGACGGTGTTTAAAGAAAAGGAGAGGATAGAATTAGCAGCGCAACTAAAGGTTGCATTATATTTACCTAAGTGCGAGAACCAAACCCCTTAGCCAAGGAGTTGGAAAGAATAGGACCCGGGAAGGATGATGAGCAAAGACTTCCTCCAGGATCAGGACAGGACCGGTGACCTCTCTACAATGACGCCTGCGTCGTTCCCCTCTCTGATACTCGGCTTCTCCTCGATTCTCCCGTGCCTTCCTTCTAATGGACTCTGCCGCCCCCTCCTCAGGACCTCTCTGGACAGCGATTCGGTCTGCAATCGATCAGTTTGGCAGTCTGGAGCTAAGAGCGCTCTGGCAGCATGGACGCCTGTTCTTTGTGAACGCATGCTCTAACTAATTAACTAATGCTATATTCTATTATACCCTTCTACGCCCATGTACCTCACCTTAATGTTGCTAAAATATGGGGCCACTACCTCTGATTGTACAGGGACAGGGGTGGATTCTCGCACCGTATCGATTTGGCCTAAATTGTAAAGCCTATTGTCTTTACATTCCCACCCCTTCAAATTAATACATTCGCTTTATTTCCCACCCGTCTCATGTCAAATGTAAAACAATTTTCATAGACAATGTATCAATATGCAACAGGAAAGGCAAGAGTACAGCATCTTCGGCCATCGGGTCACGGCCTTGGACGACGTCCAGATTGACTTCATTTGGCAGGCATACAGGACACATGCGCAGAACCATTTGCCTCTCGAGTTTCAGGTCACCAACCCAGGCCCAAGTTTACGAACTAATAAAAGTGCAAGAAGAAAATATTAAAATCACAGAATAAAATGTTTCACTGTATGCCCACTTTTTCTACTCTATTCCCATTTAATTATAAATTCTATCCTGCGTTAGTAGCATTAGGAAACGACAATTTAGTAATGACATGAGAGCAAGCTGAAGCGTGTGAAAACATCAAGCAGCCATTTTACTACACACTGCGCAGAAGCAGAAATTTCCCCCCCCAAGCAAAGAAAGACGTCACACCATGTGATCTGGTTATGACATGCGCATTGAGTTTTCCCGCGCATAGCGGCCATTTTGGATTTACAGACAAGCGTTATTCCTTAGTAAACACATAGGCAAGCTTCCTTCCCTTTCGTGTCGTGAATGCAAAGGTTAGTATTAACAATACAAGTTTTAATAAATTAATACAGTGATGAGGATTGAATACAAGCAAGTTTCATTTATGAAACCTTGCTCCATCACACTGTCCGCTTTGAAATAATCTGGAGTACTCATGGGCTGAGGTAGAGAAAAAAACCCATGCAGTGATGCGGGGAATACCTGAATGGGTGTGTGTATAAACAAGGGCACTAAGCAAAATCCAAGGTGAAAAAGAAGTGTTGGAGCCTGAAAGGATGGACCAAATTTCCAAGAGAAAAGACAGGTAGACCAGCTTCAAAACAGACACCAGATCAAGTCCCCTCTGCTCAGGCAGAAGACTTGGCAGCCCTAGAGGGAACTGAGCCCCAGGAGCTTGGGCCTTACACAGCAGATCTCTTGGGCCCAAGGGGACCCTCTAGGGAAGATCTGTGCTGGGGCAGAGAACTTGTCCCACTCTTGAAAGCCTGAGGTAGAAAGCTGATGATCATGAAAAGGGAAGTGTCAGTGGTTCCCACAGGACCTACTGGGAGGAGGGACTCCTATGCACTGAGGCCAGAGACCCCAAACCTGGTGCCACCGAGAGTGGTAGTGCCTCAGAAGTTTAGAGAGTTTCTCCTAACATTGGCCCAAGACATTCCCCTAGCTGGGCATCTTGGTCAGACCAAAACCTGGAGTCGGTCGATTGACCATTTCTACTGGCCAGGAATGTACCAGAAGGTGAAGAATTTTGCAACTCTTGTGCCACATTTCAGGCTAGTGGCAATACAGGTTGCCACTTGAAGGCCCCCTTAATTGCACTTCCAGTGGTTGACATTGTTGGTCCCCTTGACCCTTCAACAGCATCAGGGAATAATTTTATTCTGGTTGTAGTTGATCATGCCACCAGATTCCCTGAAGTCATTCCCCTAAGGACCACCACTGAACCTTCACTGGCCAAGGCCCTCCTTGGTATGTTTACTAGGGTTGGTGTTCATAAGGATGTAGTATCAGACAGAAGTACCAACTTCATGTCTGCATACTTGAGTGTGGGGTGACCTATAGGTTCACTACATCATGCCACCTACAAACAAATGTGCTTGTTGAAAGATTTAACAAGACCCAAAAGTCATGATTGGTGGACTCCCTGAAAAGCTAGGAGGAAGATGGGATGATCTAATACCTTGCCTGCTTTTTGCTTACAGGGAGGTGCCACAAAAGGGAGTAGGGTTTTCCCCCATTTGAACCTTTGGTTGGACACCCTATAAGAGGACCCCTCTGTCTTGTCAAGGAAGGATTAGAGAGACCCCTCCAGGGACCAATATAGGATATTGTGGATTATGTACTTGGCCTTCTTCCAGGATGGCTGAGTACATGAAATAAGCAAATAATAACCTTGGGGCCAGCCAAGAGCTCCAGAAGCTCGGGTACAACCAAAAGGCAGCCATGTTGGAGTTCCAACCAGGGCAGAAGGTTTGGAGCCCATGGCACCTAGGGCTCTCCAGGACAAATGAAATTGGCCCTATCCTATCTTTGAGAGAAAAGGGGAGGTCACCTACTTAGTTGACCGTGGCACATGTAGAAACCCCAAGAGAGTGATACATGTAAGTTGCCTGAAACCCTACAATGATGGGGCTGATGTGACCATGCTCATGGTCACAGATGAGGACCAGGAGTCAGAGAGTGAGTCACTCCCTGATCTCCTTTCTCACAACCCTAAAGATGAGTCAGTTGATGGAGTGGTCTTTTCAGACACCCTCACTGCCCAACAGCAGACTGATTGCAGGCAAGTCGTCAACCAGTTCACTGAGCTCTTTTCCTTGACCCTTGGTCAGACTAACTGGTGTAAAAGTGACGTGGACACTGGTGACAGCCTACCTGCCAAAAACAAAATATACAGACAGTCTGGCCGTGTCAAAGAAAGCATCAAAATTGAGGTAAGCAAGATGCTGGAGTTGGGTGTCATCGAACCCTCACAGATCTCCTGGGCCAGCCCAGTTGTGTTTGTCCCCAAGCCTCATTCCAAAGGTACAAAAAAAGAAATTAGGTTTTGTGTCGACTATAGGGGCCTCAATGTAGTCATGAAAACAGATACACACCCAGACCCAAGAGCTGATGAGCTTGTTGACTGGTTAGGGGCAGCCACATCTCTGAGTACCTTTGATCTCATATCGGAGTACTGGCAGATGGGATTGAGAGCCAAAGAAAAATCAGCATTTTCCACTGCAGATGGGCACTTCCAGTTTACTGTTATACCGTTTGGTTTGAAGAATGCTCCTGCCACCTTTCAGAGATTGGTAAACAAAGTCCTTGCTGGAATCAGAGGCTTAAAGTGCAGCCTATCTTGATGATATTGCTGTCTTTAGCTCCACCTGGCAGGATCACCTGATCCACCTCCAAAATATTTTGGAGGTTCTGCAGAGAGACGGCCTCACTATCAAGGCAAGTATGTACCAGATAGGACAGGGCAAAGTTGTATACTTGGGTCACCTTGTAGGGGTAGGGCAAGTTCAGCCACTACAGCCTAAAATCCAGATCATTCTGGATTTGGAAGCTCCAACCACCCAGACCCAAGGCAAGGCATTTCTTGGCTTGACTGGGTACTATAGAAGGTTTGTGCAGGGATATGGTCCCTCGTGGCTCCCCTCACAGAACTGACCTCTAAGAAAATACCAAAAAAGGTAAATTGGGCAGTGAGCTGTCAAAAGGCTTTTGACACCTTGAAAGAAGCAATGTGCTCAGCACCCATTCTAAAAGCTCCAGATTACTCCAAGCCATGCATGGTGCAGACAGATGCCTCTGAACATAGGAGCAGTCCTATCCCAGACCAATGATGATGGCCACATCCAACCTGTTGCTTTCATAAGCAGGAAGCTTCTCCCGAGAGAGCATCTTTGGAGTGTCATATAGAGGGAAGCCTTTGCTGTGGTTTGGTTCCTGAAGAAGTTGAGACGATACCTGTTTGGTTCTCACTTCCTTGTCCAGCTGACTACAGACCTCTCAGATGGCTCATGCAGATGAAAGGAGAAAAAACACTAACCTAGGACTGACCATGCCAACGCCGAGGGCCTTTCCAGGTTCTTCGACTTAGACGATGAAGACTTTCTAGGGAAAGATTAGTCTCATCCTCTTTTATTTTGGGGTCGTCATGTAGGAAAGTGTATCCTTTTGCATTGTTGGCCCCCACTTTTTGCATGATGCCGGATGTGATTTTGAACTGTAAGCATACTGGGTCCCTGCTAACCAAGTTCCCAGTGCCAGATCTCTTTCCCCAAAACTGTACCACAATTGGCACAACTTCAGTTACCCCTATAAGCCCCTAGTAAAGTGGTATTCCTGGTACATAGGGCATGGGCCCTGAAGACGGTCCTCTGGGGCTGCAGAAATGATTGTGCCATCCCAGCACCCCCTCACCGTGGCTATACACTCTGCACTGCAGGCTGCCTGTCTTGGTGCAGGAAAATCCAAAGAGTCAACATGACACACAGCCCTGTGTGCCATGCCTCCCTTGCACTGCATAAGATATAAAGTAAGCCACCTCAACTGCAGGCCCTCAGCCCTGAGACAGGGTGCACTGTATCCTATGTGTGGGCATATGTGCATGAGCAGATGGGCCCCTACACTATCAAGTTAGTTCTGTGATGTTGTAAGTGAACAGGGAAGCCATAAAGAGTAAATGGGCTGAATACTCGTCAACTCGAGTTTTCTAGCTCCATGATGGCTTCACTGATTTCTAAGGTGTTTGGTACCAAACATCTTGCCTTAATAATTCCTCACTGAGGCCAGTGATAGATTTATTAATACATTCACACAGGAGACCCTTTTTTAAAGGATCCCCTGAAAACCTACCAAGCCCTGGTGTCGTTCCTGACTGTTTTTCTTCAGTATGCCACCACCAGACATGTTTCTGACCTCATGGGGTGAGAGCCCGTGTTCTCGAGAGAGAGAGAGAGAGAGAGAGAGAGAGACAAAGCCTGCCCTGGGTGGGGGTGTTGCACACCTCCTCCAGGACATGAGGGCCTTCCTGGGCGGGAAGCTTCAAAGGCCATGCCATCTTTGAAATCCATCCCAGGAACCTCCAGATGGTGGGGAAGGCCAAACCCCCCCTTTCCTGCTCCACTCTTGGTAGGAGGAAAGGTGGAAAAACTGGTGAGATTAGGAGGTGCGCCCACCTTCAGTCTGCACCATCCCTAAGGCGGGGCAGGTGAGGTGGAACCCACTTTTCACTTTCCACCATCTTGAAGATGGGGAAAATAGCCTATCAAGGTCAAAGATATGCCCATCCCCCATGTGGCGCAAGCATATAGAGGGTGTAGTCACCCTACAGGTAAGCAGCCCATTGCTTACTACCTGGCTCCCCCTTAACGCCCCCTAAATGTAGTATTCAGATGGCCCCCTGAGACCTTAACTTCGGATTCTACAAACCTAAAGAAGATAAAAATGGAAGAAGATGTGCTGCTGATCCAGGAACTGAGCCCTGCTGGTGCCAAACCCTGCCAACTTCGAAAGGACTCGACAACTGTGGTATGCCATCCCTACCTGAAACCTATGCCACCTCCAAGAACCCCCTAGCCCTGCCAACCCTTGCCGATTGCCTGGGACCTCCCTTTGGACTAGTGTTACTAGTCCCCGGCGGGCCGCTGTTAAAGACCGCCACAAGGTGAAGACCGGCACGGACTGTGTAAACGCCATTCACCTCGTCAACCAAAAGTTTTATCAGCCAAGGCTTGTTGGTCTCCAGTCCAGTAACTGACCCCTTACAAGTAACCACCAGACAGAGGGATCCTCACAGTACCTGCAACCGATGCTGGAAACAGCACGTTCGTGTGATACTGTACCCACTTTCTGGTGGCACAGACTGCGTGAAAGCAGCAACTTGGGCACGACCACCCCGACCGCGATTGACTGCCCTCACCACAACTGAAGCTAAACGTCACTGGTGAAGAACAAATTCTCCAGCATCACCCATCCAGGTAACCCAGAACTGCCTGCTGTGTCCGAGCCCTGGGACTTCCAAAACTCTGACTCCCCTGGCGGATAACTTCCCCTGAACACTGCACGACTGTTGTGCCCCAAAACTCACATCCATCGACTGCAACAATAAAGTTTTGGCCGTACTGCGCTATCTAACGTATGCTTTTCTGCCTCTTGACCGCGACGGTCTCTGCCTGATGGTAGTGACCGCTGTTGCTCTAATCCCGTAAGCATTTGTGTCTTGAGCTGCATTTGGTTAAAAATCGACATACAAAGCATTTATTAATTGCTGAATGAAGTTTTTGGTTTCTAAATATATATAAAGATACAATTTTATTTTCCCTAATTGGTCTTGGATTCATTCTTGAGTGTGTGTCTCATTTATCGCCTCTGTGTGTGACAACAAATGCTTAGCACAACTCTCTAATAAGCCTAACTGCTTGCCCACACTACCACAAAAAGAGCATTAGAATTATCTGCTTTTACCTCTGCACACCTATTAGGGTTCCACTAGACTCTCTGCACAGTGTACTTAATTTTTGTGCACTATGTAGAGAGCCAGCTTCCTACAGCGCACAAAACACGGAACAGGCTCGCTCAAAACATCAGAGCCTCCTCCTCGATTCTTGAGTTCTGCAAGAAGCTGAAGGCCTGGCTCTTCAAATAACTCTGCAGGGACCACTCACCTACACACCTGCTCAAGCGCCTGGATACCCTCACAGGTGATTGGTGCACTATACAAATCAACATAGCATAACATCATACAGAAGCTCAACTAAAACATTAGATCAATGAGACAAATTAGACACTGTGGAAATTATGACTTTCCAAGCTACTGGTGTTAATAAACTAATTTACCTTAAATACTCTACATTTGTGCATTGCATCCTCTCACTAGTTATTAGGTCTGTATTTCTATATTTTAGTTTTAACCTTTGCATGAACATAAGCAGAGGAAACAGAAAAGCTGCAAGGGTCTGTGGTATGACGCAGATGCTCTTACAAGAAAAAGAACAGATACAAATGTTGACTGGCTAATCTGCGAATGACTCACATTACCAGTACTGTCTAGATGGTTGACCTTCTTCTCAGAAGTGATGCAGTGACTTTGACTACAGGATACACCAACAATCCAGTTTTAAATTACTTGAACTGAACAGGATACATTTTCTGAAGATTTTTGTTAATAAATAAGTCTAAGGAACTGGAATGGGTGACTTTAATCAATTATGAAAAATATTTTGACCAGAATATTTGGAAACCTTGTTCTGGTAAAAATTCTGAATCTCTGCTTCCTTCATAGGCCTAGGAAACAAAGCATATTCAGTAAATCTTGAAACCATATGAAAGTCAAATAATAGGGACTTTCACTGTTAGATTTGACATGACATTCTGTCACAAGATATTATATATATATATTATTGCTGCGCTGCATGAAAGATCGGGAATGTGCCATATTTAACATTATACGGCACATTCCTGTCCTTTCATTGCCTGCATTGTAAGCAGGATTGTTTCTGTGCAGGAAGGAACACCCTCCTGCACAGAAACAATCCTCTGAGGCATTTCCCCTTTCTACATGTGCTGCAAGATGCAGCACACATAGAAGGAGGAACAAACAACGAGAACTAAAGAGATTTCTCCTTGTTACACCTCACCTAGGGAGGTGTAGCATTTTGACACATTCCAAGGTTACCACTTATGGTAAATCTGGGAATGCACCAAAATACATGGGTGGATGCGTGGGAACACCCATGCTTCACCCATGGAATGCCACCCTGGGGCAGAGTAATGAAACGCAGCAATTTGTGCTGCATTGCTTTACTCTAGATTTATATTTATTGGTAACCAGTGAAGAGATTTGAGAGTAGGCTCAGAGCGGGTGTGGGGTGGGAGTTTTACAGACAAGACGGGCAGCCGTGTTCTGCACTACCTGAAGTTTAGCTTAAAGAGCTTTGCTTGATGCTACCATAAGCACGTTGCCATAGTCTAGGCAGTTTACAGTGAGTGCTTGAGAGAGGGATTTTCTGGTCTGGAGGAGCAGCCATTGGAAAGTAGGCGCATGATCCCAAAACAAGCACCATATGTGGAGCTAGCCTGCTTTTTCAAAGAAAGGTTGTCATCTATCAGAATGCCCAGATTTTTCACTACCTTTTTAGGAAGAGGGGCTGGCCCCAGTTATGGGGGCCACCAGTCCCCTGACCAAGGAACATGAGCCTTACCAAAAAGCAGGGCAGGATATCTGTCTTCCCACTGTTCAATTGCAGGCAGTTGGATGACATCCAGAGAGAAATTTTCTTTATGCAATCACTAAATCTGATCTTTGTGGTTTCAGGATTGGGTCCCATTGATATGATTAATTGTGTTCTACACAAAAAGAAGGGGTGAGGGGCTAAACCCCCTACTCCGGACCCCCTGTCCACAAGCTCAAACACACAAAAAGGAGTAGAGAGTGGTGAATAAATATATGTGGTGGCACGTTCTCGGTGTGAAAATACTGCCCTCACTCACAAAATTGTGACATGCTTCATCATAGGGCTGCTTCAGTACACCCCCGTGCAGACCAATCCATGGGGTGGAGCAATAGGGTAGGGGAAGACAAGACACAACATGTAAAAAGTTTATAGAAGTGATTATATAGGGATCACCGGAAGAGGAAGTGCAGTGAAGATTAAAACTAGCTCGGAGGTGTCACTATGCGTAAGTTTATTCCTGGACCCTCCGGCCAGGATTAAAAACGTAAAGGATGGTGGTGACAGGAAGAAAGTAATGAACTCCTTACACCCCTCCTTACTGCCAATATGTCGACATGTTTCAGCCGTCGTAATGTGCCCAGAGTATAGGGTCACGCCGGCATTCGTCAGGACCTTTCTGATCCCAATTGTAAAATACCCTCGTTTCCTGGAATAAAGTAGGTCAGGAACAACTTGTTCCCGCACCGAGGGATCCCCTATGTAACACTCTCCCGAAGTACTGAAGGGAAAGAGAAACAAAAACACGAGAGGGCATTATTTATGCGTCACCTGTCGTTGTTTAGCACACTATGATACACCACTCATCCCTAAACCACCACACCCTGGGTACAATGCCAAGATCTGGTCACTCTATTCATATTAACATAACTTTATTCAGATATGCCAAAGTAGTGAAAATTCACCTCATGAAAATGTTTGCGCAGATAGATGTATGTTGCTCCCTCATAGCACACCTCATTCAAACAATTAAAAAGCATCTTAACACTCACCGAGTTTTCACTATAGTAATGTTAAAACTGGCGAGAGATAAGGAGAGACCCCCTGTAGTCACACTCTGGGGGAGACAAATCAACACAGAGAAACCAATGGTTAAAAATATTCATCCAAAGGACATTTTTAGAGGGATCAACCTCCAGATGTGCTCCAGTCAATGATCAAATTAGGAGATATATGTCCTAATAGTTCAGACTCCCTTAAGAATCAGGAGAAATGACCCAACAAGTCATTGAGTGCTGTCCTCTTTGTTGCCACCATAAAGAGTAAAAGGCTGCATAAATATGCCCCCGGCGAGTGTGGTCAATGGCATGGTGTAAAAAAAACAGTTGGTATGCCTACTGTAAATACCGCACGTAACATACCGTGTGTGTTGGCCTAGCTACTGAGCATTTGCCACGGTATATCATCATTTAGGCCCACCAAGTGACTCTTGAGTCTGTAGACCCATTTCTGGTCCCTCAGGAGTAGGGCCCTAGTTTTGTCTTCTGCGTTAGGGTTCAGTCTTGGTTATTCCACTTCCATCCATGCTATGTCATCAATAGTATGTTGTTTCTCCAGGTAATGTGCAGTCAGTTTTGTGTTTGATTTAAGACACCTAATGGTACTTCTATGTTCCATTATGCGTGTCTTCACTTTTCTGCTGGTCATGCCGATATATTGTTTTTTGCAAGGGCATGTGATGAGATAGATGATATATTCGGCGTTACAGTTTGTGTGTGTCCTCTGCTCCCATGGATAACTTAAACCCACATCTATGGTTTTGGTGTTTTTTGTAAGGTGGCATACATTACATGACCCACATCTCGAGTGTCCTTGGACAGGAGGCACGCCACTGGTAGCCTCCAATACCCTCGGTGGACGTGTTTTAGGTCTCGTGTGCACCAAAATGTCCCTTAGATTGGCACTCCTTTTAAATGAGAAAAGGGGTTTGGCTACATTCAAACTGTTGGAATTGAAAAATTGTCGCAGTGTGGCGAGAACTGACCCTTGCCCTGAAGAAATTGCTGTGAGTCTTCTTTGGCAATGAAACATGTTGGCCCTCTATAACTATTTAGATAGTAGGCACAGTGTGTCCTGGTTTTAATGTGAGCAGTCCCACAGCACATAAACAAAGTAGGACAGCCAGTGGTTGTCTAGTTCGTTTTTATACTTGGAGTAGCGGAATTCATGCACTGATTCCGTTTCTCCTTACAGGGTTGGTTCAGTCGGGCACGCGGATAAGGTACTCTGAGTGCCGACATCACGATATACCACACTGAGCACGTTCTTTTTCTTATTTTTCTACACTTTTTCTGTTACGGGTTGGCAGTAGCTGATGATGAGAACCTGAGGGTGCAGGTGAGTACCAATCTGCACACTCCATGGTGTTACTCCCGTGAGGCACTGTCAACCTTTTTCACCACTTTTTTCTTCATTTTCTTTGCTGTCCACACCACTGGGTGGTATAGACCGGGGGAGACTGAGTTCCTAATTTTTTTAAAAAATATAATGTGAACATGGATTTCCTAGAACAGACGGTATAACTATAGCCGCTGTTTACTTACACCGATCTGGGTGACTAAACTATTTTGGAGGGATTTCCGAGCATTGTGTTCACTTATGAGATCAGGTCTTCGTATTTTCGAAGGTCCAATTGTTAGGGGTCCTCCTACCCTGACGTCGCTCACCCCTTGAACCCTGTGGTTGAGTTGTCTGTTCCGGAGCTGACAGATAATACTGCTCTTTGACGTAAGGAAACGCCCACTCGTGACTGAATCTATCTAGGTTCCGTTTGAGTCCCTTAATCTTTTGATTGACCATATAGGTCTGGTATTCCCCCAAATCACTTTGAATTCTTGCCAGCTGTTCTTTTGCATCTATGATGGTAGTGTCGGCCTTGATGGATTCCTCCAGCTCTAATATCTCTTTGAGGAGTTCCTCCCTAAGCCTCTTGGCCGTATTGATTATCAGGATAAGCCTGTCCCGGGTACACTTGTTGGCTATATAGCTCCAGTCCACCCGGAACCTCTTATCCTCCAGAAAGATTTTTGGTTCAATGCAAACCAACAGGCTCGCCGGCGCTGCCCCTGCACGTAAATACTCAGTCATTAACTCTCCATGGAGCGCAATTCTGATTTGGCGTTTCTTGGTATTAGACAATTTCTCCCACTCATCCCGGGCTGATGAAGTCCCGCTTAGTGGGGCATTGGGCAGTAATGACGGCCCTGACAGTATTGAGGCAATGTGATCGTCAGTAAAAGCCAGACAAAACTTGTCCATGCTACACTAGTTGTCAGACGAGTATGAAGGGGGTTCAATATATTACAAGAGAACCGTGGTGGAGACCCACACTATAAACCAATGCTGACTGTTATGTGGTTGAAATCAACTGCGGGACCTTGTCCCTGCCATAAAAAAGCTCTCACGGCTAGTCTGCCGTTCTCTATACCATATACACAAAGGAGCTATAGAGGGATAAGGATCAGGTCGCCCCCCACTCTCAGTATTACAACACAAATATAGACCTGATCTCATAAGTGAACACAATGCTCGGAAATCCCTCCAAAATAGTTTAGTCACCCAGATCGGTGTAAGTAAACAGCGGCTATAGTTATACCGTCTGTTCTAGGGAATCCATGTTCACATTATAGGGGTTTCAGACTGTGTGAGTGTGGACATGTACACATTCACAACACAGAGGGGGTTGCAGGTATGCCCAGGATGGGCAACCACCCGGTAATTATATTCATGAGATAAAGGTGGCTCCTATACTTACAGTACTATATGTGGTATTCCATGCTGACTGTAATATGTTGTGTTGTATTGTCTTTGTCTCCCTCAGGTAAAAAATACATAAACATTGTCGCAGTGTGGCGAGAACTGACCCTTGCCCTGAAGAAATTGGTGTGAGTCTCCTTTGGCAATGAAACATGTTGGCCCTCTATAACTATTTTGATAGTAGGCAACAGTGTGTCCTGGTTTTAATGTGAGCAGACCCACAGCACATAAATAAAGTAGGACAGCCAGTGGTTGTCTAGCTCGTTTTTAGACTTGGAGTAGCGGAATTCATGCACTGATTCTGTTTCTCCTTACAGGGTTGGTTCAGTCGGGCACGCGGATAAGGTACTCTGAGTGCCGACATCACGATATACCACACTGAGCATGTTCTTTTTCTTATTTTTCGACACTTTTTCTGTTACGGGTTGGCAGTAGCTGATGATGAGAACCTGAGGGTGCAGGTGAGTACCAATCTGCACACTCCCATGGTGTTACTCCCGTGAGGCACTGTCAACCTTTTTCACCACTTTTTCTTCATTTTCTTTGCTGTCCACACCACTGGGTGGTATAGACCGGGGGAGACTGAGTTCATAACATTTTTTAAAAATATAATGTGAACGTGGATTCCCGAGAACAGACGGTATAACTATAGCCGCAGTTTACTTACACCGATCTGGGTGACTAAACTATTTTGGAGGGATTTACGAGCATTGTGTTCACTTATGAGATCAGGTCTATATTTGTGTTGAAATATCGGATATATACCTATCCTGGGGTTTATTATTGACAAGTTCTTATACACTTAGCATACACTTGTTGGAATACACTTTACTTTACCTACCTAAGCGACTGGATACGCCATGACCGACTCCCCTCTTGTAATACCGTGGTAATTAATTGTGTACTCAATTTTACAATAAATACTGATTGTTCAGTGGTCACCATCTCATTCTGGAAGTGACCACATTGGTTGTCATATAAAAAACAATCTGCCATATCCTCCTTTTAATCTGGATAATAACACAGATTACTTACTGAAGGGAGTAACAACAAACAAACCCTCCCCAACCCCCAATCCCCCAACCACGATCCAGCATATTAAATCTACAAGTTTTGACTGTGCTCAGATATTTTCTGAACCATGGTAAAACAAGCGCCACGTGCATGTCATAGTTATTAAAATTACAATATGGACACGCGCTACTAACTGTGGCCACCTCCGCGGTCTACTACCTAAAAACACGCAAAATTTGCTTAGCCCCGATCTTGTTCAGATAAAGTCTGAACAATGGGGAAAAAGAGAAGCCCATAAGCGTCCGTAGCAACGCAGCGCAATGCGTGCGCACAGACGCTACGTTGGGATGTAGACCACACCCCGGCTCCCACATGACAGGAAGCAGGGAGCTGTGTTACAGCTTAAGAAACCGAGCACTCCGTACCCGTTCACCTACACAGCGGGAACAGATAAGTGCCAAATGGGAGGAGCACCTACCTTGATGCAGTAAGGAGTGGGGGGCGGCTGGACATTGGACTAAACGCAGGAGTATTCTGTTACGATATTGCGAGGGGATATACTTTGTATATTTTGGATACTTATCTAGATCGGACACAGGACAATCACCGGGGGCATGTTCATGCAGCCTTTTACTCTTTATGGCGGTAACAAAGGGGACAGCACTCGATGACTTGTTGGGTCATTTCTCCTGATTCTTAAGGGAGTCTGAACTATTAGGACATATATCTCCTAATTTGGTCATTGACTGGGGCACATCTGGAGGTTGATCCCTCTAAAAATATCCTTTGAATGAATATTTTTAACCATTGGTTTCTCTTTGTTGATTTGTCTCCCCCAGAGTGTGACTACAGGGGGTCTCTCCTTATCTCTCGCCAGTTTTAACATTACTATAGTGAAAACTCAGTGAGTGTTAAGATGCTTTTTAATTGTTTCAATGAGGTGTGCTATGAGGGAGCAACGTACATCTCTCTGCGCAAACATTTTCATGAGGTGAATTTTCACCACTTTGGCATATCTGAATAAAGTTATGTTAATATGAATGGAGTGACCAGATCTTGGCATTGTACCCAGGGTGTGGTGGTTTAGGGATGAGTGGTGTGTCTAAGTGTGCTAAACAATGACAGGTGACGCATAAATAATGCCCTCTCGTGTTTTTGTTTATCTTTCCCCTTCAGTACTTCGGTAGAGTGTTACATAGGGGATCCCTCGGTGCGGGAACAAGTTGTTCCTGACCTACTTTATTCCAGGAAAGGAGGGTATTTTACAATTATGATCGGAAAGGTCCTGACGAATGCCGGCGTCACCCTATACTCTGGGCACATTATGACGGCAGAAACATGTCAACATATTGGCAGTAAGGAGGGGTGTAAGTGATGGAGCAAGGATTCGAGAAAATGAAACTTGCTCGAATTAATTCCCCATTAACACATACTAACTGTCTGAATTTAGATACAACAAAATTAATATGCATTAGACACCGAAACGTGGGAAAGAAAGCTTACGCATGCTTAAATTAATGAGAATAAAGTGTAACGCCACTATAATCCGCTTTAATTTGCAAAAACGCTTTGCGCATGTGCGAACCTCCTGAACTACATGACTAACTCGCTTTGAGAGGGAAAAACTTAAGCGCATGCGCAAAAGAAACTAATATCCGGTCTTGAGGTACCGCATGCCCGGCATATGTTTGCTTGAATTTAAAAGAAGGCTGCTGTTATTAATGCTGATGCACAGAGAAAATAATATTAATATGGATAGAGTAGAAGTGGCTGGTGAACAGTGAGAATTATATGTTCAAGAAAATAACATCTGTTTATGATTCTTTTATTAATAGTGTACATTCGGGCCTGTTAAACTATGACTGAAAAGAAAAGGAAAATGGCGAAAAGTTGCGCATGAGCAATGAGTCCATGATGTGACCCGGTGACCGAGGCAGTTGAAAGCCTGCTAAGACCCAAGGACAGAGGAGCTGGGAAAGAAGAGGATATGTCCTACATCCACAAAGCCTGTATTAAAGAAATTATTTCATTTGCAACAAAATGTGTATGGGAAAAATAAAAGAATGAATGAGTCAAAGGGGAAGGGCCAGCAAACAATGGGATTCACAAATAAAATGAATATGTCAGCCTGGTGCGACGAAGACTCCCCTAACCCCGTCCAATCATATTCCGTATTTTAGTAAAATTGGTAACTCTTGAGGGTGGGACATGAAGAAATAAAGACTATAACTAGGTGACTTAAGTTAAAAAGAAGTGTTGTCCAGATATGTCCGGAGGGTTATCCTGAGAGAAGTCCAGATAATGAGAAGTCCACAGAAGCAGTTCTCAGAGACCACAGAGAGAGCCTAGAGCCTGAATGAAGAGAGAGAGAGCAAACTTGAAATAGTCAGATCCAAAAGACAGCCTGATTAGTTTCGAAGATTGCGGTAGAATATCGAGGAGGGAGAGAGTGTAAGAGAGGGAATCGTCCCGGTGCGTCGGGTTTGTAGAGAAGTCTAGTAAGTATCAACTTTGCCCTGATTCTATCCTATAATCTTTGTCTCCTGATCCTAAGTCTGAGGACCTCCGCCAGTCCTTTGGCCAGAGGGGTGGTTTTCTGATTTTCCTTATTAGGTAAATATCATTCTGTCCTTAAGATTTGTATATTTCGTTGCAAATGTATGTTATTATGCCTTTTGTCTCTACATCTATCCACTCTCAAGCATTTGATTGATTGAACGCATTTGTGTAAATGAATATATTTGCTAAATGATCTCTCTCTCTTATTAAATGAATGTTGGTGTTGGCACTGTGAATCTGTAAATGATGAGCGTTCAACTTATGATTGAAATTTTAGATAAAAATGATAAATCTTACTCAGAGTCTGAGGTTATATTCCATTAAAAGTTAGTTAAGAAATTGTTAATATCACCATCAACTAACTCAACTAATGGTCCATTGACCAAAGGAAGAGTGTTGATTTGTGAAGATTAGTTAGATCTCGAAAGGGTATTTAATCCAATATGTGATTTTACAGAGAATAAACTAATCAGAATCTAAGAGAATAATAAAAATTGACCCCAGAGTGATTTTTAGCCAGGGCGTTGTTTTTGGATTACAGTATAAATGCATATGGGCCCATTTAAACATTTTCCCAAGTTGTATGTGAATGTGAAATATCCATCCCTGGCTATCGCGCTGGATCAGTTTTTCTGGTAGCAGAGTTATGGTTATTATTGATTAGTTTGGTGATTATTGATTATATGTTCTTAATATGAAAAGTTAGTGTCCTGTTCTATGTTGTCTGGAAGTACAGGTACAGAGATACCTGGGAATCCTGGGAATGGAATTTTGAAGAGTGTGGTAAGGAAATCACACTGCAGAAGGTTACTCGTCTGTTGTCATAATACCTAAAAGCTACGGAGGGCTGTAGGTGTTATATTAGGGACTATATCGGATAAGAGTCGAGAGTGAATGATAGCAGAGGGCCCACCTATGAAACTTTGGCCTTGCCCAAAGGAGAAGTATCCCTAGAGGAGTAGTAGGTCCTCCCCGAGCTTAAGTGAAGGGTAAACAGTGGTTTTTACTCGCGGCATAAGGAAGTACTTTTTCTTTGAAGCGAATGGATAAACTATCATTGGATTAGTGGAGCAGACAGAGTAGCGCTGTTTTTACGTTGTTACTAACAAGAAAATTATAAAGGAAAGTCATATTACCTTGTGAAGGGAGGGTCAGTAGCAGGAGTCATACTGACGTCACAAGAGCTGCGCTGGTATTGGTTGAAACAGCGGTCATGTGACAAGAGCAAATTGTAAAGGGAGGGTCAGTAGTAGGAGTAATACTGACGTCACAAAGAGCCACGCTGGCATTGGTCAGACAAGAGGGTGTGTTGAAAGCTTTGATTGGTTGGTAGACAAGAACCGCACTGGTAATGGTTGTGGAAGAGAAAACGTAGTGAGCCCTGATTGGATTGTTGGTGTGAGTCGCGCTGGTATAGGACGAGTGTTGGCGAATAGGATACGTGAGAAATACGGAAGAGTCTTTAGGTTTGTTTACTGAAAATAGCTAGACGTAAGGATCGGAAAAATGAAGTTGATTAATAAAATCAAGAATTTCTTTAAAAAAAATAAACGTGTAGTGACCAGAGAAGGCATTCTTATCCCACCTACTGATACGCCTGCTTCTTTTATGATGATGGAACGAGGATATCATACTTGTGTTTGCTTGGAAAATTGGGTAGAGTATACGAAAGATGATAGTGTTTTAGCATTTCCTGAACATGGTACATTTAATGTGAGGATTCTTCAAAATTTAAGAAATCGGATGAATAGATTAGAACCTAGTCCAAGGTTAACGCAGTATGAAGCTTTAGAGGAGTGGGAAGTCGAGGCATTTGAGCAAGAGAAATGCAGAGGAGGTAGAAGAATAAATAGAGGATTTTTCCCCAGATATCCATTTGATACTCGAGGAGATCAGATGAAAAGATGGAGAAGAGCTGTAGTAACGGAAGGCTTGTATCCAGTATTGATGGCTGAGGATCAAGTAGGGAGCAAGTGTAAAGAAAAATTGAAACACTTAGGTATAACAGGAACAGGATGTGAAGAATCTGATGAGTTACTGGGGGACATTTTAGTTAAAAGACCTCCACCTTATCAAGAAAATGCTAGAGAAACAACCCCAAGTGCACCAATGATGGGAACTCCATTAGTTCCACAGGTTTTATATGATCCAACAGTTACCAGAGCATTACAGGAAAAAGAAAGGGATGCATTGAATAAGACCAAAGAAGAGATAATACAGAAAATAAATCAGTTAGGTTTAAATGCTGAAGCCTTGACAGTACCAGTAACTATTGGTCCTGTTATTCCATTATATGGGGATAAACGAGACCCCCCGAGATTGCAAACAGTGACAGTCTCACATAATAATGTTAGAAAATAGATAGTTGTGTCAGAAGATGGAACCAGTGAAACCGATTCGAATGTCTCATTACAAAAGCTCCCTAATATTGAAACAGTGATTGAAACTCTGAAAAGAAATTCACCAGTAAATAAAAGGAGAAAGGAACTGATTGTTACCCCAGTAGCAGGAAACTCTAAAGGATTTTCGCCAGAAGATCTAGAGGAGTGGGCAAAAGGATTAGACAAGAAAAAACCCCAAACACTAAACATTGATGTAGCCAAATTGAAAGTGGATTTAGAAGAAATGATTATTGGTACTATAAGCCCAGAAAGATTAGGTTCATACAGAGATGAAGAATTGTTGTTTTTGTGTAAAAGTATAACCTGGAGAACAAAGAATCTTCATGAGAAAATTGTAGAAGTTGCTTCAGAATTTGGAATTGATGTAGAAAAGTCAAAAATATTACAAAAACCATATAGATCAGAATTTACTGAAAAAGATTTAGAAAGCTTGAATGCATCAGGAAGGAGATTACAGATAAAGGAATTAATGTGCATTTTGAAGAAATGGGGAGATGCCGACCGATGGAGAGGTAGATGGACAAAGAAAAGGGATGAGGCAGCTACAAAGGAAACATCCGCATTCCCATTGAGAGAAACAGAAGAGGTGGAAAGAGTGTGTCCAATGAGAGAAGTTCCTGGTGGTGGATATGTTCATGTTCCTTGGTCTAGACAGGATATTTTGTCTTTTACAAATGATTTTCCCATTTTAAGAGAGAAGCCAGTTGAATGGTACAAGCAGGTAGAGAGGTTTGTGATAGTCTCAAAGTACTATTAAAGGATTTGGATGGCCTGTTTGATATAGTGGTACCAACTGATTTGTGGACAGAATGTAAAATTACTATTGATTGGCCAAATGAAGAATATCCCAGAGATGCAAAGACAGGTGCACCTTCAGAGGATGTGATGAAGAAGTATCAACAAGTGATTACTTTCTTGAAAGGGAAAATTCCTCCCAAAGAAACAGATTGGGTAAAGATAGATAGAACAACCCAAGAACCAAAAGAGTCAGTGCACGCGTATTATGAGAGGCTATTACAAGTATATAAGCAGTATAGTGGATTTGAAAATAATGGTGATAAGGATATGGGACATTTTGTGTATAGGTTTGTGTATGGATCGAGATCAGAAATAAGTCAGATGATTCAGCAGCATATGCTTTGCTGGCAGACAAAGCCCATTGATTTAGAGGAGGAGCCAGCTCCCATCATGGCCGTTCGGAGCTGATGCTCCATGGCGAACCCTCTATCCAGCCTCCAAATTCAGCGTTTTCACCGCATTGCCAACCTTCCTCCACCAAGTTTCCACAACCGGAACTTAGACGGATCTCGTGGAGACTATTTTCACCCTTCCCTGATCGGCCTCTGCTGAAATATCTGCCATGACGTCCCTACCTCCGAATTAATTTAAGATGGTGCCCGGGGAGCTGCTAACAAGCGCCTGGGGCTGAATGAAGCGCACCGTAATGCAATTGACCACCGCTCCAACCAGCAATCTACCCCCCACCCCTCGACCCTCACCTCAAAGTGCCTGCTGCCCCCCACGGGAGTGAATCCGCCGCTTTTGACCCATCTCGCGTACCAGCTCTGCTAACATGGCACGGTCACTGCTGTAGTGGGAGGGGCACTCGAGCACGGCCGGCAGTGCCCTACAAGATACACAGCGGATGGTCTCTTGAGACGGTGAGTGGGTGAATGAAAAAAAACAGCCATATACGATCCCAATGTGGGTTTTGAGAACCTGATGGCGCCTAATTCTACCCTCTTTAAAACTCGGCGACTACTTTCTTACCGGAACTTACGGAGCCTTACCCTAAAATGGCGCCCTACAAGGTATTTACGCCGGTGAGGGACGATGTCCCATTAGACAATGGGGGTTCCGATGTTCTACTAGGATAATTGACATAGCTGAGTAAACAAACCAAAGACCCAGAGACAATCCCAGCTACAGAATCATGGAAATCAACTGACCCGACTTGCCTGACTACAAGATGGCAGCCAAGCTACACACCCTTTCCTATCCTGCCACGCTTGCCATCTCCACTCGCCCGTCTCTGAACTCAAGACTTTTGATCTCTCCCTGATCCTCACTCTTATCCGGCGGAGTCCGAACCGCATGACCAATTCCCGGTGGAGCTGCTCCGCCAGCTATAGGGGAGACTGGCTCTGGCACACCGCTATGGCCATCACCTACCCAGCCGGACTTCGGACATATGTCTCGTCTCTTTCTCCACTGCTGTCTCCTTCATGTGGACTCCCTGCTCTCCCTGGCCTTTTTGGATCTTGATTTTTGTGTTCGCTAATAACTCCTGTATTGAATATGTAATCATTCTGTAATTAATTGTGAATATTTTTGTAACTTGTCACATGCTGTTTCCTTATGTAAATCGCTCTGATACCTCCGGGTCTAGCCAGCCCTATATAAAACTCAAATAAAAAAAATAAAAAAAATTGATGACATCTTGAGATATGCGAAGTACTGTAGTGATGATATTGATGCAAAATATAAGAAACTAAAAGAAAAGATGATGTGGGCACAAGTAAAGTTAGCAGAACATCAAGAAGCAAATACTGGTTCTCAAAATGATAACCAGTCGAATGATCAAAATCAGAATAGTCAAGGATCAAATGTTAATAAAGGAAAAGGGCGAATGAGTAGAGAAGAAGTGAAAAGAAGTATCCTTGTCATGCGTGCGGTAAGCATGGACATTGGAAGAATGAGTGTAGAAATGTTCAACAGAATAATGGGGTAAATCAAAATTTAAATCCACAGATGCAGAATGAGGTGGTTGTGAACCAGCAGCAACAGGTAGTTACTCCACAGTTACAGGTGCCACAAGCCCCTATACTCAACTTTGGGAACGCTCAGGTGCAGAGATACAGTGTGAACACCGGATTTCTTGGAGAGAGTGGTAAGAATACACAAACGGTTCAACAATATTGGATGCAAAGTAATGAGAGTGATTCAGATATTTCTCAATGACGGTGCCTGAGGGAGGAGGAGGAAGGCGTGCTTGGCGCATCCTTGGCGGTAGATCAGTCAGGTCCATTTGTTGATGGAAAAGTGGAAGGTAATGACATCACTTTCCTAGTGGATACTGGTGCTACCCGTTCTACTGTGAGAGCAGCAGAAATACCGAACCTACTCCTCTCGGGAGAAACTATCCAAGTTGTAGGAGTCTTGAATAAGCAAATAAAAGCTCCAGTCACTAAACCAATAGAAGTGAATATTGGGAATTTCAAAGACATGCATCAGTTCGTGGTGTGTGATTCAAGTTCAGTAAACTTGTTAGAGAGGGACTTGTTGTGCAAAATGAACTGCACCATCTATTGTACACCTGATGGTATTGCTTTCCACACACCTGATGAAGATATCGCTTTCAAAATGATGTTAGCAAAACAAGGAACAGAAGTGGATGAGATGTTTTCACTTCTTACTGAAAGCAGTCTACCTGATGAACTGAGAGATACAGTTAAATCAGATGTGTGGGATTTTTCAGGAAAAGAAATAGGTTTGATGGCAAATGTAGACCCAATCAAAATAATAGTAAAAGAAGGTGCAATCTACCCGAACACACCACAATACAAAATGAGCCCCGAAGTAAAAGTAGGAGTTGCTCCGGTAATTGATCAAATGATTGAACAAGGCATTTTGAAAGAAATAATGGGCAGTCCTCGTAACTCGCCAATAATGAGGCTTAAAAAACATAGTGGCAATTATGGGATATTGCAAGATTTAAGAAAAATCCATAGAATATTAGTACCCTGTTGTCCAGTAGTACCAAATCCCGCAGTAATCCTTTATCAGATACCTTGGGATGCGCGTTGGTACACAGTGATTGATTTGTGCCAAGCATTCTTTTCAATTCCACTGCATATAGATAGCCAATATCTTTTTGCATTCCGGTTCGGAGACCGTGTTTTGGCATGGTGCCGAGTTCCTCAAGGGTACACAGAAAGCCCCTCGATTTTCAATCAGATCCTGAAAAAGTGTTTGGAGACACTGGTTATGCCAGGAAATTTGGTTTTTGTTCAGTATATTGATGACCTATTGGTGGCATCAAAGACACGAGTAGCTTGTGTTACTGACACAATTGCTTTACTGAACCATTTGGCAGAAGGTGGACACAAGGTGTCACCAGAAAAATTACAGTTTTGCCAACAAGAAGTTCAATATGTAGGACACAAGATAGAAAGAGGAGTTAGAAAAGTGACACCAGAGAGAATAAAAGTGATTCGACAAATGAGTTTACCTAAAACTAAGAAAGAAGTACGAATGTTTTTGGGAGTGGTTGGATACTGTCATCAGTGGATCAGTGGATTTTCACTGTTTGCAAAGCCTCTAATAAAATTGACATGAAAGGATCAAATAGATCTGATTGAATAGGATGATGAAAGTGAAGACGCATTTGTAAAACTGAGGAATTGTTTGTGAAAGCCCCAGCATTAGGAATGCCTGATTATACGAAATAATTTGCTTTGTTCTGCTGTGAGAGAGAAGGGTGTGCACTTTCAGTTTTAACACAGAGACATGGATTGACACGACGTCCAGTGGCATATTTTTCTGCCACTCTAGATTCAGTGGCTGCAGCATTGCCTGGCTGCTTAAAAGCAGTAGCTGCTACTTGTGTGAGTCTGGAGCAGAGTGAATCAATTGTGATGGGACATCCCTTAAAGGTATACGTGGCACATTCAGTCGAGATCTTTTTAACAAGGACTCGTACTCAGCATTTGACCCCTAGTCGGCTGACTAAGTATGAAAGAGTAATTTTGGGTGCTGAAAATGTAAGTGTGATAAGATGTACAACAGTAAATCCAGCAACGTTGTTGCCGGACCCATACTGTGAAGAAATAAAAGAAGAGGTGGATCACGATTGTTTGGATTTGACAGAGATGTGTACAAAGCCCAGACCGGACATTTTTGATGTCCCATTGGGAGAATCAGATTATGTATTGTTTGTTGATGGGTCATGCTTGCGAAAACAAAATGGAGAACTGAGTTCTGCCTATGCTGTATGTACTATAGCTGCTATTATAGAAGCATCCTGTTTAAGAGGAGTCAAGTCTGCACAAATAGCCGAATTGGTAGCTTTATAAAGCATGTAAAATTGGGAAAAAGTTGAGAGTAATCATATTCACGGATAGTCAATATGGTTTTGGGATTGTGCATGACTTTGGCCAAATATGGATGCAAAGGGGATTTCTGACTATCAGAAACAGTAAAAATGTCAAAGAACTATTGGAAGCACTACAGTTGCCAAAAGAAATTGCAGTGGTCAAGTGTGCCGCACATAAGTAAGGAAATGATTATGTGACACAAGGCAACAGATATACTGACCAAGTTGCACAATTTTGTGCTCGAAATACAATGTCTTTGAACAGAGGGTTGGAAAAAGAAGCTACCAATTGCCAACTAATGTTTTTCTCTGCTTTTGAAACATGGGATGAAGTTAGACAGTTACAGGATGAGGCAGATCCAAAAGAAAAGGAACTCTGGATTAAATCAGGATGCACAAGGAGAACAGATGATGAAGTATGGGTGTGTTCAGATGGAAGATCAGTAATGCCAGACAGTCTATTATCACAAATGGCAAGAGTATATCATGGAGCGAAACACATTGGGAGGGATACCATGATTAGACACTTTAGGCAGACATGGTATAATCCCAAGTTTAGACTCGTTGCAGAGAGTCTCTGCTAGCGGTGTTTGATATGCCAACAACAAAACCCAGGTAGAAAAACATTTGCTAGTTGGGGAAAGATTGGAAGGGCAGAGGGACCATTCACAAGATTACAACTAGATTTTATAGAATTGCCGTCGTGTAATGGTTTGAAGTATGTCCTTGTCATTGTGTGTCTGTTTTCTCGATGGGTGGTAGCCTATCCCACGAGAAGGAATGACAGCCTCACAGTTGCTAAACTACTGTTGAGGGAGCTCATTCCCAGATTTGGATTTCCAGTCACTTTGGAATCAGATAGTGGACCTCGTTTAAATAATGAGATAATTCAATTGATCTGTACAGCTCTCAAAGTTGAACAGAAATTACATTGTGCTTATCGTCCAGAAGCTTCTGGAGTGGTTGAACAGCTCAATGGCACAATAAAAAGGTGTGTGCATCCACTTCACTGAAATGGCCTGATGCTTTACCCCTTGTATTGATGAGCCTTAGAAGAATTCCTGACAGAAGAACAGGATTGAGTCCTCATGAAATTCTCATGGGAAGAGCAATGAGACAAGCATTTGTACCTGGAAACAAACTGATGAATATAACTGATGATCTAATATTGGACTATTGTAAGGGACTAGCTGATCTGGTACGTTCTGTGTCTCACCAGGTTGGAGAAGATGCAACCGCAACACTGCTGAATCAAGCTCATAATTTGTATCCAGGAGACTGGGTTATGCTAAAGAAGCACACAAGAAAGTTGTGTTTAGAACCCAGGTGGAAGGGACCTCATCAGATTATATTGGTCACAACGACAGCAGTGAAGTGTTTTGGCTTGCCAAACTGGATACATGCCAGTCATACACAAATAGTCCCAAGTCCACTCAAACGATAAGAGCAGCCACTGGTAGAGCTGAGAGAAGAGCCAGAAGCTGAAAGCTGTGAAGTCGAAGAAATCAGAGAGACAGACTCTGAAGAAAACATTGATGATGAACAACCAAGTACAAGTCAAGTAGAGTGGGCACCAGATACTGGGTCTCAATAAATTGCTGTAGAGACCAAAGAAGAGCAAGAAATTGAAAGACCGGAACGAATTGAAACAGAAAAACCAGATCCAGCTCAAACACAAGAAGAAACAGAGAAACTGACAAGTCCAGAACAAATTCAGTCAACAGAAGAATCTACTGCAGAAAGTTCAGATCAAGCTCAATTAGAGGTAGGAAAAGAAGGACCGAAAGACCAAGAAGAGACTCAATCAACAGAAGGACAAAAATTAGAAAGTCCAGAACAAGTTCAGCTAAAATAAAAATAAAATAAAAGAACATTAGAGATAGGTGAAGTAGGTGAAAAGGCTGTATAAACAAAGAGGGTCAGAAAAGAAGGTCACAGGTCAAGTGGAGTAAAAGGACTAAGATATATTTTGAGAAAAAGAACAGGGAAAGAACAAGAACAAGTAAATGAAATATCAAGTCAAACTGAGCAAGAACAATGGAGAAGAAAATCTTTACGAAGATCAAAAAGAGTGAAAGTTCCAAACAGACAATATAAAACTCCTGAATGGACGTATGTCATTCTTGAGGACTTTGAAAATCTTGATCTAAACGAAGAACAGGAAAGTGTTACTATTGAAGGAATTGATGAAAGTAAATTGAAATCACCTTAAAAGAAAAGATTTTGACATAAAAAGGTGGAAAATGATGAACAAATAAAGAAAAGAATAAAGAAACCAGAGAAGAAAAGAAAATAAAGACAAAAGGGGAATCAAAGTTGAAAAGCTGTTGAAGTGTGGGATCACACAAAGAATCTTTTATTTTATTTTTTAGAATGAAATTTAGAGTTTAGAAGAAATACATTTAGATATCGATAATTTTAAGAATACTAAAAATTGCAGAATCAAAAGTGACTGAACATCCAAAATCTAGTCTAAAACAAAGATGTGTTAAATATTGTTTGTGCAGTGTTTTTTTACTAATGCTAATGTGGTTATTGTTAACTATTGTGATACCTGTTCTAATGGTAACTAATATCAGAAATAACACTAATACAAGTGATCGAATGAATGCAGTTACTAAAAGAACGACTACCACAAGTTTGGATCAAAAGAATGAGAAAATGTATCATAATGACAAATCAAATAGTGATTCGTCATTAAATGTATTTACTAAACTTCTTTTCGAATACGTAGGCACCATGGATGTGAGTGATTGTTATGTATGCATGAAGTTACCTTCGTCTGTTTCAGAGGGGGTGACCTATCACCATCTTCCTTTAACACATGTTGTGTCCAGTTTGTTCTATATAACAGGCAAATTGCAGTATTATTATTCAAATTTAGATTTAGTATTTTCAGAAATTCCTATTAGAACAAATATGAATCCAGTGCATAGTGCTAAAGATGCAGACTTTATGGGCGAGTTCTTAACAACGAACCCAATAGATATAACATATGCGCATAAGAACAATTTAACTTGCATATTGCGTGATGAAGAAAAAGATTTTCTCAATTTAGAAGAAGAAAGAAGGCAGGATTTTCAAAAGAAAGCAGTTGAACAGTTGTCACATGTACCTCCATGGGCTAATTAGGAGGGGGACTATAAGAAAGGCGAGACTCATGCTGTGATGTCTCTAGACTTGATGAAATTGGGAAAATTCTGTCTGCATAGACTGAAAACTGACTATAACAACATTTTCATTGGTTCTAGTGAATGTGAACACACCTTCCTAATTATGGGGGGATGGGGACTAAAAGGTGGAACTGATCCTGTATTTCTGGGAATATATTACGTGTGTGGTAAAAATGCCTAATATAGGTTGCCAACACAATGGTATGGTAGTTGTTATTTTGGAATAGTATTTCCAAAAGTGTATCACATTACTAAGAACAATGAAAGGATGTAGTAATTCAAGGACTAAAACGAAGTAAAAGAACAAGTTTTTGAGAAATAGTAGGTGATATATTTGGTGCACTGATACCGTCAGTTGGAGTTGTACTAAATTCACATAAGATACGCAAATTGTCAACAGTAGTTGATCGATTATCAACAGATACTGCTGGGGGATTCTTAATGATTAATACTGAAATGGTTGCAATTAGATCTATGGTTTTGCAAAATCGACTTGCACTTGATATGTTATTGTCAAAAGAGGGTGGAGTTTGTGGCATGTTGAAAGTCCAACATTGCTGTACATATATCCCAGACAAAAGTAAAGGAATTGAGGGATATATTAAGAATATTACAAAGATTCATGACAATTTGACCCAACTGGAGGTTGAAGGTGTCTGGGAAAGACTTAGTAAAAGTATTTCCGCTATAGGTAGTTGGTTTTCCACTTTAGGAAGTAGTCTATTAGGGAAAATCTTAATACCAGTAATTTCAATAACAGTAATAGCACTGATATTAATGATGATGTATAGATGTTGCAAGAGCAAAACAAGAGCAAAAATGGTGGCTGAAATAAAGAATAAAAGAATGGGAAGAAAGAGAAATAGGGAAGAAGTCGAATTAGAGGAAATGAAAGGAAATTTATATGATAAAATGAAAGAAGTGGGAATGAAAAGAAAAATAGAAGAAATAGTAGAAAAAGAAGAAGATACTAAAATTTAAATGAATAATGTTGGCACTTGGTAATGATGGGTATTTTATGATGGCTCAAAAATGCCACCAGAGGGGGATTGATGGAGCAAGGATTCGAGAAAATGAAACTTGCTCGAATTAATTCCCCATTAACACATACTAACTGTCTGAATTTAGATAAAACAAAATTAATATGCATTAGACACCGAAACATGGGAAAGAAAGCTTACGCATGCTTAAATTAATGAGAATAAAGTGTAACGCGACTATAACCTACTTTAATTTGCAGAAACGCTTTGCGCATGTGCGAACCTGAACAACGTAGTAATAACGTGACTAACTCGCTTTGAGAGGGAAAAACTTAAGCGCATGCTCAAAAGAAACTAATATGCGGTCTTGAGGTACCGCATGCCCGGCATATGTTTGCTTGAATTTAAAAGAAGGCTGCTGTTATTAATGCTTATGCACAGAGAAAATAATATTAATATGAGATAGAGTAGAAGTGGGTGGTGAACAGTGAGAATTATATGTTCAAGAAAATAACATCTGTTTATCATTCTTTTATTAATAGTGTACATTCGGGCCTGTTAAACTATGACTGAAAAGGAAAATGGCGAAAAGTTGCGCATGAGCAATGAGTCCATGATGTGACCCGGTGACCGAGGCAGTTGAAAGCCTGCCAAGAAACTCTGTATTAAAGAAATTATTTCATTTGCAACAAAATATGTATGGGAAAAATAAAAGAATGAATCAGTCAAAGGGGAAGGGCCAGCAAACAATGGGATTCACAAATAAAATGAATATGTCAGCCTGGTGCGACGAAGACACCCCTAACCCGGTCCAATCACATTCCGTATTTTAGTAAAATTGGTAACTCTTGAGGGTGGGACATGAAGAAATAAAGAATATAACTAGGTGACTTAAGTTAAAAAGAAGAAGGGGCCGATTCCGATTCAGGCCGGAAATCTCTCCGACTGAGCCGGACCCGGAGAGATATCCGACCGAATCGGACTCTGGCAGTCCGACCGAACGAGTACGATGCGCACGCATGCAATCGGACTCGAGTCGGTCGGACTCCCATTGAGTCAATGGGAGCCGGACGTACAACGCGTACGCGGGCTCCCATTGACCCAATGGGTGCGAGGCGAACAAGGGTGCCCCCTACAGCGGGTACGCCTCGAAGCGACTCGCGGCATACATGAACAGGTAGGGGGGACCCATGGGTCCCCCCTGTGTGCGACTCGCGTGGCTACGCGTACAGGGGGGTCCGACACGGACCCCCAAAGTGCGGCTCCGACTGCTCTTTTGAGCCGGACGGCGCGAGTCAGTCGGACTGCTCGCGGCACGCATCGTACGACTCCATAGCGCGGTGCGAGTCGTGTCCGTGCGAGTCGGTCGGAGCACTTCGGACCCGCAAACAAGTCGGCCGGCGATTTCGCGTGCGCTCGCATCGTACTCGCTCGGCCGGACGCACGTACGAATCGGTCAGGAAAGGGGGCTCCGAATCGGATCCGGTTAAGCCGAATCCGATTCGGTGCCCTACCGGCCGAGATCGGAATCGCCCCGAAGTGTTGTCCAGAGATGTCCGGAGGGTTATCCTGAGAGAAGTCCAGATGATGAGAAGTCCACAGAAGCAGTTCTCAGAGACCACAGAGAGAGCCTAGAGCCTGAATGAAGAGAGAGAGCGAGCAGACTTGAAAGATTCAGATCCAAAAGACAGCTTGATTAGATTCGAAGATTGCGGAAGAATATCGAGGAGGGAGAGAGTGTAAGAGAGGGAATCGTCCCGGTGCGTCGGGTTTGTAGAGAAGTCTAGTAAGTATCAACTTTGCCCTGATTCTATCCTATAATCTTTGTCTCCTGATCCTAAGTCAGGGGACCTCTGCCAGTCCTTTGGCCAGAGGGGTGGTTTTCCGATTTTCCTTATTAGGTAAATATCATTCAGTCCTTAAGATTTGCATATTTCATTGCAAATGTATGTTATTATGCCTTTTGTCTCTACATCTATCCACTCTCAAGCATTTGATTGATTGAACGCATTTGTGTAAATGAATATATTTGCTAAATGATCTCTCTCTCTTATTAAATGAATGTTGGTGTTGGCACTGTGAATCTGTAAATGATGAGCGTTCAACTTATGACTGAAATTTTAGATAAAACTTATAAATCTTACTCAGAGTCTGTGGTTATTTTCCATTAAAAGTTAGTTAAGAAATTGTTAATATCACCATCAACTAACTCAACTAATGGTCCATCGACCAAAGGAAGAGTGTTGATTTGTGAATATTAGTTAGATCTCGAAAGGGTATTTAATCCAATATGCGATTTTCCAGAGAATAAACTAATCAGAATCTAAGAGAATAATAAAAAATTCCCTCCAGAGTGATTTTTAGCCAGGGAGTTGTTTTTGGATTACAGGATATATTCAGATGGGCCCATTGAAACATTTTCCCAAGTTGTATGTGAGTGTGAAATATCCATCCCTGGCTATCGCACTGGATCATAAGGAGTTCATTACTTTCTTTCTGTCACCACCATCCTTTACATTTTTAATCCTGGCCGGAGGGTCCAGGACTAAACTTACGCATAGCGACACTTCCGAGCTAGTTTTAATCTTCACAGCACTTCCTCTTTCGGTGATCCCAATATAATCACTTCTATAAAAAAATGTATATGTTGTGTCTTGTCTTCCCCTACCCTATTGCTCCACCCCATGCGCTTGTCTGCGTGGGGGTGTACTGAAGCAGCCCTGTGATGAAGCATGTCACAATTTTGTGAGTGAGGGCAGTATTTTCCCACCGAGCACGTGCTACCACATATATTTATTCACCACTCTCTACTCCTTTTTGTGTGTTTGATGATTAATTGTGTGTCGTCCGTGTAAGAGATGACTTCAAACTCACAGGATCTTACCACTTGAGCCACGGGGGCCACGTAGATATTAAAGAGAGTGGGGCTATAGGATGAGCCCTGCGGCACCCCTCGTCAAAGGCCATAGTACGGGAGTTGAAGGACTCTAGGTGTACACTAAGAACTTTTTTAAGCCATCCCAGGGCTTTTCTGCTGACACCAATCTCAACAAGTCTGTGGATCAAGATGGAGTGTGAGATGGTGTGGAATGCTGCTGTTAGGTTGAGTAATACCAGCATAGCTGGGAGACCCTTGTCCAGCAAGAGTCTGATAGTGTCTTGTACTATCACTAGTGCCATTTCTGTGTTGTATGAAGCACAAAACTGACTGTGTGGGGTCCAGCAGGGAGTGTATTTCCAGGAAAGACAATCTGTTTGTTTTCCAGTATGTCCAATATTTTACTGAGAAAAGGGAGCAGCAATATCGGCCCATAGTTAGATAGCTCTATGGGTTCTGCCATAGGTTTCTTTAAGATAGGTTTGACCTGAGCTGCTTTCCATCTTGTAGGAAGAGTTTTGGTGATGAGAGAGTGGTTATACAGACTGGTAATCACTGGAAGGAGTGCTGGGGCAAGGGTCACCATGATGTGAGGAGGAGAAGGATCCTCTGGTGAGCCTGTTTTAATTTTTGTCATCAAGGCCAAGACTTGCTCTGAGGTAAAGTGATTGAAATTCTCCAAGAGGGTCCAGTGGTTAGAGACTGAGGTGGCAAGTGAGCGCGATTCTACCTGTGTGACACTGTTTGGAAAAGTACAGCAGAATTTGGAAATTTTTCCTCAAAATAATCAGTGAGGCCATCACAAAGAGACTTGGACACTGGAATGGGAGAGGCACAAGCAGTGGGTTTAGTGAACTCTTTCAGGATATTATATAACTATTTTGTCGAATTACCCGCATTGTTAATTCTGCCCACTGTGTGGGAGCTTCGGGGTTCTCTAATGTTTTATTGCAGATGCTTAATGATGCTTTATAGGCAGTTTTGTCAGGAGGCGATTTTGTGGTTCTCCATTTTTGCTCAAGCTTTCTACAGGCTGTTTTGAGGGACTCCATATACCAAGGGGGGAGGGCTTTATTAGGTTTTGGGTGGCAGAGTTTGGCAGGCGCAAAGGTATCTAAGCCCGACAGAAGGAGCTCTGGCAATCTTTTAGAGTGAGATTAATATCTGAGTGCAATATGGGTGGGAAAGTGTGGCATGAAAGAGGGAAGTGCTACCTTCCTCCAGGTCCTCATCATTTTAGGTGCTACTGTCTTTGTTTCCCTTAGATTTCCCAATTTGGATCTGGAAGTTTATGGAGAAGTGGTCTGTCCAGTCCAGCGGGATAGGAGAGTCTACCTGTAGATTTGGTGAATTGGTAAAAATAAGGTACAAAGTATGACCCGCTATGAGTCGGGCCTGAGACTTTTTGATACAGTCCCATTGATTCAAAGTCTGACAGCAGATGTGCAGTTTCTGGATCTGAGCCCAGTTCTGCATGGTAGTTAAAATACCCAATCAGCATAACATTTTGAGACTCAAGAATGTATGGTGCCATGCATTTGATCAGTTTATTACTGAACTCTTTTTTTGGACCTTTAGGGCAATAAACCAAGGCGCCCTTCCAGACCTCATTTATACGTGTCTCCAGATTAAAAATACAGAGCTAAGCCCAGTCGTTAAGGAGAGAATCCAGTAGAGTGATTTTGGCAGGGTTGCGAAAAGCAATTGCAATTCTCCCACCAGTTTTAGCCTCTCTGTTTAATCTGACCAGTCTATACTCAGGGGGAGGGGGGAGCTATAAGAATATTGGGAAGTGCTGAGGGATGAAGCCACGTTTCAGAAATAAAGCAGATATCGGGTTTGTCAGTAGGGAGGAGATCCCATAATACAACAGCATGTTTGGGAAGGTTCAGTCATTACAATAGAGGCCACAGAGCTGAGACTGGTCTGTGGCGAAGTTCAGCAGCGGTTCTGCTGCTAAGTACTGAAGGGTAGAAACTATTGTGTGCTCTGCCTGACTGAGATTATTTTCACTCTGAAAGCTGCAGATCTCCTGAGGGTTGGAGAAAGTGCACACAAAATTGCAAGGTCTTCAGTCATGGGGGTCATCCTGTCCCAGAGGCAGTACCAAGGTGCAGAGCAGACTAGGAGTAAGAGAAAGGATAATCATATCCCCAAAACCTATCAGGTTTGCACTGGTGTTTAGTATAAGAGGCATTTGCTTACTTTTATATGAAAAGGAGCAGGGTTGTTGCCAGCTGGGGGCGCACAGACAGACTTGCCTTTGGAGCCGGTGGCGCATCCATACCAGAGAGCCTTTTATAGCCCTTGAGATGCGAAAAGACTAGACTGCCAACCACACTATCAAAGGGTGCTCGCAGTAGTCGTTCCATAAATCTCCTAATATATATACATAACCCATACACAAATGACGATAATGTTGCTAGTAAAAACAATGTTGATGTATATTATGACTTAAGCAAACTTAACTGTGCCAATACCAATAGAAACAAAGTCAATGTATGCTATGACAACGGTATGCGCAATGCTAAGGTTGTCGATGGAAATGATACCAGTGACTGCCATATCATTTTTAGGAGTTCCAATAAACTTGTATCATTGTTCACCTAAGGTGACTTTCCCATCAACCCCGAGTCTGAGATACATGGTTAGAAAAGTCCTACGACCCATACCCACGCCTATCGAATACCAGGTCACAGGTGGGATCTCTCTTAACCTAAAGACAAACGCCCACCCAGGGAAAACCCTGATTAAATATTTGCACCACGAACAGGTCTGAGGAAATTAGCCCCAATAAAACACATTTGGCCAAGGGCTTGCGCCCAAAATACCACAAAGCTAGATACCACTTGTGGATAGAAACGCTCAACCAATCAGGACACGACATGCACACCACACATAGTGATCACACCCTCCTCATACCCAGCACCTGGACACGTACACACTGGCCCACACTAGCTCTCCCCGAGGTCGAGAGCCATCTGTGTCTTTATCAGATGCACGCTCTTGTTGATTTACAACTTAGATGCTTTTTGGAATGTAGAAAATTGTTTTATTGCACCTCATGAACTGTATATAACAGCGGCCAAATTATGTACACCGAAAGACTTTGAGAAGATGCACTCTGACAAGGCTCTCCCGGCCGCAGCGTTTAATTAAACAGACTTGTTCCTGTTTTGCCAAATGCCTCTTGTCATTTCATTCATTTAAGGTAAACTCATATCCGAGCAACAAAGCCAAGGGGTGGCTGTTGTAGTTAGAGTGCAGGATCTTCATACAAGAGTCTGGAGCCACTGAGATGGTGCAGAGACAGAATATCGAGTACAAAATATCGAGTTGCACAAATATCAAGTCATTAATATCGTGGGTCAGAAATATCGACAGCAAGAATATCATGGTCAAGAATATCGACTTAAGGTAAGTAATATCGATTTTAAAAATATCGAAGGGTTTAATATCGTTTACAAAAATATAGTTGTTAAAAATATCGTTTTTTATTTTTGGTATGTATTTTAGTATATATTTTATATGTGTGTGATGTATGTTTTTTGTATAAGAATTGTTTGTACTTTTAATATATGTGTTAAATAGTTTAGTAGTTATTAAATTTTTTTTATTTGAATTTTGCGCTTTTAGTTCCGTCGTGGGCTGTGGGTTTATAGGGGAATAGGGTGGGAAGTAATTTAATTATATTAAATTTATCCCCAAAATTTCTTTGAATTTTGCGTTTTTAGTTCTGTAGTGGGTTGTAGGTTTATAGGGGACTAGGGTGGGAAGTAATTTAATTATATTACATTTATTGATTAATTTTTATTTATTAATATTTGTTTAATTGAGATGTTATAGTGTTATAGTGTTAAATGTGTAAAGTAATTTATTAATAATTAATTAATAATTGGTTGTTAATTAATTGTAAATAATTAATTGGTAATTTTGTAATTAATTTTAGGTGAGTGTTGTGGTGTTTGTAGGTCTAAAGGATGTGCAGTAATTTATTTTTAATTTATGAATTAATAATTGGTTGTTAATTAAATCTAATTAATTAATTTGTAATTCATTTTGGTAATTGTGTAATTAATTTTAGGTGTGTGTTGTGGTTTTTATAGGTGTAAAGGGTGGGACGTAATTTGTGTTTAATTAATGATATATAGTTGTTAATTAATGTTAATTATTTGATATTTATTTTGGGTAATTGTTTATTTTTTGTGTGTTGTTTTAACTTTTAAAGGGTAAAGGGTGGGTATTAAATACATTTTAATTATTTAATTATTTGTTGTTAATAGTAATAGTTTTTAATTTTAAAATACGTTTTAATTGTGTTTTATTATTTTATAGTGTGTTGTGGATATCATAGTGTTAAAGTGTGTGTAGTCAATTAATGTTTATTAGTTTCTTATTAATAATATTTTTTTAATTCATTATTAATTATTTTAATTATGTAAATAAATGTAACTAAAATGTTGAAGTGTTTTGTTATTGGTGTGGTGTTATAGGGTAGGAAATAAAATAAATACATTTATGTTTTAATTAATTATTTGTTTCTAAATATTTTCTAGTTTAAAAGAATTATTTTTTTGTAAATGTATTTATTATTTTATTTTATATAATATGTGTTGGTTTTTGTTATATTTAATTAGTTTTATAATATGTTTTCTTTTTATATGTTTAATATTTGTAATTTCTATTTTTTAAATTGTGTTTATTAATTTTTTGTTTTTAAATATATATTTTTTTCTAAGTGTTTGAGTGTGGATAGTAATGGTTTTTTTCTCCGCTATCCAACACTTTCCCTACTGTTGCTTTCATCGGAGTGGGAATAGTAATTTTTACCCCTTCGCTATCCAGCACTTTCCCTACTGTTGCACTCACTGGAGTTGGAATAGTAATTTTTACCCCTCCGCTATCCAGCACTTTCCCTACTGTTGCACTCACTGTAGTGGGAATAGTAATTTTTACCTCTCTGCTATCCAACACTTTCCCTACTGTTGCACTCTTTGGAGTGGGAATAGTAATTTTTGCCCCTCTGCTATCCAACACTTTCCCTACTGTTGCACTGTTTGGAGTGGGAATAGTAATTTTTACCCCTCCGCTATCCAACACTTTCCCTACTGTGGCAGCACTTACTGGAGTTGGAATAGTAAATTAAATTATTATGCTATTCAACACTTTTCCTACTGTTGCACTGATTGTATTGGGCAATTTAAGTTTAAATATTTTTTCATAGTTTGTTTTAAATTATTCTAGAATGTTTTTTTTTATATTTTAAATTATTTATATAAATATTTTATTTTTATATAATTTTAAAGTTTTAAAATAAATTAAAGATAATAGTTTATTAATTATTTTAAGTAAATATATATATGTATAAATTATTATGTTTGTGTGTTTATTTTTTTATTAGGTTTATTTGTAATATTTTGTAAAAATGTATATTAAATTTAATTTATTTTGTTACAATTAATGTTAATATTTAATATATATGATGTTATTATATATATATATGTATATATATTTAAATCGATATTTTTTACATCTATATTTTTACATCGATAGTTTTGATTCAATATTTTTGTACTTACCTGTGTAGGTATGGGAGTCTGTATTTTGGTAGTCTATATTTTTTTTTCGATATTTTGAACATCGACATTTTTAACATCGATATTCTGTCAGTGAACCGTTAGGCGCTTCGGTTACAGGAACAGCAGGTACATCTTGTAAGTGTGTCATCTTCCCTCCAACTGTCCTATCTCCTAGCTCCCACTCCAGACCACACATCGACATTCTGTTATACCATTCATAGCATTCCAGACACCCGCTTAGACATACGGAGAATGGGAACAAACAGGACACCACACCAGCCTACAAAGCACAAATAGGACTTGAGATGCACACTGGAACCCTTTAAGGTATTCAGAAGGGTTGGCTTAAAGAGGATAATGTGGAAAGGGGAAAATGCTGTACAAGAAAGGTACCATTCTGAAGTGGTGGACCCAGTTTTCCTCATTTATGTAAGGAATGGGAGGAAAAACGTGAAGTAGAGGCAATAGTAAATAGGGGTTGTACCTTTACGTCTAACTACTTTGGTGTTTGTGGAGTGGTGTGATATTGCTTTTTATATGTAATATGGAAAGATGGCATCCCATGCCTTTGTGTATCTTTCAGATTGTTAAGTTAATGTGCTCAATGTCTTCGAGCAGGGAAGAAGAACAAGCATGAATGTTCTTTTTTGCACTGACATATCTCAGGTTAGGATCTGTGGACTATTGCTCACAAAATATACAGGAGGGATTTTGAAACTATCCGCTGGTCAAAGCAGCATGTTTGGAAAAGATACCTGGATACTGATGAAAGAGCGCAATATGTGTATGAATTTTATTTTTTCGAAGCTGGCGGTGAGGAATAGCTAAACAATTTCTTGCATACAAGGTGAATCTTCGAGCAGCATTCTGCACAGAAACAACTTGCTGGTTGTCAGATCACAAAGTGACATTCGTATTTCAAGCAGAGAAGAGTTGTGGGATGATGAAATGTTGTGTACTACGCTTATCCTTTTCCTGCTGCCCAATTGATGCCTGCTGGGCAAGTCTCCAAGATTTGACTGCTGGTGCCATACCGTAGTATAAACCTGATGCATTATTGAACCAGTCAAATGGATGCGCTGTTTGATAGTGGAATCATAAACCCTTGGATAATGAACCTCGGCAGCTTCACTTCCTGAATGCATGCCAAGGCATGCCTATTTAAGTGAGAGGAGACATTGATGGATGCGTATTAGTTGCACAATACGAATCCTTCAAATATTGTAATGCAGTGTGTGGACCTTTGACACATAGAATCCTCCACCAATTGATATTGGGGACATGTTTCCAAACAACATTGGTGAATTAGCCATAATTTCTCGAAAATCTAAATGAAAATGCATTGGTGAAATTATTAGCTTCAAAAAGCGACATCGATGTTGTAAACTGTGTTTTATTTATGTATTTATTAGTGCTTAACATGGAACTGCTAAACCTTGGAGGGTTGACAGAGCGCTTTACAGTAAAAGTTCAGTCAAAACAACAACAGTTGCATCGTGTCAGAGGGGTGATACAGAACAATGAAAATATGTACATAAGACCAGCAGGGCAAACATGTATACTTGCTCATTCAGCCGACATTCAACATTGCAGTAATGCACCTATAAGGTGAAGTACATTACTAATCAGGAGTAATTAATGAGTATAAATTAGTGGTGATAAGATTACAACATACCAGTGATACTAGGCAGCTTGTGGTGGTAAAGATGTAATACATTTTGTCGCTGATATATTCATTTGTGTCCAGCAGGACTACAATAGTGAGGTACCATGTAACATCAGCAAGGTATGAATAAGCATCATGTAACAAGTGGAGCAAGTGAGCTAAGTTTAGTAGTTGATCCCTTAGTCTGTTATTTCATATGTGAAGAGAAGGCACAAGTCTTACATGGGTTAGAAGGGTACTCTAGATTCTGGGAGCGCACCTACAGCGGGTGATTTTGAGTGTGGCCTTTTTAATAACAGGGTTGCTAAAGAAGTAGTGTGATAGAAAGATTTTTTCTGTCCACAATTGGAGACCTCTTTTACAGTCCTCCACTTCTTCCTGTCCCCCTCCTACACACACATCTCTTTCTTCTTTGATGGAAATAACACCTGACTCCTCATTTGCCAATCAGAAATAGATTTTGATTCCTTGCAGGGAAATGATAAAAACCCATGTGATGATTGTAGCAATATCTGACTATAGGTGTTCTCCTTAAACTAATTGGTAAAAGATTACCAGCTAATTTTCTAAACAGGTGTTCACTGAAATAAAAGTCCTAATTAAAATCAGATATTGCCCATCTGGACAGAGTGCATTTTAAACATCCAAGCGAGAGGCGGAGAAACATTACAGAAAATAATTACTTCTTGCTCCACCAGGAAAAAGAGCTCAAGGGACAGTTTTCCTTTTTACCAAGCCATTTTGGCCTACTATTTCAAAGGAGTGCTTGGTGGAAATTTGTCAACTGTCAGAAGGGTCTCTCCGAGAGACACAAAACGGTATCCCAGTCTAAAGTGACACTAACAGGCTAAACACAAATCCACTGGAATGCATTCCAGAATTAATACCAAGGCTGAGATTAATAAAAGCAATTCCACCCCTCACCTTTGTGCTGTACAACTGTCAGGGGTGCTATTGGAATGGCATGGCAAGGTCCTATGCATGATGTTGCAAGTGTGCCCTTGCCATCATTTACCCAAGAGTGAGTCTCTGGTGTGTTTGTGACCTTTTTGTTTTTTAAGATCAGAAGACCCAGAGCAGGACTCCATGTTCTGGAGAGCCACACCATGCACGCCCTTCCTAGTGACCACAATGGCCATCTCCTCATGCACCCCCTTCCTAGTGACCACAATGGCCATCTGCTCACTGGATTAAGCACAACTGGCTGTGGTCACAGTATATTCATTGATAAAGGCATAAAAGTTTTTTTTACCTGTTGCCTGAAGACGAGTATGTGGCATATCGGTTGCACTGGAACTAGGTTTCTTCCCAGGCTTATGTAATCAGGTTCTTTTTTACCTTCCCTGTGCAAGGATGGAGAGCGTGTCTGCGGGACTGGTGTGCAGGATAACAGTAACCAGGAGTCTGTGTTATGACTGTCTACTTCAGTGGAATCCACGTTAGATTTCTACTCTAAATATGCTGCATAAAATGGAGTTTGGAGGTAGCGTGTCAGACCAGCTAAATGCACTGCTAGCATTCCTGCAGCCTTGTGAACAGCCTGACTCTGTGATGTGAGAGGGATGGAGAAAGTGGTTATTTTAGATGTCCAAATGCAGCATTGTTACAGTGTCCTCCTCTTTTGACCTTTCCAGTGTTACCCCCATGAGATTGGTGGAGGTTGTGAGGAGGTTGGACACAGTGGTCTCCTTAGAAATGCAAGGTTAGCCTCTGCCACGGCCTGCCCATTTGCTCCTCTGAAGTTGCTGCTCTGCAGAAAAAGGTAGGTAGGTCAAAAGTGTGGGGGCTCACTTCCCTGTTGTGTTAGTGCTGTTGTTTTCTTCTGGTGGAGATTCCCAACATTAACCCCGCTGACCACCACCTGAAGAAAAAGAGAGTGACTGGGCTGCCTGAGTACACAAAGTGGTAGAAAACCCTTGATCCAGCTCCGGAGCTATACTGATAAAATACACAAACTCAGCTTATAAGACTAACATAAGAGAAGGACTGAAACTCCAGGTCAGTTTTCCAATACTTCTCACTGACTGCAGGGTGTTGAAGAATTGCCCGAAATCCAGGGTTGTCTTTGACAAACAATTTCCCAATCAGGTGAAAGGATATCACCTGAGGAAGACTGAAAAGATCCGCTGGAAGTGCTGTGAGTTTGCCTTGGGAAGAAGTCTGTTTTGCTTGATAAGAGAGGTGTGGGGAAGGTATTCTGGCAGGAGGCGTCCAGCTAGAGGAAAAGTCCAACTATAGCTGCCTGGTGAAGGAGCAGCCCAGAGAAGCACATTGACCGTAGCAACTGAAGCGAGAACTGCCCCTTGAGCAAACAGGGTGAGCATCATTGTAAGTGGACTGCGGTGAGCCCCTGATAGTTGATGCCTGTCCCTTGTCTCTACATCTGTCTGGTATTTAAGGGTCCTTTGCATTCCTTCTTGCTCTGGCAGGGGCTGGTGGGATTGTTGACATTGGTTGTAGCATTTCCTGTTTACCCTGAGCCACACATCCTCTGCCTGGTCCTTTATGTGACCCTGAGGTGCACTGCACTAAGAAAAAGAAACTGCAAATCCAGGGTTGCTTCTGTGAAACAAAGTATTTGACAAAAAAAATATTTAACCCAGCAACCTTTCACCCCCATTGGCATGCTGCTTGAGATTATGGAAAACAGACTCTAGGGACATCATTTTTACTCCTACAACTCCTGCCACACCTTTCTTCAAGGATCTGTTCTCCTTGTTTAGTCAAGGGGTTTATTTGCACCTGAGATGACGACTCCAAGAACGGTGGACATACCCCAGGCTGACCATGACCTTTGTGCACCCGTGCACCCGTTGTAAACTTCCAAGACAATGCAGGACTGAGCAATGAGGTGATTGATCCCACTTAATGGTGGCAGGCCCAGACCTGAAGCTCTACTGCCCGAAGGTAAAACTGCTCCTGCCAAACACATGTACCTGATTGAGGAGACGTTGAGCTTCAACTTCATGATTTCAAGGTCCGTGCAACCACGGAAGCACTCAGAGACTGATCTCTGGTACCTCACAGAAAGGAAACTGCTCACTTCACCGCCTGAGCCAGCACCATTTCAGAATTCCTGTATTCCTTATATTTTTTATGTAGTTGTAAGAACTACTGTAGCTGTTCAACATTTGCATTCTTAGTAGCATTGCGAACTGCTGTGCTTCCCAAACCTTTTGTTTAGAGTTTTATATAGCGCGAACTAGACCCGAGACATTGGGTATCAGAGCACTTTACACAGTGGTGGCTGGTGAGATTTGAAATTGGCGAGTCGAAAATAATTATTGTACAGCAGTGCAGCGAGTGAGCGTAGCGAGCGAGCCCGAACAACCTACGCAGGGTTCGGGGGTTCTCCCCCTCAGAAAATTTTGAAAAAAGAGTGGACAAATGGTGCATTTTCAAGCAAATTTGAGAAAGCAGGAAGGTTAATAAAGCAATTGTTATTTGCCTTGCTATTTCCCTGTCAAGCAGCATCACACCCCTGTACATCTCCCTTCTATGTTCATTGCCTTGCTATGTCCCAGTCAAACACCAGCACAACCTTGTATGTCTCTCTTCTATGTTCATCGCCTTGCTATGTCCCTATCAAACAGAAGCAAGGTCCTGCATATCTCTCTCTGTTCTGTTCACCGCCTTGCTAGGTCCCTGTCACAGCAGCACAGCCCTGTACATCTCTCTTCTATGTTCATCTACATGCCGCCTTGTCGTATATGTTTGCTATCCCATCCTGCGACGCCCACACTGTTTTGCTGTCCCTTCCTACCATGCTAATATGTACGTATCCAGAACTACATAATACTAAACACAGCAAAGGCATTTCATTTACGACTCTCTAGCATTAATTAGTGTACAAAATTATTTTTGTGGAATTCTCTTCCACGCCCTCGAGTTCCTCAAGACAACATATTGCCAAAGCTTAGGTCCATGCAAGGTGGCAGCCGCAAATTGGAGCTTGGGGGTTGTTTTTTTAAATGCCCCCCTCCTCAAAGAGCAAAACCCACTTATATGTATAGTTTTTAAAAAATAACGTTCTGTACTCATGGCAGAGCTGCTGGAGTGTGAACTGTCTGCGCACGGTGTGCAAGGCGAGTAGGGCACGACTGACTGACAGACAGACATTCAGACAGCCAAACAGGTAGATGACCGGGCATATAGGGAACATAATTCTAAAATGTGGGAACTAACTCATATTCGAGATGTTTATAAATAGTCACAAATTATTATTTTCGTTTCTAGTTCTACCCTATGGACTTTGTACAATTTCTGTGGAAAAATATGCCATGTGGCGGAGACTCAAAGCGCTGGAATGTTGAATTTGCTGCCTTGTACTGTCAAGCCACCTGCTAATTGAGTGGTGTTTCATTAAACTCATGTGTAAGCAAGAATACATTAGTATGCTTAAGAATGTATTTGTGTATTCAGCTTTCATTAGGCTGCATTTCAATAAACTGATGCGATAATGCGGTGTCCAGTCCCTCGAAGCAAGTAAAAGATGCGTAATTGAGTGCTCTGCTGCGACATGGATGGTGACACTTCACAAAATTATAAAAAACAAAAGCTTAATCTATACAACTTCGACACAGCAGTACTATAATTAAAACATATAATAATCATGTTGTACTTCCCTCTAGGGTTAAGGGTTGCTGTTGTAAATCTCCCACTGATGAGAATCGGGGGGAGGGGACAAAACAAATGAAAGAGTAATTACCAGCTGTTAACGCCCCGCAGCATGTGGGTAATGAATCTTAAAGAACCTGTCCTGCCAATCTCCCAAAACACCAAGAAACGAACATCAAATGTCACATGGTCTGAATCTATTTTATCTTAGTACCTCAGAACACAGGCGAACAACACTAGTGTAAGCGTTCTAAGCAATCTGATAGGCTGAGCCTATTTCCGCGTTTCATATAGGATGCTACTACGTCTTCTCTCTCTGTATATATAATCATCGCGTGCTCACGCACCCTGAACACTTCCTTTCCCCACTCCAGTCACAACATTTATATATTGAGATGTTCTTAAATGAAAGTAAGGGTGAGGGAGCGATGTAATTAGTAAATGCTCACAGTGTCCTTTGATGTCCCCAGTTTCTTCAGCCCGTCCAAAGGCAGTAGGTCTGCCGAGTCCTTGTGCATGAACTGCACCGACTGCTTCATCCTCCTCTGTTGCCAAAGAGATGCTGCCTCCCTGATCTCTGCCTCCTTCCTCCCCGAGTCCGACAGCATGCCCGAGTAGAACATCTCGGTGGCGGACCCCAGGGGGCATACAGCGCTCTCTCGGCCAGTCTCAGCTTTCCTTAACAGCTCCCGCCCTCGTTGTAAAGCAGGAGACGAGGATCTGTTCCAGCTCTACCGGTACTCAGTGAGTTTAGGCGGGGAGTGTGATTACAGTTTGGCTTAGTTTTTTGTTTTGTTTGTTAACTTCTAAGTACCACATCGGGGCTTGCCACGCCCTGTCATCCTGGTGGCATCCTCAGACTGTTCTGGTCTTGCAGGGCACCTTTCATGAGCTGCTCGCTCTCGCAGCAATCTTCCGGGCCTCGCTGACGCTGCGGGACCCCCATCGCTGGAGATGCGGGTTTCTGTGCAGCGCTCCTCGTGCCCGTGGTGGGTCTAGTTTAAGTTCTAGGGAGCAGCTTCAATCCTATTTCCTGCTGATGGGGTGCTGCAGTCACCTGCTGGTGCACTTGTCAGCACGTATCTTATCAGTGCAGTGCTGGCACTATGATAGCGGCCTAGGAGGCAGACCAGTCTCCGTGCAGGGTCAGAGATGTCAGCAGGGTGGAGTCAGTGGCCACGCCATTTCATGCTACGGCTTCTGCAGCTCCCTCCTTCCTCTTAGGGGGAAGAACGGATAGCGCAGGGCTGACAATGCCGGTGCGGACCTCTCTCAGAGGTGCCTGCAGCAACTCTAAGTGTAAACCGCAAAAGCTATAAACCAGCGAAATGACGCGGTAATGACTAGATAATCCCAGCTGGTCAAGTAGGCGTCAATTCAAGCCCTAATATACGGAATAACACATGCTTTCTTTATGGCTAAACCTGCACGCATATGTTGCTAGCAGTAGGATTTACCTGCAATACACAGAATATTTCAATGCATAGATTGCAAAGCGTAGCATCACGCAGCCCTGAATCAGGCTGAGATCCACAAGAAACTGAAGCCAAACTATATTTCAATTCAAGTGCAAAAAAACAGCACAGGCAGGTGTAACAGCATTCACCTAAAATACACGGGCTACCACCTACCTTGCATCCAAACATCAGCAACAAAGTGTTGTTGGTGCATGCAAGTTTGCAGTGGCAAATCATTGGTTTAAAGCAGGCAGAGCTTTTTACAATAGGGCACATTCCTTCAGTGCTGCAGTACGGGCGGCTCGAGCTCGCAAGTACGTCAGCCTGCACATGGACAGTCACGGCTCGCATGATTCACTGGAGGGGAGGGGGGGTTCACGCAGGGGGGATCCAGCAGGGGGGGTTTGAAAAAATATATAAAAATCTTACCTTACCGGTCCCGCGCCACCTCCGTTCCTGGCCGGGTGACGGTCCCGCCGGGGTTTCCTGGAACTGGTCCTGGAAGGAAGCATGTATCCTCCCTCCCCTCCCCTAAGCCAATCACAATGCTGCAATGGCGGCATTGTGATTGGTGCAGAGGCCCGGACGGCGCCCAGCCGGGCGCCTGTAGGGAGGCCATTTTCTCTATGTAGGCTGCATGCAAACAGTCAGGGCACTCAGAGTGTTCCGACGCCCTAATGGAGCTGCCGCCACTGGCTTTACATAAGCACCAGTTTCGTTACAGAAGGACACATTCATTTTTGGTAGGTATGGGGAGATTAAGTGATTTGCCCAGATTCACAGGAAGTTTTTTAGAACCACAACCCAATTTTTAAAAAGACAAACTTTCGGGATCCTCCTAATTTTAATGGACATGAAGAGGGCAATTTTTTAATGTAAGTAAAGCATTGTGTGGTAGTGCACTGTCATTTACAGACAGCTAATTTTTTATTGAGATATGTCCACTAAATTTGCACAGACATATTGCTTTAGTGATAAAACTATGTTGCACACAAATGATAATTTGCGGAGATCATTTGTACATCACTAAGTAACGCATCTTTATTTGTTTTGATTCTAGTAAAATCATTGTTTCTATCACACTTCAGAAACATAAACATGTGCTTAATATTTGCTTTACTGACTACTGAATATGTACAGTTCACATTTTACAGGTATTTACATTCGGTCTCTGTTACGTGAATGACATCCTGCAGCCTTTTCCTTCACTCTCCATGCATCCCATCAAGATTGTTACATAATTTACTTTTTACATTTCTTTCTCTGACTGCAAGTGAGAGGAGTTTGTAAATACCAATCCCCATGTTACAAAAATAAGCAGCAATTTGTAAGAAGACATAGTTTGATATTTGATCTCGGTCTTTGAAGTGCAGCAAATGTGACAAGATAAATACAGAATATGAGCAAATTCTCTACCCCCCATATTACACTTTAACGCCATGCAAGCAGAAGAGTATTGATGTTTGTTCCTGTTGCAGGCTGGGCAAAAGCACCAGTGTAAATAATAAAATCATACTGTTCTAGAACCATTATTTAATTGGGCAGAGGATATTCACGTTCATATTGAAGGTATGCTTGCAGAAGTAGCGTAGTCTAGAACCTGTCATTTATATCTGTTGCTGTCAGTGTGTTGGTCCATTGTATCCATCGTGAATGTAAAGCTTTTGCATAAGGAATGATGGCCTTTGTGACAGCCTCTAAAACTGGAATGGGTGTCACAACAATTATTCATTTTCCCTGAGCCAATGATCTTTCTTTCACTACAGCTGTCTATTCCACCGTCAGGATCTTTTCAGTAAGGACAAAACTAATTTCTGCATGGGTATATAAATGTGATTTATATGCAATTGGTACAGTGTCTCCTTCATTAAATGTGACATACGTGTATCCTGATATACCCACAATAATACGGATCACCAAGTTTGTGATGTTTACATGTGTAAGTGTTTAGAAGATAACATGTCACCTTGTACTGAACCTTAAATCTGTGTTCAGATGGCCAATCTGTGCTTGAAAAGTCTGGATGAATCAAGTCATAAAACAGTTTTACTCATTGTGCATAATCTGGTATGTAGGTTCTGCCAAAGTTTAGAAAACCTAATATTGATTGGAGTTTTTGCAATGTATTTGGAGGTTGTAGAAGTGCACACTATTCTAAGAAATGTGTCACCAGTCTTTTGCTTTCACTTGACAGCTCATATGCCAAGAACAGGACACTGAGATGGGCAATCTTTGATATTTTTAAATTAAATTTGTAGCCCAGATGACAAATCCCAAAATGATGTGATCTACTCTTGTCAAGTGTGTTGGTAAGTCAACATCCGTCAGGTATATGTCATCAATATAGGATAATGCTTGGTCATTAAAATCTTGTAATAGTTCTGTTACACGTGCTTAAAACACCCCGGGGCTATTCTTATTCCCTCGGGGCAATTAATAAAGTATTTTAGGTACTGAGAGTGCTGAATGCTGTCAAGTACCTGGTTTCCGGTGCTATGTTGTGGCAGAAAAACCCATTTGAAATGTCAAATGTGATTTTTTATTTTTTGTTCGCTATATTGTTCATTAGTGCCACGACATGCGAGTTTTGTACCGCAAATGTGCATGTAGCAGTGTTTAAGTGTCTGTAATCTAAGACGAAACAATATGAATGCTCCAGTTTCATTACTAGAAACAAGGGATTATTCATTGGTGAGGTGCAACTTTCTATTACACCTTGGCATTCAAGTTGTCTGAATATCTCTCTAGCTTGTTTTTTGGTCTCTTATTGAATGGGGTATTGTCTTTGTCGTTGTGGGCTGAACCTCACATTTACGATACGGTAAGGCGATCCATCATCCCAACCCAAGTGGTTGCAGTATAGTGCTGGAGCTTGCGCTAAGGCCCACTCCTTGGTGTATGCGTGTTTAACAGATTCTGAAAATAGGTTGGAAAAGGCTGATAAAATTACTGTTTCTCGTTGTGGGCAAACCCTAACAAACTCTGATGCCCAATCTTTTTCAGCCAAGCAAATTTCATAGCCGAATGACAAGTTCTCCCAAAAGAAAACATTTATAGCACGTTGTATATCCCCCTCCATCTGGAGTTGCAATTCATATAATTGTCATGGGGCACTCAGTCTCTGGTCCGGTGTTTCCACCTGGACGTAGTCACTCATTGCTGCTACTTCGTGCAGACACTGCATAAGACTCCAGCGAACTATCAGGACTTCTGCCACACTGTCCAACATGGTCAGAGCCCACTCCCAGTTCAGAAGTTGCGTCCTCAATATATGTTGCATGCTTGGCTTTGATCCCTGCCACTTTCTTCTTTTTAAATTTAAGCTTTGACTGCGGAGGTTTGTCTTCCTTTTTTATTATGTAGTCAGAAGAGCGTTGTGAGCCCTACTTCGGTTTCATGTACTCTTCTGATCTGCGCTCGGATTGTTCTCCTCTCTCCAAGAGTTTTTCAGATGATTCCTGAAAGGAACAAGAAGGACGTGTATCAGTATCCTGATACCTATCAGGCTGTTACACAAATTATATGACTTTTCAATGGACTCCTGTTGGAGAGATCCACCCCGTGTTTTAATCTTTTCTTTATTTACCTTATTATACCACTTCTTTTTTGAAGACTCAGGCACCTGCTTCGAGTTATCCTTTTTAGAATTGCCATTAATTTGTACTTTATTAGGTCTGGCTCCCAAATTATCTCTACCCATAGCTGTATAGGTTTCCTGAATAACTTTAGGTAATTTGTGCTCCTGATCTGCCGGAGGAACCTGCGTGAGTCATTGGCATATAGCCAACACTGCTGCTTCGCCATTTTATATTACTTAGTAATATTGAGGATTCTGCTCCAAAATTGCCCATTAGTTTCATCCCCAAATCCAGGGCAGTGACTGCCCCGTACTCATTTTGGATCTGTTTAAGCATCGTAGGCAAAACAGCTAATGATGATGTACAATGTGTTCTGGTGTATGCTGCAGCAAAACTGTTCCCCAAATGACGCAGTCTTCCATTGGGGGAGCCATTCCCATTGGCAGACATATCATGAGATTTCTATGTTTTTCTTGGGGTCCTTTATGAGGAAACACTGCTTCAAGCTGTCTTGATTTTTGTGCAATCCAGAATAGAAGCTCATCCCGTCTGATGGGAACCTTACCCATTATTGGAATAATTGTTACTGGACTAATTCCAGGCACAGCCAATTGTGGATGTGCAGCTTGAGCAGCCCTTTGTGGTAGAGCCGTTATGGTTCATATATCAAATTGCACTAGATGTCTATAGAGTGTAGCCAATTCTCTGTATAGTTCTCCTAGCTCTAGATGTGCAATGCGTACTATATCTGGATATGGTGTATAACCAGCTAAGACTGGCCATTTTGCTCCCTCATTGCTGAGGGGAGCTAATCTGACATTTTCCAATGTATGTGGTAGGGCGTCTGGGAACCAATTCACATGTTCATGATAAGTGAGCAGAATTTCTAATTCCTCAAATGCTCTATATTGATTTGGTACTGCTACTTCAGTGTATGTGTGAACATTCCCTGAGTTTGGATTTACTACTGGGAATATGACCCACGAATAGAATACCTCTGTTTTGCATGCTTTGTGGGCATTTGCCACAAAGGTAACATCCCTTCCCATTCGCAGGAGTCCGTGCTGTAATACCATTTCTTTGAATGCATGTCTGCAATTAATTGGTAGAACCACTTGTGCTGGATCAACCATTGTAGTATTTGGAATATGTGGAATTCAGAAAGGGTACCTCTGTGGGGGGATCCTTTTAAAGGTTGAAGCTTGAACAACTTACAGACAGAAAACAGGGGTTCCTAATTAGCTGAGTAGGATAATTCCCTAACACCACGGACATCTCTGGTTAGTTGGTGAGTAGGGTCTTTGGGCACACAAAAGAAAAATGACTGAAGAGACACATTAAATAAGTACCCACATGTGATCCGGTAATCGATCTCAGGAATTCCAAGATGGCCGCCAAAGGCTACCCACAGAGAGGCGAGGGTAGCATACCAGCACGCCTGTCACATGTGACCGGAACATCGTCGGATGGGCCTATCAAAAGAGAGGAGGAAGCAGGCGAGGAACAAGAGGAAGATGCCAAGAAAGACATCAGGGTAAACGCGGAGGCCGTGGAAAAGGAAGAGGAGAGCACCGGAGAAACAAACCAAACAGAACAAGGATGGTATACGGAGAGATGACCCGTGATAGCAAGAGAGGAAGGAGGAGACCAGGAAGCAGAGGACGGGAGTGTAGGACCTCTCGGCGAAGAGACTGCCTAAGACCAGGCCGGGAATGCCAGGGGTCAGGACGGCTGGCCCTGAGAAGGAGAGAATGCCGATATACCCCCTGCCTAAACCCAGGATGGCCGTGGTCAAAGGCAAGTGCCTATTTCTCCTTTTTGGTCACTTTGAAGGTGGTGGATAGGAAAAGGGGTAGCCACACCAAGTCACTGAGCAACTAGATGTGTGTGATCACTAAACACATACTGTGGTGGTGGTCCCCTTAATAAAAAAAAAGGCGCAAACCGAATCAAACTCCCTGACCCATTATTATTATTTTTATTTTTTTTGAGGCGCGGTCCTGAGTTGTTGTTTTTATTAAATACCCAATGAAGAAGAGCCAATCCAGGAATGAAGACGGCAACTACTAAAGAAACTCCTCCAGAAAAAGAAAAGAAGAAAATAAAAGGAGGAGAGACGTTATTAGTTTGTGTTATTTTTTTCCATGTTTAAAAAAAAAAGAGATAGTGAAAGTTTGAAATAAAAGCAGATAAAAGACTTTCCGACCCCTTTAATATTGGATTTTGGACTTTTCTCTATCTTCCCCCCCCCTCACCGGACTATACCGAGCTAGAACGTTGGTGGCACCATGCCGTACGGTTCATACTTTCTTAGTAAAACTGCATTTTTTGGACAACATAACCATCAAAACTGTGCAAGACTGATTCTAGGCACGCCATAAAGATATCTTGGCCTCAATCCTGTCGTTCTGCACTTAAGCATATTAAATGGCAGCAAACCCTAACCGCTATGACTCCCATGTAGCAGTGCACATGACTAGTGCAGGCTGCAAGAATCCCGGGATTCTCCCACTGAGATCTAATTGGCATATCGATCTTGGGGCATGTAAGTAGGGATAGTTGTGTTAAAACATTTGAGGTCCTGGTCCCACTTGCGCAAAGCAGTTTTACCGTTACTTACAGTTTTGACTTCTAGCGAGACACACTCACTGGGTTCCTAGGTCACAGCCCTCTGGCGTCCTGGTTGGTGTTATATAAACTTGGTAAAGGGGGTATTTTGTGACTGTACAAAACCATTGTGCATTATTCACCCGACCAGCTTGAGCAATTCAGGGTGGTGTGAGAGGCAGATCTGGGAAAGATGGAGGACAGTGGATGGACTGAAACCAAAATAGCCCCGAGTGTTGCTGGTCTCCATGTGCCTCAGGTTCATCCAATTCAAATATCTTCATCAATATTATTATGGCCCAGCGAGGCTGTGGTGAGTAGGTAGGGCTTGCAAGCCCAAACTGTCTCAGAAGTAGAACTTCACCTGCTACATTTTGTCATAGAGTATGGGAGTATCCAATGGTTAAAAGGTACTGGGGCTCAATAAATAGAAAGCTGGGGCATGTCCTGGACAAGCATCCATACTTAGACCCATATGTGGTCCTCCTAGAACTGATCGATGACTTCAGTGGCCCATGCAGTGTCCTCACCTTGGTGGCAATAGGATGTATACCTGCAAAGAGAGACAATCCACACCCCTGGCGGGTCAAGGATCCCCTTTGGTTGCAGAATGGACTCGCGGAAAGGACCACTGCACCAAAGTGGAAGAATTGGTATAAAAAAACAGAGGTGCAAGAAGGAAATATGTCAATGTAGGAGAGTAGGATCTGCCTCTTATGGTTACCCCCACTTTTTGCTGATGTCTCACTGTTTTTCGACTTTAGTCTGGCTGGGGCCCTGCTATCCAGAACCCCAGCCTAGCTGCTTCCTCTCTAAATTGATTCCATGTACCTTAAGTACACTTCAGATTGGATTCTGGGGTGCCTTTATAAGTCCCTAGTATATGGTATACTATGTACCCAGGGCATAGGTACCCCAGAGGCCTACCAGGGGCTGCAGCATATATTATGCCACCCCTGGGAGGCCCTCCAAAATGACACCACAGGACTGCTACAGCAGCCTGAGTGAGGTGGTGCATGCACCCCTTACTGAGATATAGGTTCACTATATCTCACCCAATCACTACACATATAAACCTATTAGTCACCCCTATGGCAGCCCTTATCAATCCTGAAGACAGGGTGCTTGGTTTTATGTGAGAGGGTGCCCATGCATGAGCAGAGCCCCTCTGCAGTCCTCGGAATCTCCTCTCCGGGGTTGTCTGTGGTGCAGCCTGACCATATACTCTTAAGTGCATTATATCCTTGCGGTAAATGCTAACTTTGGGATGGCTGCACGGAAACATGTCGTGTTTGGTGTCAAACACCTTGGAATCATACCCCCACACCAGTAACTGGTGTGGGAGTATGATCCCACCCTTCTAGAGGGAAAGACATGACAGCACCGGTATACCCGGTACCAGCTAAACAGAGCCTTAGCATCACAAAATGGATGCTGCAGCCACAGACACGAGTCTGGCCTCCTGCTGCTGACAGAAACTCCAGCAGGGGAGGCCTGGACAATAGGTTTCCTGTCACAGGGAGGTGTTACCACCTCCCAGACAGGCCTTAGTGGATTGGGGCTGGGTGGGTCCACACCAAGAGTGCTTTGAAGTCCTGCACTGGGGGCACATTTGGTGTCCTCGTGCATACCCCAGTTCAAACCGGTTGCAGGGGCTGCCAGCCCTGCTCTGGCATGAAACTGGACAAAGGAAATGTGTGTAGTCACCCCTCTTTCCATACCCTCCCATAGGTGGGTCCCCAGAGTTAGTCCAACCCCTTCCTTAGGTATAAAGAAGGAACCCCTGGCAACAGGACTTTAGATATCCCTGGACGAAACTCTGTAACTGAATCCTGGAACTTCAACGCTCTACTCAAGACTAGAGGACTGAAGAAATCTCCCTTGGGGTCAAGGAGTGACTCCCCTGCTTGGCAGGCACCAATGAAGCAATTGCCGGTCTGCATCAATGAAGCTCCCGCCGGACTCCGAAGTAATTGCAGCCCAGGAAGAGGATTTCCAGACTTCTCAGAGGCCGACCCGAGTCCTCAGCAAAGCTGAGACCCGCAGCCCTCACGAGTGACGTGGAACCGGAACTCCTGGACACTGTGCACATTTGCTAGTACATTGACTTCTCGACATCTCTTGAAGTCCTGCTTTAGGTTACATGTAGCCCAGGCCCTGAGCACTATTTGCACCGAAGATTGTGAGCCTACACTCCACGAGTGTTCCGTGGGCCCGCTTCTTGCATTTCCGCTTGAGGCTCCTTTGCGATCCCTGGTCCATCGACTGGTGGGTCCCTGTGAAGGCAACTCTGATTTTCCTTAGACTTTCCTGGTTGCTCCAGATGTGCCCTGACTCCCCACCAAGTGGTGAGTCCCTCAGACTTTGCTGGTCTGCACCGAAACATCTTTCTCCTTTCTGTGTGGGTTGCTGTTGCCAAGGCTTGTTGTGTTTAATCCGGACACCAACACTGCAGCACTCGATATACTTTGTGGGACAGCTCGAATCCAGCTTCTGGTTGACGTCGACACCTCCTGGTCCTCGTGGCTGAAGAGTCAAGCTTCACCTCTTTCACCTGAAACACCCGACATCGGTGGGCATTCGACTATCGTGCCCCTGGTCACTGGAAAGTGACCCAGACTCTGTCCCCTCTGCTTTCAGGTTCTTCTCATCTTTGATCCAGGCTTGGATCTCTTCGGACACTTCGCATCTTCCCGGCAGCAGCAACTTCTCTGCAGACTGCCATTGAAAACGACGACGCGACGCAACATCATTTGACACCTATGCACCCGGCTTCCCTGGGTGAGGTAACTCGAGTACTCCGGTGCTCCCGTGGGTGTTGACCCTAGAACTGTCTAAGTCCAAGAGGGTTGGGTCCTAGTCCATTTCTAAGTGTCCTTAAACTTTTAAACTCTAACCGCGACTTTCCCATAGACGGTAACGGAGCTCGCGGCTGTGTTCATACACTGCACACAGCCCCCGTGGGTCCCCTGTGTCACTACCTTGGGTGGTTCCTTGGGGTCCCAGCGATTCTACAGGCTCTAGGCCTTGTGTCTACTTAAGTCGTGGTTCTTATACCACTTTCTTAATATATGGTTTGGTACGCCCCTAGGGCTAATCGTATATTGTGCTAATTTGCTGTGCTATTTGACTTGTAACGTGTGTACTTTGACCTCTAGCCTCATAAAGAGACTATTGGGCAGTGTTTAGTAATAAATACATATATTTTATATATATACCTGGTGTGGTTCTCCTTTCATTTGGTCATTCATGAGATTATAACTGGTAAAACAAACAACTTAACACTCCTTCAAGACTTAGCCTGAAGGCTGCTCTCCATAGCTACCACTAGGATAGCTTTCAATAAAGGTTGTCTTTAAACCTATCATCAATGGACTGGGGCAAGGTGCCCACTATAACTAGTGGACAGCATATACCAGGCCAACTTCTCACAGTCAAGATATGGCGGCCTTGGCTTGAGGTTACTTCAACAATGTGAACATCACCAGGGCTGATGCTCTCTTACTGTAGTACAATATACATGCCATTAGTCTACTGTTGATTGTGTTATCTCACAGTGCACTTAAACCAGACATGAATATGTTTTGTCTTTTCTTTTTATGTAAAGAAGCAAAAACCATTTAAAAGAGTTAAAAAGAAGTAAGGGCAATTAAATTGCCAGGAGCATCTACCATTTCTCAGAAAGTACCTTTTAGGTCATCTCATAAACTTTGCCCATTTTTGTCTAGTGAGTTTGCCTTAAGTTCTAAAATTTCAAAATCAGATAGGTAGCCAAAGAAGCCGTAAATAGCAAATACCTTGTTTCAGGCTTCCTAATTTATTGAAAGCGTGACACACCAGTAAGAGTTGTACAATTTGTTATTTTTTTCTTCGAAAGTATTCAGTCATATAGTAATGGATCATTTTGAGACACTAAAGGGATGGAAAAAAGGGATGGAAAATGCAGCTGCACTGTCCCTTGGTATAAGGAAATCAAAAGTTGTCTTCAATTGCTCTTCAGGGAAGTGTGCTGTACAGCAAAGAAAATGGAGTTTCACTGGATCATAAGGACAAAGAATGCTAGTGGGTCTCCCAAGAATAATAGAGCAGGGAGAGTAAGTGTGCTGCTGAAGAGGATTTCTCTGTAATCCTCTCAGACAGTAGAGAGACAGGTGAGACTAGTACCTTGTTGCAGTACTAATAGGACCGGGAACTGGGAGGCAGAAGACCCCAAACTTGAAGTCTGGCTCAATGTGATAAAGGATCCTCACAAATTCCAGCAGGTAATGCTGTTTGAGGTGCTTGCCAGAACTCCATAAGGTAGCCAGTTCATGTCTTGACTAGACTTACATGTAATGAACATAGGGCTACAACAGAGAACAATAAGGTCTTGACTACACGATAGGAATCAAAATGTCTGGAGTTCTGGATGGCTGAAATTAAGATTTCTGACCAAAGGTTCTTCATTCTTACTCCTTTTATGAAATAAACCCCATAGAATGAGTAATAACTGTGCTGCCCCAGATTTACTGGGTGCAAAGCTACACTCAATTTCCAGTTTGAAGGAGTTCAATGCTCCCATTTACCACCTGCTCAAAGTAGGCTATAAATAGGAGTAATGGCTTCTGTGCTGGACAGAGATTGAGGAAGGTGTTGGAGTGTAGGGGAGGGAAGAGGAAAATTAGTTCTGGCACAATGGAGCACTTAACCCTCTCCCTTTGTCTTACGCAAACATCAAAATGCTGTTACAGCCAAAGCCTCATGTGATTTTAATGGACAGAACTACTGGCTGGCAATTTTGGGTCCAGTTTTCCTGCATCTGGGAAAACCTGGTGCAGAAATTCAGGCAACTCGTAATACGGCAAAGCGATATCCCACCCAGCAATACTGCCTTGCCTGACTTGCCTAACTAGTGCAGATTCAAAGAATAGCTTATTAAATAGTGAAAACATGCAAGAGTGGCAATCTACTGCAAATGATAAGTTAAGAAAGTAGATTATATACCTATTCACATTGGGCCAGATGTAGGAAGCCAAATTGCGAGCGCAAACGCTGAAGTTCGCAGAATTTCAGTGTTTGCGATCGCAATTTGGCTGTGAGCAATGTAGGTAAGTTTAAACCTACTTGCAAAATAAGGAATTGCAAAAATTGTGATTCCTTATTTTGCGCAAGCATTTAGAGAATCGCAATTTGCGATTCTCTAAATGCTATGCTAGAAGGCATCACAAATTGCGATATTGCCTTAAGGAATCGCAAATTACCACCAACTTCAAGTTGGTGGTAATTTGCAATTTCCTTTAAAAAAGCACTTTTTTGCTTTTTTTAAAGTGCCATGTGGCACACATGTATGTGCCCCACATGTGCACACATGCACAATTCAGGGGTGCAACAGGGTGTCCTTCTGGAACCCTTGCACCCTTGAGATTACGCGCGCAATTTGCGAGTACCTACTGGGTACTCGCAAATTGCGCGCACAATTCCCCTTCATTCCTATGGGCCTCTTGGCCCATAGGAATGAATGGGAAGCCATTCCTTATTTGCGAGTCGCAATTTGCGAGTCGCAAATAACGAATGTGTAGGAATCGCAAAAATGATTGCGACTCCTACCTACATATCATTTTGAGAGTCCTTAATAGCGATTCCCTAAAAATCGCTATTAAGGACTCGCTAAATTGCTTTTACCTACATCTGGCCCTTAGTTCCCAGAACTCAAAAATAAAAAACCTTAGAAATTCACCTGTAGGAAGCTGGCTCTCTATATAGTGTACTAAAATGAAGGTCAGCGTGCAGAGAGTCTAGAGGATTACTTACTGGCACACAGAGGTTAAGGTAGATATTACTAATGATCTTTTTGTGGTAGCATGGGTGAGTAGTTAGGCTTATCAGAGGGTAGTGCTAAGCATTTGTTGTACTGCCAGAGGCAATAAATAAGACACACACTAAAGAATAAATCTGAGACCAATTTATAAAAATAATAATGATTTATATGTATATTTTAAGACCAAGAACTGTGTACTTTGCTTTTAAGGGCTAATGCAGCTATGACCACTCATGGGATGTAGTGCACCCTGCCTTAGGACTATAAGTCCTGCAATAGGGGTGACTTACCTATATCTCATGCAGTGTGAGAGAGTATGGCACACAGGGCTGTGTACCTTGTCGACTCTTTGGTTCTCTCTGTACAAAGACACACAGCCTGCAGTGGCAGTTTGCATGGCCTTGGTGAGGGGTCCATGGGGTGGCACATTTCATGCTGCAGCCCCAGTGGGCCCTCTTCAGTACCCATGCCCTAGGTGCCGAGGGTACAGTTTACTAGGGACCTACAAGGGTGGCTGAAGTTGTGACAATTGTGATACAGCTTTGGGAAAGAGATCTGGCACTGGGAACCTGGTTAGCATGGACCCAGTACACTTACAGCTCAAAATCAGGGATATGGATCACCTTAACAATTTGGGGTTTTCTCATTTCATCTGCATGAGGCATCTGAGAGGTATGGTCTCAGCTTCTTCAGAGACCAAACCACAGCAAAGGCTTCCCTCTCTGTTGCACTCCAAAGCAGTTCTCTGGGGAGAAGCCTCCTGCTTATGAAAGCCACAGGTTGGACATGGCCATCATCATTGGTCTGGGATAGGACCACTCCTATCCCACGTTCAGAGGCATCTGTCTGCACTATGAACTGCTTGGTGTAATCTGGTGCTTTTGGAATGGGTTCTGAGCACATTGCTTCTTTCAGGGTGTCAAATGTATTTTCACTGCTCACTGTCCAGTTAATGTTCCTGGGCATTTTCTTGTAGGGCACTTCTGTGATGGGGGCCAAATTGGTCCATATCAGTGCACAAACCTCCTGTAGTACCCAGTCAGGCCAAGGAAAGCCCTGAGTTCAGTCTAGGTAGTTGGAACTTCCCAATCCAGAACAGTCTACATTTTGGGTTGTATTGGCTGAACTTGGCCTCCACCCACAGGGTTGCCCAAGTATACAACCTTGCCCTGCCCTGTCCGGCACTTACTTGCCTTGAAAGTGAATCCTGAATTCTGCAGAGCCTTCAGGGCCTTTTGGAGGTGATTCTGCCAGGTGGAGCTAAAGACAACAATATCGTCCGGATATGCTCCTCTAAAGGATTCCAATTTAGCAAGCCTTTGTTCACAAACCTCTGATAGGTGGCAGGGACATTCTTCAATCCAAAGAGCATCACAGTAAACTGAAAGTGCCCATCTGGGGTTGAGAATGCTGATTTATCTTTTGCTTCAGGGATCAGACCTCTCTGCCAGTACCCTGATGTTAGATCAAAGGTACTCGAATATTGGGCTGCCTTCAACCTGTCAATCAGTTCAACACCCTAGGAATTGGATGTGCATCAGTTTTCGCGATTGCATTCAGGCCTCTATAGTCCACACAAAACCTCATTTATTTATTTCCACCCTGTGAATGAGGGTTGGGGACCAAAGCAACTGGGCTAGCCCAGGGGCTCTCTAAGGGTTCAATGACACCAAATTCTAGCATCTTGCTTACTTCAGCTTTGATGCTTTCTTTGACATGATTAGACTGCCTGTAGATTTTGTTTTGACAGGTAGGCTGTCACCAGTGTCCACATCATGGGTACACCAGCTGGTTTGACCAGTGTGGGTGTCTGAAAAGACCACTCCTTCTACTGAGCCATATTTAGGGTTGTGAGAGAGGAGGTCAGAGAGAGGTTCACTCTCTGCTTCCTGATCCTCATCAGTGAGCATCCACCCAATAGTTGACCCCCCTTTTTCTTTCAAGGATAGGCTTGGGGCCCAGTCCATTTGTCCTGGAGGACACTAGGTGCCCCAGGCTCCAAAACCCAAATCTTTTGCCCTGGTTGGAACTCCACCATGACAGCCTTTTGGTCATACCAGAGCTTTTGGAGCTCTTGGCTGGCCCCAAGATTTATTTTGGCATTCTTCATGCACTCAGTCATCCTGGAATGAAGGCCAAGCACATAGTCCACAATATTCTGTTTAGGTTCTTTGAGAGGCTTTTCCCATCCTTCTTTTACAAGACAAAGTGGTCCCCTTACAGGGTGTCTAAACAAAAGTTAAAAGGGGCAAAAGCCTACTCCTTTTTGTGGCAACTCTCTCTAAGCCAAAACCAGGCATGGTACTTAAGACATCCCATCGCCTTCTAAGTTTTTCAGGGAGTCCACTAATCTTACCTTTTAGGGTCTTGTTAAATCCATTGGTATGCAGATGGTATGGTGTAGTGAACCTATAGGTTACCCCACACTCAGTCCACATATGCTTCAAGTATGCAGACATGAATTATGTACCTCTGTCTGATATTAACTCCTTACGAGATCCAAACCTAGTAAAAATACTGAGGAGAGCTTTGGCCACTCTAGGGGCAGTGGTTGTCCTGAGGGGAACTGCTTTGGGATACTTAGTGGCATGATCCACTACCACTAGTATAAATCGGTTTCCAGATGCTGTTTGATGGTCAAGGGGACCAACAATGTAACTCCCAACCCTCTAAAAGAGCACCAAAACCACTGGAAGTGGAATTAAGGGGGCTGTTAGGTGGCTGCATGTGTTGCCACTAGCTTGACAGGTGGCACAGGAGTTGCAAAACTCCTTCACCTTCAGGGACATTCCTGGCCAGTAGAAGTGGTTGACTAACCAACTCCAGGTTTTTGTCTGGCCAAGATGCCCAGCTAGGGGAATGTCATGGCCCAATGTTAGGAGAAACTCTCTAAACTGCTGAAGCACTACCACTCTCCTAGAGACACCAGGTTTGGGGTCTCTGGCCTCAGTGCATAGGAGTCCCTCTTCCCAGTAGGTCCTGTGGGAACCACTGACACTTCCCTTTTCATGATCATCAGCTTTCTGCCTCAGGCTTTCAAGAGTGGGACAGGTTGTCTGCTCCACCACAGATCTTCCCTAGAGGGTCTCCCTGGGCCCAAGAGATCTGCTGTGTAAGGCCCAAGCTCCTGAGTCTCAGCTCCCTCTAGGGCTGCCAAGCCTTCTGCCGGAGCAGAGGGGACTTGGTCTGGTGTTTGTATAGACGCTGGCTGCCCAGACTTCTTGCCCTTTCTCTTGGAAGGTTGGTCCATAATTTCAGGATCCAACATTTCTTTTTCACCCTGGGTTCTACTCTGTGCTCTGATTTTCACACATACCCATTCAGGTGTCCCAGCATTGCTGCATGGGTTTTCTTCTCTACCTCAGCCCGTGCTGAGTACTCTAAATGATGCCAAGCAGACATTGTACAGGGACAGCAGAAGACACCACTACCCTTTTGAGGCCACTAACCCCTCCCCAATCCCCAGGTCATCAAGACCATTGGATGCACCTTAGCCTGATTCTCAGCGTTGAGGACTGTATAGGTTTCTCCAGGCAGATATTGATCTGAGGACACCAGTTGCTCAGTCACCATGGCGATACTGGCACCAGTGTCTCTCAGGGCTTTCACCCTAATCCCATTTATATTTGGCTCTTGTCTGTATCTCTCCAGGTTACTGGGCCAGACAGCCAGGGTAGCTATATCCACTCCTCCCTCTGAGACTAGACTTGCCTCAGTGAGCACATTGAAATGGTTAGGGCTCCCATGTGATCCCATCTGGAGACTCACCACTGCATTTACTGCAGGTATGTTACAGGCATTCATTTTGTTTTTACAGTTTGGGTCTCCAGTTCAGTGTCCAGTTGTCTTGCAATCAAACACCAAGCCTTCTTGGGATCTCAGTTTTTACCCTGGTACCGAACCTTGGACTGTGAAGAGTTTCAGGGCTCATCCTGCTGAGCAGGTTTTTGGGGGCCTGAAGAAGACTCATTTTTATTTTTATCCTTTTGGTCACCATCATTACCTTGGAAGGTGTTTTTGCCCTCCTTCTTTTGGTCATCCCCACCAGTGGTAGCATTGGTCACCCTTGTTTTGACCCAGTGGTCTGCTTTCTTCCCCAACTCTAGAGGAGAGAGTGGACCTGGGTCTACCAGATGCTGATGTAACTTCTCATTGTAAGAATTACTTAGAAGATGTTCTTTCATAATCAAATTGTACATCCCTTCATAGTCATGCACATTCTTACCTGTTAACCAACCACCTAGTATTTTCACTGAAAAGTCAACAAGTTCCACCCATGACTGACTCTGGGTTTTTCGAGTCTCCCTGATATTTATTCTGTATTCTTCAATGGTGAGTCCAAATTCCTCAATCCGGGTACCCTGCATGAGGTCATAAGACACAGCATCTTTCTCATTGCAGTGCCAGGAGTCTATCCCTGCATTTTCCTGAGAATAGTTCCCACAAGAGAGGAGCCCAATTTCTTCTGGCTACCCTTCTAGCTAGGCAGGCCCTCTCAAAAGCTGTGAACCATTTGGTGATGTCATCTGAGTGCTTAGGGGCAATCCCTTTGGGGAGTTTTGAATTAAAGGAATCTTCTCTCTCCCTAGTTATAAACATGCTGCCACCAGAGATCGGTCCTAGGCCCATCTCTTTTCTTTGTCTTTCTATGTCCAGGAGTTGAGCTTCTAATTTCAATCTCCTGGTCATGTTTTCTAGCCTGAGGCCCTCATCTGAGGGACTGTCACCTGGTTCTGAGTGGATGGACTCCTACCTTCTGAACTTGATCTTCGGAGTCATCTCCAGCAGTCTCATCTTCATCAGACTGAGTCACTTGTTCTGGATGATCTCTTTCAACCTCTGCTAAAAGCCTTCAAAGCTTGTCTCTTTTAGCATGTTTGCCAGTATTGATACCATAAACATTGTAGAGGGCCCTTAGCCTGACTTAGGATAGGTCCATGTTAGGGGTCAGGTCGAGCTCCTGAGCCTGGTTATCGGTATCAGACATTATTTTACTAAAGTTGGGACATTTTTAGGAAGCTAAAAACTCTAACACCAAATACTTTGTCCTAACTATAGCAACAGACATTTACATTTCTGACCACTTTTTTTCATGGACTTAGCTAAATCCCTAGCAGTTAATTTTAGAAATTTTGAAAAAAACAGAGCAATTGAAAAATACAACTAGACTAAAGACAATTTTTGGATTTACTCACGTGGTCACTTATTTAAAAAGTGGTTCCAGCAAATGCAAAGTCTTCTATCCCACTGCTAAACCACCAATGTAGGAAGCTGGCACTCTATATAGTGTACTAAAATGAAGTACCCCGTGCAGAGAGTCCAGGCGATCCCTTACTGGTACACAGAGTTTAAATTAGATACTCTTTTTGTGGTAGTGTGGGTGAGGAGGTAGGCTTATTAGAGGGTAGTGCTAAGCATTTGTTATACTGCCAGAGTCAATAAATGAGACGCACACGATCTACAGTAAGTACTTTAGGAGTTACGATTTTTAAGAATCCGGATAATATATCACATTTGTGCGCAATTACACACCATTGAAGTCAATAAAGAAAAGCGGAAAAATGTATATAAAATCAGGCAATGCTTCCACGAAGTTCAACTTTTGTTTTAGGTCATCAGCGGGATCAGGTCCAAAGTTTCAGCAGAAGAACTGACAACATTTACGTTCTCCTGTTAGCTACTCATATCTATGTTCCTAGTTCTCGCTTTTTTTTATGTAACATTTGTAAAGCTCTCTGATACCCTCACTAGGTCTAGTTCGCGCTATATAAAACTTTATAAATAAATAAAATAAATAGACGTTAGGAGTGTCCCAGATTCAGCCAGAAGCAGGGTGCTGAAGGATTTGGTAGCCGGTGCGCAAGAACGAAGTGGGTCACCTGGAAAGACACTACACAGGAAGACTTACAGGTAAGTTCGGTGGGTCCTGCTGGAGGGAGGAGGTAGCAAGGCTGGTTTGTCATTACCAGGATGGGAAGGGCTGGGTGCAGAGCAGATCGGTCAGTAAGGCATCATGCGTCGAGAAGCCCTAGTGATCAGGAGCAAGCGACTTGGAGAGGTGATTTCGGGAGAGCTTGGCCACTTGGGAGGTGGGTCTCAGGGGTCTCAACATCCCTCGATACGTGCTTGCTTCTGGTGTCAGTGGAGTAGGGCACAGACTCTTGGTCTTGCTGTTTGCTGTTGGGGGTCCAGTACCCTGGGTATTGGTACAGTGCAGCTCTGGTAGGTACTGGTGTCTCCAGACTTTGCAAGAAGACAGATCTGACCCTCCAGAGCTGGTGTACCTCTTTGGGGAAGGTGCTGCATTGAAGTAATTGGGGAGCAGCACGTCGACAAACCGGAACGAGTGGGATCAGTGCCTGTGGTGTGCAGGGGAGTGATACCTTCACTCCAAGGGAGGTTTCTGTCAGTTTTGCAAAGGCTGGAGGAGCTATGGGGTTCTTGGAGTCTTCACAAGTTCAGGACAACACACCACGATTGTTGAAGTCCTAGAGGGAGTTGGCAAAGGTTACAGGGACATTGCAGTTAGGAAATAGAATTTAAAAAACTTGGAAATTCACTGAAAAAAACAAAGCTCGCAGGGACGTTATCATTAGGAAATAGAATTTAAAAACAACCTTAGAAATTCACTGAAAAAAACAAAGGTTACAGGGACATTATAGTTAGGCTCAGATTCCACACACACAAAACCAGTGAAACTCAGCAGTTATAATTAGCTGAGCTAGCTATAGCTTATGCCCCTGCAATGCACTTCTTATGACCTCACATATTACATCAGTCATGGCATGGTCAGTGACCTCACCAATGACATCACTGATGACATTATTCAGTGAGTGTGAGTATTTTCTTAAAGATTATGAACGTTAAACATATATACCAAGGTACTACAACAGTTAAAATAGTATAGTGTCTGTACTACTTATGAGTAATGCTATTTCTAACATATATTATGTCAGTGGCTGTGTGACTGTGTGTATTTGTGTGTACGTGGGTGTCTGAGGGCCTGTATGGGTGTGAGAGTGGGTGTGTGAATGGCTGTCTAGATGTATAAGTAGATGTGTGAGTAGCTATATGGGTGAGTGAATGGCTGTGTGAGTGGCTGTATGGGTGGGTGAGTGGGTGTGTATGTAACTGATTGGGTGAGTGACTTAGTGTCTGAATGGCTTTATGAGTGAGTGACTGGCTAAGTAAGTGGCTGCATGACTGAGTGAGTAGCTGTTTTAGTGACTGGTGGCTAAGTGAGTTGGTGTGTGAGTGGCTGTATTGTAGAGTGTCTGTGTGAATGGATATATGGGTGCGTGAGCGGATGTGTGAGTTCTTGTATGGATGTGTAAAGTGGTATGTCAGTGGTTGTGTGGGTATGTGAGGGAGTGTGTGAGTGTTTGTATGGATGAGTGAGTGGCAGTGTCAAGTGGCTGTATGGGTGAGAGAGTGGGAATGTGAGTGGCTGTATGTGTGAATAAGTGGGTGTGTGAGTAGATGTATGGGTGAGTGAGTGGCTGTGTGAGTGGCAGTATAGGTAAGTGACTGGTTTTATGGGTAGCTCTATGTATGAGTGAGTGGTTGTGTGAGTACTTGTATGGGTCTGTGAATGAGTATGTGAGTAGATGTGTGGGCATGTAAGTGGGTATATGAGTGGTTGTATAGGATGTGAGTGGGTGTGTGAGTGCTTCTGTGGATGATGTCATCAGTGATGTCATTTGAGATGTCATCAGTGATGTCACTAACCATGTCATGAGTGATGTAATATGTGAGGTCATGAGGGGTGCATTGCAGGGGCATAAGTTATAGTTAGCTCAGCTAACTATAGCTGCTGAATTTCACTGGTTTCGTACAAGTGAAATCTGAGCCTAACTATAACGTCTCTGCAACCTTTGGTTTTTCAGTGAATTTCTAAGTTTTTTAAAATTCTATTTCCTAACTATAATGTCCCTGTAACCTTTGTTTTTTTCAGTGAAGTTCTAATTTGTTTTTATTCTATTCCCTAACTATAATGTCCATGTAACTTTTGTTTTTTCCAGTGAATTTTGCCATTTTTTAAAATTATTTTTCCTAACTATAATGTCCCTGTAACCTTTGGCTTTTTAAGGGAATTTGTAAGATGTTTACATTTTATTTCTTAACTGTAACCACTAACCTTTGACACTCAGGGGCCGATTCCGATCTCGGCCGGTAGGGCTCCGAATCGGAGTCGGCATTACCGGATCCGATTCGGAGCCCTGTTTCCCGACCGAGTCGGACGTGCGTCCGGGCGAGCGAGTACGATGCGAGCGTACGCAAAATCGCCGACCGACTCGTTCGCGGGACCCAACCGCTCCGACCGACTCGCACGGACATGACTCGCACCGCACAATGGAGACGTTCCCCGGCCGGGTAAGTACGATGCGCGCCGTGAGCAGTCCGACCGACTCGCGCCGTCCGGCTCGAAAGAGCAGTTGGAGCCGCACTTTGGGGGTCCGTGTCGGACCCACCTGTACGCCTAGCCACGCGAGTCGCACACAGGGGGGACCCATGGGTCCCCCCTACCTGTGCATGTACGGCGCGACCCGCTTCGACGCGTACCCGCTGTAGGGGGCGCCCTTGTTCGCCTCGCACCCATTGAGTCAATGGGAGCCCGCGTACGCGTTGTACGACCGGCTCCCATTGACTTCAATGGGAGTCCGACCAAATCGAGTCCGATAGCATGCGAACGCATCGTACTCGTTCGGTCGGACTGCTAGGGTCCGATTCGGTCGGAAATCTCTCCGGGTCCGGCTCGTTCAGAGAGATTTCCGGCCTGAATCGGAATCGGCCCCTAAGTGTGAGAGTGTGAACATGAGTGTCTCAGTGGGTGTATGAGTGCCTAAGTAGGTTTGTAAGTTGGTATGAGAGAGTATGAGTGGGGCTGTGAGTAGGTGCTTGAGTTTCTGAGTGGGTCTCTGAGTGGGTGCATGCATCTTGGAGTGGGTCTGTGAGTGGGAGCATGAGTCTCTGAGTGGGTCTGTGAGTGGCTGCATGCATCTCTGAGTGGGTCTGTGAGTGTGTGCACGAGTATCTGAGTTGATCTGTGAGTGGGTACATGAGTCTCTGACTGGGTCTGTGAGAGAGAGCATGAGTGTCTAAGTAGGTATATGAGTGGGTGCATGAGTCTCTGAGTTCATCTGTGAGTGGCTAGATGCAACACTGAGTCAGCCTGTGAGTCTCTGAGTAGGTTTTTGAGTGGGTGCATGAGTCTCTGAGTGGGTCTGTGAATGAGTGCATGAGTGTGTGAGTGGGTCTGTGAGTGGGTGCATGAGTCTCTGAGTGGGACTGTGAGTGGGTGCGTGAGTCTCTGAGTGGATCTATGAGTGACTGCATGAGTCTCTGAGTGGGTGTGTGAGCGGCTACATGTGTCTCTGAATGTGTCCATGAGTGGGCGCATGAGTGTCTGACTGTGTCTGTGAGTGGCTGCATGCATCTCTGAGTGGGTCTGTGAATGGGTGCACAAGTATCTGAGTGGATCTGTGAGCGGGGGCATGAGTCTGACTGGGTCTTTGAGAGGGAGCATGCATGTCTAAGTAGGTCAGTGAGTGGGTGCATGACTCTCTGAATAGGTCTGTGAGTGGGTGCATGTGTCTCTGAATGGGTCATTGGCTGGGTGTGTGAGTCTCTGGGTAGGTTTATGAGTGGGTGCATGAGTCTCTGAGTATGTCTGTGAATGGGCACATTAGTGTGTGAGTGGGTCTGTGAGTGGGTGCATGAGTCTCTCAGTGGGTCTGTGAGTGGGTGCATGAGTCTCTGAGTTGATCTATGAGTGACTGCATGAGTGTGTGAGTGGGTGCATGAGTCTCTGAGGTAGATGTGAGTGGGTGCTGAGCCTCTGAGTGGGTCTTTGAGTGGGTGAAGGAGTCTCTAAGTGGGTCTGTGAGTGGGTGCCTGAGTCTCTGAGGGAGTGTGTGATTGGGTGCATGACTCTCTGAGTGTGTGTATGAGTGGGTGTATGAATCTCTGAGGGGTCTGCGAGTCTCTGAGTGGCTCTGTTAGTGGGTGCAAGAGTCTGTGAGTGGGTGCATAACTGCCTGAGTGGGTCTGTGAGTAGGTATGTATCTGAGTAGGTCTGTGAGTGGGTGTATAAGTGTCTGAGTGGATATGTGAGTAGCTGCATGAGTCCCTGAGTGGGTCTGTGACTAGATGCATGACTGTCTGTGTGGGTGAGTGAGTTGGTGTTTGAGTGTCTGAGTAGGTTTGTTAGTCAGGGCTTAACTCTCTGAGTGAGTCTCTGACTTGCTGTGTGACTCTGTGTCGATCTATGAGTTCATATATTACTCTGCGACTGAATGTATATATATTTTTTTCGTTATTGTTTTTCGGCAAGGTTCGCGACTCAGCCGCAACCTTACAAAGGGGGGCCACTCTGAGCGTCGCAACGGGTCCACAACTCTGACCATGTGGAAACAAATATGGTTTGTGGCATTTTAATCTCATAAGGCGTCCCTCAGACACCCCTACAATTCACCCATGGGGTCAGGGTACCCCTACCATGACCCCTTCTAATCTATTTAGTCTTTGTTTCCATCCCCTGGGATCGTGTCCCACTTCATAAAATGGTGGCTGCAACTTTTTAGAGAGGTTGCGATCAGCCGATCACAGCACAGCTCCTGGTGCATGGTATCGCGCACCTCCGTGTGTGCATCATGAAGGATTTGCGTCCCTATATATACAAATTCAGATTTCACCTAATATCTCAAAAACTACTGAACAGATTTACTCCAATTTACAAAAAAAGGGCTCTTTCTGGATCAACAACTACCTTTTTGCCAAATTTGGTGTAATTCCATTCAGCAATTCAGTCTGTAGTTATGTCTAAAATCTCTATGGGAATTACATGGGGAAAACCCATTTTGGGATCACTTTTTTCTCGGCCCCTGCTTGACCGATCACTACAAAACTTTCGAGACAGCAGTTGAAGTGATCATTGTATTCGATTTCAAAATTTGGCGAGGATTCATCAAACGACACCAAAGTTATTGGTAATACAAAAAATGTTCTTCCTATGGAAACTAGGTCCTAACTATAACTATTGACTGGCGAATGTCAGTAGATAATATATATATATATATATATATATATATATATATATATATATATATATATATATATATATATATATATATATATTAATATTATATATTATATATATTAATTTAGGCCAACTCCTACTATCCACTGTTCTATTCAACTCTCATTCATATTTTCTGCTTCCACACAACACAAAGTACAGAATGGAACAATGGATCAGCCCACTATATCCATTGACTGTGAGGCACTGTAAGTGATTGCATTTAGCTGGATCACATGTGTACACACATGTGAAAAAGAGTGCACTTCTGTGCCAATGTTGTTGTGCGTGGGCTGCTGGGCACTCCTTTATTCATAGATTTCTTTTTGGTCTTGCCCATTTTTTTTGCATAATGCATATGTTTGCAAACAATAACACAATGCATGCTTGCAAAGGCTAGACATATTGGCTTTGCCAATGCCGGTTTATGGTTGTGTTTGATACGAAAATAAATTCTAATATGTTGTTTGAAAGAAGGGGTTATCTGGCTACCAATCAAAAAGACCCAGATGTAGAGTTACATTTTAATGTTTCCATGTTTTAAGTGTTGTGGAATTTGTGAAATAGGGAACTGGTATTGCAAAACCAGGGTACACCGGTCCCACTCAGGGTTTGCAAAGAATCTGTGAATGCTTATGGGCCATTAAAGAAGATTCATTGGTTCCTAAGAATGTATTGATTCATATTTAAATAGTTTCTATAGTTATTTTCTTTCTGGAACAATTCATTGCACTTCTTTTGCCAGGCCCTGCTCCCAATCGTACATGGGCTGGCAGCCCCAGTTCTGTCTGACCACTCCGGTGAGGGCTGGCCACAAGGCATGGCTTCAGGCACAGCTCTGTGATCAACACTCGATAGGCCGTGAACCGTCATTGTTTGTGGCCTGCAACCAACTTAAAGACGCAGCAAAACAGGACTCACGTTGTGGTTACCTTCGCTGTTGCATGGATTGCCTGGCCTTTGTCTAGTGTCTTTTTTTGTGTGTGTATTCTGTCACAAGATGTATGAATCCGTGGTCCTTTGTTGGAGCTTCCATGGGATTTGCGAACCTGGCTTCAGATTTGGGGACCTCACCAGTAAGCCAATTTGGGTCTTTGAAACCTGCTGTGGGTTTGTGGTTCCCTGCCCGGTAAGCTTGTGCCAAGTACACACTCTCCAGCTGCCATTCGTGGATCTCAGGGACTGCACGGTGGACCAAGAATCTGGCCTTCAGGATCTGTGAACTCTGCACCAAAGTCAGTATGTTATTAAAATAATTTGAACATGGGAGGGTCCCCACATGGCTCGGGGGCCAGGGTGTTTTTCACCCAGCTCCATTCTGTGTTTTTTTTTTTTTTTTTAAAGTGTTCAGCGCCTGGAGACCTTGGCTCCATGCCCTGTAATGGCACAGGATTTTCTCTGCCAATCAGATAATTTCATTTTTATGGATTCAGCTGCAGCTCTGAAAACTCAAAAGGACCGAAGGGTGAGAAGGCTCCCTAATAACTGACAAATATTGCAGATTTGAGTATTTTTATTGCACAAATGAGGTGGTACAAAAATCCATGTTTCACAAAGAACGTAAAATATTGGAATATTTTACATTTTAATATGGAAAACAGATTTCGTCATCATAATGACACCCCTTAATCTACTTTGCAGACCTGTAATATGGTTCAACATTTTCTCGCTCTCTCACTCTCTCTCTCTTTCAATCTCTCTCTCTCTCTCTCTCTCTCTCTCTCTCTCTCTCTTGCTCTCTTCTCTTATTATATTATTACTTTTAATTTCAAACACTCAAGAGTCTTAACTGTACATTCTTGGGCCTGGTATTTCTTAACCTGAAGTTGCTCATATTCGAAGTCACCAAGACAACTTTCACACTGATGGCTTGATTCACAAAGATAAACTTGGACCTGAAGTTAAAGTTTAGTCTAAGTTTAGGCCTAAAGTCAACATTTAGTATTTAAGCCTAACTTTAGACCAGAAGTCTAAATTTAGACTTCAGATCTAAAATTAGACTTTGGATCTAAACTTAAACTTCAGGTCCAGGTTTACCTTTGTGAATCGGGCCCTTACAGTGTAACTCCTTGTCCTTTTTACACTGTCCACCGGAGTCGATTTCTTTACGTTTCTTTATTGATATGATCATATTTGTTGACTCTTTCTTCCTCAAGAATTGTATTTCTGAGACTCCCTGTGCCAGGTTTTGTGATTATTTAAGGAATTATCTCTGTGTCTTATCTTCCTCCTTGTTCCTGTATCCGAATCAGCATTGCTCTCTTGCAAAGCAAAATTTAGTCTGGACCTATAGTCGTGGATATAGGCATGAGACACTGAATCATAATAAAATGACTTAGCCAAAATTTAAAAAAAACATGGAGTTTACATTCTCTCTGCCAAACAGACTTCAATACTACCCCAAAATTGGAAAACATAGTTATTTATAGAGCATTGCAAAAATGTTCACGCACTTATCCATCTGCACTGCCGTATATTCCTTAGCAGTAAATTCACCAAAGAAGTAATACAACACCCTCACGATTCAAATCACAAGGACGGATGCCAATACTGTTAATCCTCATCCATCATACTCTTCTACTGGGATTGCTCACCAAAAAAGCCCAGCTCTTTTACAAGGTAAATTGTAGATAATGAACCCCAGTCAGTAAGTCTTCAATATGTGTGCAGGGGATTGTAAAACAAGGTACAGAGGCCAGAGTCTTCATGTGAGCAATGACTGAGGTTACATAGGCCAAAATCATACAACCGACAACGGTGGGCTGGTTCTTGTGAGGAATCCCTTGCTATTGTGGATAACCCCTGGCTCGCTTGTGGTTGCTGGACTCAAGCAGCAAGGCTTCATCAGAGAAAATTCATGTGATATAGATGCAATCATTAAAGAAACAATGAACAAATTAGTTACAAAGATAAACAATAATGGAAATATCAAATGTGAGGATAATATAAACAAATTAAAAAACACCAATATGAAAAATGAAAAAATGGCAAAGTGCCCAGGAGTGAATACCAACTTGTAGTTGTTAATGAATGTTATCTTTTTACCTAGAAACATTTCTGACGTGTATCCTCAGCAATGCAAGCCTGGAAGCTGTAGTAAGCTATGGGTCTACAGATGCACATTGTCGGACATCTTTCGCTCGCAGTACTACTGTAGCCTCGAAATTCCACCAAAAGTCTCAGAGAAGGAAAAGCTGCAAAGGTAAAGACACCAAGGGGCATATTCTCAAGGACTCATCGCCGATTTATCGGCACTTTAGCGCCGCAAAAGTGGAGATAGATTTATCGCCCTATTCCCAAGTTGGTGCAAGCTGCTGATATCGCCAGTTTACCAGCGATATCTGCCGCAAAAAACATTGCCACGGATGAGTGCGACAACTAACGCTAATGATATGCAGAATAGGCGTTCCCGTGCAAAAACACACGAAAACACCACTTCGCGAGATTCTCAACGACCAGTCAGATCTGCGATGCGAACCAAGAACAGGCGATAAGGCGCGTTAGCAGCAGGGATTTAACACCTGCCTTTTACTGGTGTTAAGCAAGACGATCAACTGCAGTAGAAAGGGAGCCCAGCCCAGAGCCACATCTGAAGACCAACAGATGCCATGGAGACATTGATCATGCAGCTCGGAGACCCAAGAGGGCCACAACACCCACCGCCACCACTCCCAGGCCCCCCCTGGGCCACCCCCCCACCGGATTACCACCTAGGCAGTGCAGGACAGCGGATGACCCTAAAACGCACCAGCCCCAGAGACTCAACACCAGAGGAAGCCATTGGCCAACACAGGCTCAAAAGGACAACCATCCTCCGCATCCTGACCCACATTGCCCACAGGTTGACGGTACCAACACAGCGGACAACCTACATCCCCCCGCAGACAAAGCTGCTGGCTGTGCTGTACCTGTTGGCCCCTGGTACCTTCCAACCAATAACTGCCCGAGTCGGAGGAGTCACACAGCCAGCCCCATCAAACTCCCTCACACATGTCATGGATGCATGTCCACAAAAGCAACGGCGGGCCCCTGTATCCGCACCACACGATAGTTCCAATTCGTAGTGTACCTGCACAACCAACCCCAACGCCAGCCGTGCTAGACGCCTCCGTGCCTCAGACCCACGATCGTAGTAACCGGAATGTGGGTGCGCCAGGTCATGAAGTCCAGTAGTCAACAGTAGTGTAAAAACAGAACTTTATTACAAATACATAAATCAATAAAACGAAAAGCTCAGCCAACGCGTTCCATTCCCAACGGGGAAATTCAACAGGGCAACGTGTCTTCAGAAACCTGTGGGAGAAATGGTGACAATGGTCAAACTTCCGTATAGTCACAAGCCTAATCTGGTACAGTGTACTGCAATTGGACAAACCGGAATGCTCACAGGCCTGATAAACCATGCATGAGAAGACCGTAACAGAACTACGTGTGGCCGCAACCATCGTAGGAATGAAGAGGAAGGTAATGACCACACGAACTGCTGTTACGGTCACATCATGCAGGACTCATCATACCTGAAAGCATCACGTGTGTGTCAGGTCAATACCCCTGCCCCTCACTCCCCCCACACTGCGCAGCAACATCTTGAGACCACGCAAGGGAACTACGCCATAGCTGGCGTCACGCACATGTTGGGCGCAATTCACAGCACACATGTATCACTTGTGCCCCCTGCCGACACTGCACACAATCACCGCAACCACACGCATGCCATTACTGTGCATACAAAAGTGGACCACCGTGGCCTGTCCACCAATGTCGTCGCAAACTCCCCAGGCAGTGTGCATGATCCCCACATGTCCGCAAGTCCGCCACCAACCAGCGCTTTGAGGATGGCCTCCATGAAAATGCACCACCCATCGGCAAGTACCAACTGAACACACCACACACCTCAACTCCACAGTCCCCCAACTCACAACTGTGGGAATGCACACGTCACCAATCCACCACCAAAGTGACTACTGCGTGTGTCTCAGTCTCCGCCACAACCTGCCCATACACCTACACACACGTGGCCGACCACCTTCAACGGGCACATTCACACTGAAGACGAGGTGGCTACGTCCCACACCAACCCGCGCACATCACGATCATCGCATGCAGGGTCGTGTCAGCAAGGGCGGCGGCCCCCACCCAGCCACGAGTCCGCCGCCGTGATTGGTGGGGCCTGCGCGATCCTGTGCGCCTGATGCACCCCAGCCCTGGTCCCCAGACCGGTCCTCCGCCCAGCGATGACTGGCCGCCCCTGCGCACCCAGGCCTCAATGCTCACCTGCCACCACCGGCGTGTCTCCAAGAGGGCCCACCACGTGCCGGTTCATCCTCCTCAGCCGATCGCTGGATTCCGCGCCACAGGCCCCCAGCGCAACCTGCGGCACCGCACCGCGGAGTCATGTGTGTGCTGACTGCTGCCTGCGTGTACACTGCAGTCCAGCAGGGCACACTGTTCAATTTGAGTCTTTGTTCGCTGGACGCCGTATCGAGGCCAATGCATCATCGCAGGCTGAACACTAGCTCAGCTCTTCAGGTGCCACTAACCCTGTGCAACGCAAGTCACGTGGCGGTAGGCTCCTGCCAGCCGCAGTGCAGCGGGTGCCACCAACTCAGGGCCTGATTCACAGAACTAATTTACGTCAAAAACGTAAATGTAAACGTAAACGTAAAGTTAGTACTTTTTAGGTATTCACAGAATACACTTACTCATTTTGGTATTCACAGAATAGTACTAACTTTACATTTACGTTTACGTTTACGTTTTTGACGTAAGTTAGTTCTGTGAATCAGGCCCAGTGGGCCTGATTCACAGAACTAACTTACGTCAAAAACGTAAACGTAAACGTAAAGTTAGTACTATTCTGTGGATACCAAAATGAGTAAGTTCATTCTGTGAATACCAAAATGAGTAAGTGTATTCTGTGAATACCTAAAAAGTACTAACGTTACGTTTACGTTTACGTTTTTGACGTAAGTTAGTTCTGTGAATCAGGCCCTCAGTGCGCCACAAGTCATGGACCCTTAATGATTGGGTCGCGTGTTGCGGACGCCATCATGTCATCTCCGGCAGTGGGGAATGTGACGTGCTAGGCCCCTTTTAATGGCAGGGTCACATGTCCTGTGACGCCTGTGCTGGATGGGTGTGGTGTGGGTGTGACCCAGCCCTCAGGGAGTGGCTGTGGCATGCTGACAACTAGACCAGTGATCAGCAGATCACTACAGGGAAGACCTGAGACATGTAGCTTTGTCGTCCCCCCTCTGAGCGTATGCGGAGTGGACTGGCCTGGCGTTTGGCAGGTCAGCGTAGGGGTGGGAACAATGAGCCCGGGGCTCTGGGTGTGCTTCAGTTCTGGGCTGGACAAGGAAGTAACTGATGCTTGTGTCTCTGTTGTAGTGTCTACGCCACCCGGACCGCAATCGGCAATGTTGCACCCTGTGACTCAAGTCCCACGACATGAGCAACATGAATGTAAGGGGGAATCACTGACCCTACATTCATCCATACTCTCATACTTGAATGATCAAAGGCATGACACATCTGTGCGATTCTGAATGTTTAATTCACATCCAGTGGAGTGTTGCAGCTGGAGCAGTACAGGGCCATGCAAACCCCACTTCACATTATTGGCCCATGGAGGGCCAGCCAGAGTCCTTCAGGGAATGACAAGTACATCGGAAGAGGAAGAGTTCAGTCCGCAGTCTGATCGCTGTGTCATTGGTGAACAAACAGAAAATGGCAGTCCATGTCGAGGTCCAAGGTTAGTGTCGTAGAGTGTATCGGGGGACAGTGGAAGGTGATGATGCAAAGGGCAGAACCAAGCAAAAACAGGCCATATGGCGGAGATGAATGCTACTGCCTCCTCCTTACCAGTAAGGTTGATTCACCCGCATCTTCGTCCTCTGATGTCACATGTGCCTCACACGTGGATGGTGGTGGATTGCCTGCCCCACTGTGAGGCACTGACACATCAGGGGGCGGAGATGTGGATGTAGAAGCAGCCACAGCATTCATCTGCGCAAGGCCTTGAGGCAGCAATGCCATGACGATGTGCTGCAGGGCATGGAAGGTCCCAGCCACATCTCGCTGGTGTGCAGCCATGGCAGCCATTCTTTCTGCCGTCATCAGCTCCATGTTCTCCATGAGCCCCCGCATCTGTCCCAACTCCCGGCTGATATCGCTGGAGCCACTCTGATTGGACAGTTGTTCTTGTCTCAGTATCATGACTCCAGCGATGTCAGCCATGGATCATTGGAGAGCATGGAGCGGACTGTGGGTGTCCATTAGTGGTCCCTGATGGTACTCAGACACCCATGTATGGCATCAAGTTTTGCTGCCATGAGGTCGAACCCAACTCGCACCTGATCAGCCATCTTCTCCTGGACCTCTAACACAATGCATTGGAAGGCCATGTGTTGTTCGTGGGGGTCCTTCGAGACAGCCGGGATGGTAGGTGCTTCCTGCTGTGTGGTCTGTGCAGGGGGTGGGGTCTCCTCGATGTAGCTGGGTTGCCCTGCTCCTGGAGGTAAGGTGCCGTAGCTGTCCATGAACTCTTGGAGGGCGTCGGTGTCGAAGGTGTGGAGGTCCTCTTCGTCATCAGTGAAGAGCTGTTGGGTCTGCTCTGCAGGAGGTGTTGGTTCTCCCTCTGCAATGTGAAGGGGAGATGCAGTTTCACATTGTGTTCACATGTATGTTGACGCATTGTACAAGTTTACATACAAACTGCATGGCAATGTACATTGTGACTGTTTGGGAGGAGCTGCCTATTTGATGTGGGACAGTGGACATTTCAACAGCAACACGGATGTGCGTTTGTACTTGTACATTATCATCTCACATTTCCCTGCTATGCCAAATGTGATTGACCAGTTTCTACACACAAGCGGCACCAGTTGTGTCCTCTGTTCTGTTGTGAACGTGTTGCAGTTCATACCACATTGTTGTCAATGTTGATGTGCTCTGAATGTTATGTGTGTGTGCTGCATTTTGGGAGAGTCGCGCCTGCAGCTCTGATTTTGCTGCCCCTTCTCCCTTTCAGGTGGTGTGCCTTTGTCTTCTGTGCTTATACAGTGCTGAGATGTTGCATACTTGGGTAAATTGGGCTCTTGGTGGGAGTTGGGACTCTGGGGCATGGTTTGTCCGCAGATGTGTTGTTGACCTCAGGTGTTGTTTGTGCACGTGGATGTGTCAGAGTGTGACCTGCTCCTTTACGGATGTGGTCCACACTCAGCCACCTCAGTGTCGTGGCGTGCAACATGTCATGATATATTGACTGCAGCCATGCTATTCGTCATGCAGTGTCACTTGCATTGTCAGTGTGGCTCACAGACACGCCGCTTTGCTGGGTTTGGCACATGTGCATCAGTTGATTGTGGGATTGGTGATGTGTGGGAAGGGTCCCATCTGGGCACATAGTCGACGGGGGCCTACTTGCTGTTTCTAGGTGTGCTGCAGTGTGCCAAGGGGATCAGAGACATGATCCAGAGTCATTGTGGGTGTGCACTGTGCTATACTTAATTGCGCATGTGTGACATTGTGCCCATCTCCCCCTGTCCCCCCAGTCCCTGGTCGTTACTCACCCTGTTGCTGTTGTGTCAGGTCATGTTGAGCAGTGTCTGGTGCCCCAACTCCTGCCACCGTCTCCACACTGATGACTGTGGACACCATTTCCTCCATCTCATCCAGCTCCTCCTGTGGTGCTGGACTCCCATCTCCAGTCTGCATTGCTGCCTTCTGGTTGTTGCCGAGTTTCTGATTGGTCTTGCGCTTCACATCATTCCAGCGCCTCTTGAGCTCTTCCATTGTCCTCCTCAGCACTCCGACTGCATTCACCTTGTCCAGGATGGACTGCCATATTCCATTTTTTGTTGCCAATGACACAGTGGAGGTGACGAACAGTTGTTGATGGTGTTCTATCACCTCCGTGATCAGGATCCTGTTTTCCTGCAGACTGAACCGCGTCTTCCTCTTCTTCTTGTCCTTGCCCTTCCCTGTCCCCGAGGTCCCAGGCTGCTCCTCCGGGGGGCTTGTGGGGTTCTGGCCGCCCTCTGTACCTGCTCCGGCTGCATCCATTGTGCTTCGCTGTAGTTCGGTTTTTGTTTGTGGTTTTTTTTCTTCTGCTTTTGTAGTGATTTTTCTTGCCTGACGTGTGTGATTTGCAGGCCTGGCGCTGCTTTTCGCTGATTGTCTTATCGCGGTTGGGCCCATCGCATCTTTTTTCGCGTTTGGGTTTGGATTTTCATCGCCGTCCCGGTAATGTTATCGTGAACATTTGACGCGTTATCGGGAAACTATTGCATGTTACCGCCGTGTTGAAAATACGACGTTAACACGGAGTTATTTTCCCGCGATAGACGGCGATATGAAAACTTGCGTTAACCTATTTTGGCGATGTTTATCGCACGTTCTTCAGAATATCCCCCCAAGTGTGCATACCTTTGCAGACATCTGGTGACATATCCTGGTCATCCACAAATAATTCATTTTTCATTTTTCAATGTTCAATATCTTTATGTTTCAGCAGGTTCTGGTACCAGCCTAAAGTATTGAAATCTCTGTAGGAAATTGGGTTATTGGTTGAGAGGGATGGAGGACCCACTTAGGCAACCATCACAATCCTTGTCAGGATGCAGCTGCAGCCCGTGCATGTAAGAACTTGGGGGTGGTGGGGCCAGCTGGGGGCGGATTTAAATGGACGATAATGAGGGAATATGAATTATTTATTTAGTTTTCCCTCGTCATCGTCTATCAAAATCCCCCCCAGTCGGCCCCACCACCCAACTGCTCTTACCTGCACGGGCCGCAGCTGTCAGGATGAACCACAAAAGTCCCTAAATCAAAAGTCAAAAGTGCAGGCCAACTGTGATGGACTCTGGGTCAAGTACAAAGAACAGGTTAGCACTAATGTAAAGCTTTTCCGGTGCGAAGAGTTCCGTTGGCATTCGAGGAGGCTGCGAGGAGGGGCTCAACATTGCAGACAGTTGTCGCTCTAGCGTGAAGACGAGGTCGATTGTTGCAGACAGTCTTCGATGTAGCATGAAGAGCCGGTGAGACATCATAGGCGGTCATTGCTGTAGTTTCCCATGGGCAGTGGTGTCAGGCTGGTCTTGTGTTGCCGGTCGCTGAGGACTGTTGCTTTTGGCGCAAAAAGCAGGTCTTACCGGTACTTCATATTGGCAGTCATTGCGGGCAGCAGATTCTTGGCACAAACAGTTCGCAGTCATGAGGAGCACAAACCTCAGGATTTTCACCTTTTCTTTAGGAGGAGTGCACTCTGAAGCCAGCCAAGGGTCCAGGACCTGGGGAGGCACCTCTTGGGGGGCAAGGATCTACTCCAGCAGAAGCCAGCATGGCTCAAGCAGGTCAAGTTGCAGGTTCAAGCTGGTCCAGGCAGCAGGTCAGCTGGGCAGTTGCAGGGAGGCCTCTAAAGCTTGTTGTGACCCTGTAGCTCACACAGGAGGTCAGTTACCTGACCCTTGAAGTCACTCTGGGTAGCCTGGGATGAAGGCAAGCATGTTCAATCTTACTTCTAAGACAGCAAGCCAGTCCTTTAAGCAGCCGGGATGTTCTCTGGTAGAAGGATAGTCCTTCTTCTCTAACTTCCACAGGTACAGTAAAGTTGTGATGAGTGACTCTGGAGGTCCCATATTTATACCTGCCTTTGTGTGGTGGGGCTCCATGCCCTACCCTCACATCTGGTTCTGGAACGTTCTTTCCCTTCCCCTGTCAAGGCTCTAAACTGTATGGGGTGACAAAAGGAAAGGCAGACCCTGTATCAGGTTCCTTTGTGTGTACAGAAAGCAAAGCCCTTTGAAGTGTAAGTGGGGATGGGTATAACCTCTCTCCAGTCATCCTGCCAGGATGGCCCATCCTTTCCACACCTAAACCCCTTTGTGCTACTGTCTGGAAGCTAAAAACAAACCCCAACAGCAGAGCCATTGACAGTCATGTGATCCAGAGCACCGGAAGAAGGCACAAATTGTTGGGACAAGAAAATGCAAACTTTCCATATGTGGCATGTTTAAAATTGTGACTTAAAATCGGACTTAACAGTTAAAGAGGATTTTATATTGGAATTTCATTTGAGTGTAAACAGTATATCCCTATCTGCTCCCAAACCAAAGTTAATACTTAATAAATGTAATACGGTAACCCAGTGATAGTCAATGCGACATAGGCCTTGGAAAGGTGACAAATGATTTTAGGAGTTGTATCCATGCCAGGACATGTAAAGCTTGAACCCACATGTCCCACTTTGTAATTACTATGCAACCTGCTCTCTGGGTGGTTGGAGCCTAACTTAGGGGTCACTTATAAGTATTATAAAGGAAGGTTTTAGAACGGTCAAAATGTTTACTTTGCGAGGTCGAAATGACAGTTTAGACCTGCACTACAAGCTGCAGTGGCAAGCCTGAGACATGTTTGAAAAGGTTACTTGAGTGGGTGGCAGAAAGAGTGCTAACAGGCCCTGGTTACAGGTAGTACCACTGTAGGGATTTACAAGTAAATTAAGTGTACCAATTTGGTATATGCTAATTCTACCATATTTTAAGGAGAGAGCAGTAGCACTTTACCACTGAGTACCAGGGACAAAGTGCACAGAGTCCTAATGCCAACAAAAATGGGTTCAGCAACAGGAGGCAAAAAGCTGGGTGGTGACCCTGCAAAAAGGGCGAGGTTCATCAATCTTCATGACAGTCTCCTTTGACTTAAGAATTGTTGAGTTCCAACTAGGTCACTTTCAATTCTTCCAAGTAGAAAACAGGTTCTGAGGAAGCTGTGAAAGCTCAAGACCTTTTGTAGCATTCATCCTCAAAAATTAACTTCCATCAAAATAAACAATAATAATTACACCTTTATAAAGTGCAAACTTTTCACCGCTAAGGGTATCCAGATGCTGGGGGGCTGTCAGGGAGATTAAGTGAACTATTGCCCAGAGTCACATGATGCTGAGCTGAGCTGCCACCGCCAATTGAACCGTGAGCTTGACACTCTGGAGTCAGCCGCTTTGGCTGCTGCGCCACACCTCTACCCACCAGTGAACATGCTTTACTAGCAGGTCTTTGACACCCTCTGGCCTTGTGCATCTGCAGGATGCTCATGTCTCTAGCCCTGTAGCAAAAGTCTTGAAAGCAATGTGTAGGAAAGAGTTTGGGACATCTATCTCCAGTATTCAGTCTTGGATTGTTCAGTCAAGTAACCAGAAAAGCCATCTCTCCTCTTCTTATCCATGCAGATATTTCACTAGACAGAGACAAGCAGGAAAGTTTAAAGGTTAATGAGTAACTGATTAAGGTGATAAATATGATTGACATTACCCGTTTGTTAGTAAAGTGTTGCACCTCCTGTCCTAGGAGTAAGCTTTTAGGTATTACATTTATTATGGCATTCCATGCACCATGATCTCAAATGGTGGTCTCAGCTACACAGATCTCCTCCTGACTCAAAACCACAACTGATGCTCTGAGTTGAACCTCATTTGCTTCATGGGAATTATCCCCCCCCGCCATTCCCCCTCCGATGCAACTTCTGATCCAAGTCACTTACTGGGCAGGGCTACAGTAGGCCTGCTGGATTCCCCTTCAGAATGGGAATGGGTATTGTAGAGGCCATTCAAACAGACTGTTAGACTTGGCATCTTTTGGCGTGTTTCCCCTGAGTTTTTGCTTTCTGACCTCCAGGTTTTGACTCTGTTTGTGCTGGCTTAGTGTTTCTGCGCACTTTTCTCACTGCTGATCAGTGGTAAAGTGCAAGTGCTCCTATGGTAAAATGTGTTATGGATTGGTGTTTCCATGATTGGCATATTTGATTTATGTGTCAGTCCCTAGTAAAGTGCATTGCTTGTGTGAGGGCCTGGAAATCAAATGTTGTTGGTGGGCTGCAGCACTGGATTGTGCCACCCACACAAACATCCCGAAAAGGTAACTCAGACCTGCCATTGCAGAGTCTGCGCACAGTTTGTAACTGCCATGTCGACTTGGCCAGTGCACACACTTGCCAGTCCCTAACCTTCACTTTTCTTACATGTCAGCCACCCCTAAGGTAGGCCCAAGGTACCCCTGTGGGCAGGGTGCAGTGTATGTGAAAGGTAGGACATGCCCTGGTGTGTGTGGCATGTCCTTATAGTGAATTACTGCCAATTTCGTTTTTCACTATTGCAAGGCTACCTGTTCCCCATAGGACAGAATGGGAAGTTTGTTTATAACATCTTATAAACATAACTGGCCCTGGGAACTCAGTAGGAAAATAAAGTTTAGTATGCCTGAACTCAGAATCTAAAGATGCATCTTTTAGTGAAGGTGATTTTTACATTCTGTGTTTGAAAATACCACTTTTAGAAAGTAGGTATTTTCTTGCTCAGTCATCCCGTGTGCCTCTGCTGGAATGTGGATTGCCTGTCTGGGTTTTGGATGACAGAAGGCTGGGGAGCAGGAGTGGCTCCAGATAGTCTAGGTGGGTCGGGAAAGGGCTGATTAGACCTGGGCTGCAATTGGGGAAGGGGGAGGAGATTTCCTTGCACCTCAAAGGGCCTGGTCTGCCTCTGACACACCAGAGAAGGCAGAACTGGTTCTGGCTGGGCACAGACACTCTCTGCTTAAGAGATCAAAGGATTTTGGGATATAAGTATTGGGGCCCAGACCCCTGAACTTTAGAACTCTTTTGGACCAAGAAGACTGCCAAGAAGAAGAGCTGGAGAAGCTGTGGGGAGGAACTACCACATTGCTGCGTGCTTTGCTGTGTTGGCCTGCAGTGGCTGCTTCTGTCTTGGGCAGTGAAAGGACTGGACTGAACTTTCTGCAATCTACTTTTGTGAGTTTCTCCAAGGGCTTGAGGTAGAGCTTGCCCCCTGTTCAAGAAGTCTCAGGAACAGCAAAGACTTCAAGCTCTTCTGCCCTCAGCACTGGGGACTGTGTGTTTTGTGCTGCATCAGAAGCAGCAACCCGACGACACCGCTTCTGACTCTGTGTCCTGACGGCACCGCAGAGGGCACCGCCGCAACACCGCACCGCGACCCTGGTCTCACCGACGATGCCTGCTGATGCCGCCACCGGGCCGCTGCTCGCACCGCAACGTGTGGGCACCGCACTCCGCACCACCTCGCATCACGACGACGCCTTGGTATCCCCGACGCCGCCGCTCCACGCCAAAATCTACGCCGTTGCTTGCACCGTGGTTCGAGGGCACCGCTCGTAAAGTTACACGACGCACCGCCCTCATCCCTCACTGCAGCCTTGGCCTACTGATGCCGGCGCCATCGACTCCAGTTTGTCAGCCGACGACAGTGCTTCAGCAACGAGGACACTGCTGCTTGCACTGCGACCTGCCAGGACCGCGACGAGCACCACCTTCACTTCGCACTGCGACCCTGGTCTCACCGACGACGCCATCTGATGCCGCCACCGAGCCGCTGCTCGCACCGCGACCTGAGGGCACCGCATGCCGCACCGCTGCACTTCGCACCACAGCACCCGATGCCTGCCGACGCCAGCGCTCCTAACTTCAACAGAGAGGAGTTCGATCTGCAACGCGTGTGACTTCGAGGGCCCCGACGACCCCTGCACCGACCTCCGGAACCGACGCCTGCGGTCGCCGTGCTTTCGGAAGTTCAACGAGAGGTCGCCGATGCCCTGCATTTCTAAAAGGTACTGTTTGCGGGTCTTCCCGACACCGTAGCTGGCCCGCGACGCCGCGGTCAGCCAGAACTGTTTGGATTTGTTTGTTCACTACGCCGTGATAGCCCCGGACGGAGCTATCGACATCAAGGAACTGTTTTTCAAGCATATTTTGATAACTGAAGATTTTTAAGTACTGTATTGTGGATTTTTTATCGTTTTTGGTCTTGTCTTAAGTATATAAAAATATTGGATATTTTTCTAAACTGGTGTGGTGTCATTTTGTATTGCTTACACTGTATTACTGTTGGTTATGTGCAAATGCTTTACACACTGCCTCTAAGATAAGCCTGACTGCTCGTGCCAAGCTACCAAGGGGGTGAGCAGGGGTTATTTTAGGAGTGTAACTCCCTTATACTGACTAGAGTGGTGGTTTCTGCCTGGCTTTGGCACATGCCCTAGCCTACCAAAAATCCCATTTCTAACACAAACACGCACACAATTTTCAGTCCCCAGATGTTCCATCCCTCCCTGAGCATCCTGCAGCCAGCCCCGTTGAAATGGCAGCTGGAGAGAAAGAACATTCATGAATGCAGTCATGCATACATGCATTTTTCACCTGAGCTTAGGTATTTTTTCTTTAATTTCTTTAAACTTCTAAAAGGGTGTTAAGACATAGAAATTTATACTCAAAACTGCTGTTTTCAGCTTATTGTACCTATACACTTTAATTTTGCTTTCGATTGGACTTTGCAACCCATTTCCAATGGTGCTTGAAATATGTTCTGCAACAACGGCTGCTTGGAAAAGAAACTTCATAATTTGCATGTTATGTTTTAGGAGTAGGTGGGACAACTATACCCTTCACTAGTACTTTCCATACCTACAAAATATGTGACTATGTAGGGGCCTATATACAGATTGGTAGTTGACCTAACAGAATGACTATATGACATTTTGAAATATAAATATCAATCCTTTTAAACAAGCATATGTGGCTCGGGTTTGGGCTGCTGACTACCATCACTGAAGAGGTTCAAAATGCAAGCTGTCCAGAGAACACAGCGGAAAAACATGTCAAAAAGGGGGTTTTCCCTAATAGGTGCTAAAACGAAAGGATAACTCCATAACAACTGAAATCTGCAAGAGTTGAACTTTCACTGGAATAACATGTCAGCCTAAATGCTCACATAATTTGCAGCTAATCATCGACTTTCAATTTGTGACCAGACTGCTGAGAAAAATAGGTTTTTTTGGTAAACAGACGACACTTATCGGGCTCCATTAACAACAAGTCCACTTAAAAGAAGGTAATGTCATGCCTGAAAACTATTTACTGGAGTGGTAGGAAGACAAATGATGGGCCACTCGATGTAGGTGTAGGAGAGAGAATTCTTACTTTTAACCCCTTCGCTGCTTCTGTCGGCCAACGGCCGTCGCGAGCACTACCTCCGTAGTGCTGCGCACGTCCGTTGGCCGACGCGGCCCCGCCCACTCAATAAAACCACTGCACCGCGGCGGAATTGCCGCCGTGGTTAAGCGGTTAAAGGTCAATGAGCTACGTTTGACATCAGCTGATCACGAGAGGTTAAACCATACCTGCCAAGGTTTCAGATTGCTTATTTGTGATATTTTCAAAATTTCAGTGTAATAATGATTGACAATCAACGGCTATGAGTGACACTTTCTTGCGAGCAAAATCAAGCAATGAAGACAAAGGAAGCATATAAATATTAGAAATTAAAGCCATTTGAGCAACGAGAAACTCTAAGAAGATCTCAAAACTGCAGCATCAAAAATGGAAGGGCACCAACCTAGACAGACTGATGTGTGAGCCGTCTACAGCAGTGCTTAACTTGAGCCGGTGGTTTCCGGAGCTCTGCACCGGCGCTAAATTTGTACTTATGAAACCATGGTGGCAGCTGTTTGTCTAAATTAAAGGTGCACACACAACATATGTTTATTATGTAAATAAACATTTAAAATGACTACCGGCTTGCCCAAGCCATTCTCATAGCTTTAGGGGTCTGGAACAGTCTGCATTGTCACTCTTGTACGAGTGTGATGGTAAGTAGCTGTGTTTGCACTGTCACTGGCGATGCTGGCTGGGGCAATGGGTGGTGCAAACTCCAGTGGCCTCCCGAGGAGGGCCCTGGCACTAATTGTTTTAAAAATTAAGCACTGGTCTACAGGATGTGAGAGGCCCCAATGTGGATCATGATCTCAGCTGCCTGATAGCTGAGCTCTGAGGCTGCAGCTGAGCTGTCACTTTACTTTAAGGCTCATGCGTCAGTCATGTGCACTTAATAGTAATTTGAGAGGGTCTCCACCTTTCAGGAAGTGCCCTCACGTAGTCCAAGGTCTATGAGCATCTGTGGGATATAGAAATATCAGAGCCCTTCAATTCATCACATTCTGTGGGGGTGATCATTAGGTCAAGCCTATACAGCGCTTGCACAGTTAGGCGATCTGTTGTAGGTACTTTGTGGGGGTATGGCTCCTCTCAGGCATTGGATTGGCCTTTGTCTGTGTCTTTTAAGAATCGTAGCCTGCAAATGGCTACTGGTGGGTGCATGTCCCACCTTTTCTGGGAAGTTAACTCCCATGGCGTATTGCAGCGGAAGCGAGCAGCCACGCGCACGCAGTCCCTGCGTGCAGTTCGGACTGCTTGTTCTCATTGTGACCAATTTAGACTTCCCTCCATGTTCTTGGGTTTAGAATAATGTATACAGCTTTATATGTGGTGGTTCTCAATCACAACACAAACGCATTGTAGAAAACCCTACGTTGCGTGTTTCTGGATACAAAGTGTTGTCCTGTGTATAACCAGTGCATAGGCACGCTTGGGACGTGTGTGTAAAGTAGCGCCCAGCACGGTCTCTTAAGACTCAAATGGGGTTTTTCAGACTACCTTTCCAAGATGGAGGCTGCAGTACTTGGAGGGGGGGGCTCAATGCCGTTGTTTTGTGTGGCGGCTGTTCTCGCTATGAGCGGAGAGGGTTTATTTATTGTAGTTATGGCCGTAGTCACTTTGCCGTGAAGCTACCTCAGAGCACTGAAAGAGACAAGCAGCGCAGAGGAGAAGGGGTTAGTAGGGGCTTCTGAACATAAGTTTGTAGGGGTGGGCATGTGCAAAAGAAATGGGTTTGCCAGGAAGGACGCAAGGTGATATGTTTGAAAGATCAGTGCATGATATGAAAGAAGGCGAGGGCAAGTTTGTTCTTTTTTTTCTTGTTAACTTTAGGCTTCATGTCAATTTCTTCAGCTGTGGGGTTTTCCTAACTGCACGCCATTCCTTTCTCGTAGTCTGACAAGTGTCTTGGGACTGCACCTCTTTTGTAGTGCCTTTTCTGTTCACTCTTGGTTTTACTTCTGCACGGCTCTTTTCATCGTTCCCGCACGCACCTCCCTTCCTCTTCCCCTCAGTGTCCCAGCGCACCTGCTGATTCCCAAGGACGAGGCACATAACTCAAAGGGATGGGGAGTTTTTTTTCTCCCAGAACATACTTTCCACGGACAGGGCTTGTTCCCTTCTGTGAGTCCTGCAGGGAGCGCTGGGTGGACGCCCACCCTCGGGCCCCAGGCAGAGGAGTGCCCTTTCCTGCCGGTGTTCTGAGAGTGGTTGCCGGTCCCACCTTGCGCACTTCCTCAGGATGCCGAGCCTTCCCACGCCAGGGATTAACTCTCACAGATTCAGGCATGACGTGCGGCGGCTGGAAGCGACAAACCTGGGCCTCGGCGAGCCCCGTAACAGCATGCAGTGGCCCAGGCTAACCTGTGGCAATACTGGGGAGAATGCACCCCTTCTTGAAGTGCAGGTAATCAATCCCCCATTACACATGAGCAGTGCTTGTGCTCTCCCATGCAAATTAAAGGAGTGCAGATGCTCCCTACCTGCCCATCTCAAGCAGTGCATAACACCTCTTACTGACTCCCTCCACGCCTAACTCCATACCCCTTCTTCAAGACCACTCGTCCCAAATCTTCTAAAATCCCTCTTCGCCACCCATCTACATATCCAAACTGAATATCCATCCAGGGGGGGCTGTCAAAGTTCCCCTCACTTTCAATCTCTTGTCCCACTGGGTTCTCACTTTGATGCCATCCCTCCCAGACCCTATTTTCATATTTCCATCTATCCTGTCCCTCACTCCCCATGGCTACCTCTCGCACAGCCCAACATCTCTCATGAGGCCTTGCTCTCTGCAAGTCCCAACGTGCCTACCTTGACTCACAATGGCTCCCCAGTGTTCTGCCCCATCGCCAACTCCTGGGTTTCATCGACATGCACCCCTCATGTGATCCACTTCTCTCGCCATTCCTTTGTCCTCCATTTTCCCCTTTCCCATATGTTCACCACTCCCTCCCCGTTCACCCATCTCTCTCTTCTCTCCCATCAAAGCCCGCCTCTGTCGACAACACTAACCTGCCTTTATGGCCCCATGTCCCAACTCCTTCCCACTTCTGGTCCATCGCCGCCTGGTACACCTGCTTTAGCCCCCCTGAACAACCACCCCTTTGCCCTTTGGTCCCATTCCCAGGCCCACTGCCTTTGAGGCGCTATAACCAGCCTGATTATGGGCAGTGCACCCTTAACTCTTTCTTCCAAATTCGTCTTCTTTCCCTTCATTTGCTCCACTTCGTTCTTCTGCGCTTTAACTTTCTCTCTTGCCCCACCTGTCCACCTTTACATGTTCTTCTCACTGACGCTTGTGTGTATGTTGCCTGCTATTTGGGCCGCCCATCTCCCAGCAGTCTGTCACTTGGAAGGACCAGGGCAGATGATTTCTGCATAGCCGGGGCCCGTGCAGAAGGGGATGGAGGGCTGCCAATGAGCCGACATCCCCTCTCTGCTGAGAGACCGCTACCAGGAACAGACCAGCACTTTGGCAGCAACATGGGCCACCTGTTTCAGCTAATAACAACCTGTCATTTAAAACTTACAAGGATCATTTGTCACTGACAGGGGCTGGGAGATTAAGCAGCCACAGGCAGCACTGACATTAACAAATAATACTGAATTCTTAGATGGTGCACCCCACAGCTAACTTGTCCCTTATTGCCTAAATAATAGCCATGCAAATGCTGCAAAAATAAAATTAAAGGGAAAAAATTGCACCGCCTAAACGCGATAGCCATATAATTGAAATTAAAAAATGTTTTTTTTTAAATCTGTTGCATATAATTTTAATAGAACAGTGCAGGTGTTTCTGAGCAGGCAGGTATCATTAGAACAGGTATAGAAACATTTTTTAGCTCTAATGCACATCACCAGAAAACAAGATACCTACCCGCACGAAGAAAGCGTATTACTCGCTTTTAATTACTGTGACCTGAAGGCATAGCTCAAACACACAATGAGCACACAAAAAATTAAAAGAAAAATAAAGGGGAAAAACAATCAGCTCTGTATAGCATGACCCATGAGCCTGGTATAGAAGTTCACTTCTTTTTAGGCAAATGTGCATATGTGATCCTGGCGTTTTTGTTGTGGTTTACCCAAGACTTTCCATGTAGGTCGAGACTGGGCAGCGCATACGTTGCTCTGCAAGCCATGCTTTATTGTAGTATGGAATAGAAGCCTTACCCACTCTCCGCACATACGTGTCATTGGCTTGTGTCATTGTCCTTCGTAAATGCAGGCTTCTAATTCGTTAACAGGCTTGTTAGTTCCTCCTTAGTATAGGCTTGTTAGTCCCTCCTTAGTACCACCTTGTTTTCGTTTGTAACCTCTCATGAGGACTGGCCCTTTTACTTCGGTTGTTACACGGTACATCTTTTTTAGTCTGTAAGCACTATTTTCTTTAATGAGTTTCTCCTACTGCAGGCACGACATGCTTTCCTGCAACATTCAGCGCGCCATGAGTGCTTTCACTTTCTGAGCAGCCGGGACAATAGCGGCTGCTTCTTTAAATTGGTCTCGCATTTAGAGTTTGAGCTATTGGCATTGTAAATGACAATGCCTTTTATTTAAGTGTTAATTAACAAAACAGATAAATAAAAGGCATTGTCATTTACAATGCCAATAGCTTAAACTCTCGCAAATGCGAGACCTATTGCATTGCAAAAGCTTGTTTTATATGTTATACGTAACCCTGGCCAAGTGCCTCATTTCAACACTACGTCAGAACAACTCTCAGCTGTAACCCTACCTCCACAGTGATCTTTAACACAACCCCAGAACTCTGAGCTGTAACCAGCCTCCACGTTAACAGAACCCCAGAACTGAAGATTTTAAAGGTGACACTCAGGGCTTTGGGTGGGATGAAAAAAACTGGGAGGGGGTCTCTCAAAGGGGCATGGACAATCTAATTAAGGGCGCGGCTTAAAAACACATAAGATAATAATCTGTGTTTGGCATAGTGTCCCGGCCCACTGGTATTTTGCTGCTTCTATCATTGCATTCAGGTATATTATACAAGTAACATTACACCTACAACAAGCCAGGACTATTGGCTTTGTCATTCGGTGTTAGTTGCATAAGACAAATAAGCAACAACTATGACTTCGCTGTATATAAAATTGAATATGCTTCCGATTTAAGATCAGAAAAAATTATCTAGTAAGAGATGTTATGACGGATCAGGCAGCAAGCTGTGCATAAGGCACACCTTGTGGATAGCAGTGCGTGGACACTTCTATTTTGTTCATTTAAAGGCATCTAGTTCTCAGACAAGCATTGAATGTGATATTCAATTTCGTTAAACGTATTGCAATATATAAATAACAGAAAGAATCTCTAATAGATTAATGACGAAACAGGTCTGCAACTTAACACATGTATTTGACCAATTCTGTCTCTTGCCGCCTAGATTTTCTATGCCGATCTAGAGCAGAGGTTAGTTATTCTCCACTACCTCACCACCCTCTCTCCTGCAAGTTACCAAGGCGAGTTAGCGCTCACTGCTGATATCTGCACTGAGCTGCAGGTCACAAGTGAGAATCCGGGACAGGCAAACTCAGTAGTTCATCTTCCTGAGGTCGAGATAGTGAGTTCAATTAACTGAGTAGCAGCAACATAAATTAATTACTTACAGTGCTAAGAGTTCTTCAAAATAGAAGTATGATGCACAGCGCTATGTAAAAAACAAATTATTAGTAGGAGAACAACTTTGGAATTCAGTGGGTAAGGATAGCGGCCACTAACAATTTCAGAAAGCTATTGATAGGCAGTCTGTTTCCGCAGGATGTTTAGGTGGGTGAAACTCGTAAGTTTATAAGGTGTAAAGTGCTGTGAAGTGTGGGACTCATTTGTCTGCAGAAAACACTATAGGAAACTACTAAGCAGTAACAGTGAAGAATACACGTCATCCTTGTTTTTACCAGTCACACTATCAAGCAGGGCACAGATGCATTGATATTGTGCCTGGTACTCATTACAAACCACTGCAGTCAGTATGGAAGTGAGGAGCAGCAGGCGATTTATTAAGATGCGTACGCAGCAGGAAATCTACAGCAGGTGATCCAGCACCAATCAGGGATCAATAACTGATAAATCACAAACATTGGCCCATACACATTCACCCAACATAAATCCCTGACAGCACTGTTTCGAGTGTATTCGTTAAATCAGTTGTTCCTAACTACAGGCTCATCCTAACACATTAGATACATAACTGAACCTATAATCAAACTCTTTTTCCTCTGGTCGATGAACCATTAGTTGAAGAGTTGATGATAACTAATTATTGATCTATACTACTGAATAAAGCACAAACTCAAAATAAAATTAATAATATTTATCGCAAATAATGTGAAGGTAAATGCTCATCATGTACAGTTTTACAAAGCAAACAAAGAATAAATCACAGAGAGAGAACATTTGTCAACTCAAATGAAGATATCAAACTCATATCACAATGATTAGGATGCAGTAAGGGAGTGGATAGGTGAAGAGACATTAGTTTCAGAGACAAATATACTTTTGCAAAGGTTATGCAAGTTATAGTTTTAGCTATACGAACCTAAGTATTTTAGTAGAAAATCTACCCCCTGGCCACGAGAATAGATGGGGGTTCCCCAAGAAAGATTCAGGGAACAAAGAGTAGGACAGGATTCAGGAAACAGGTAGGCCTCTATCTGCATACAGCAAACCGCCGAACAGCGATGATCTCCCCTCACTAGCTTCTTCCAAGAGGCGACCTTAAACACACCCCCAGTCACCCCAGTTATACTCTAAAAACCTACATGTCCATCCCACCATAGTAACAACATTCTCGGAATCTCAGTCTCTCATTGGTCAGTTTAGGGGGTGTTCTAATCACACCACCATAGTCACGTCCATGGTTTCACAGCATTCATTGTTCAAACTTTTCATCAATACGTAATCCACTTTCACAAATACAATTTCCTTCCATTTGCAACATGTTACGAAAAACTTTATATTTTATTGTCCGCCTTCAGCAGCTTCAGCGGAAGAAGTTTGTTCACTTGTTAATGATTTCACGGCCACCCTTCCGTTACTTGGCAGACAAACAATGAATCACGAAGGTCATTGACATTGCCTTCTTCATCTCTCTCTCATAGCTCGAATTTTCAGCTTTCATTTAATTCTTCAGCTATTTAACCCTTGACTCATCATGTATCCGATGTAAACCTTTGCAAGCTTCACTATGATGAATAAACACAGATATTATTAATTTCACAAAATATAATTTTCACTGTTTTACCACCCACCATTGCACTATCCTGCGTTATTCATCTATTAAAGCATTAACACACAGAAAACAGCATTATTATTACTTTAATTTTTCAAGTCAAATCGCGAATGCGGCCTAGTTTTCATGCATTAGTCCACGCATTAGTGCACGCATGCGCACAAGCATTTCCCCATGTATTTGTGTTTTTGCATGTTAGTTTCACCGCACACCATTAGTAAATATTACCGAGGAATTAATCCGAGCAGGTTTTATTTTCTTAAACCCCTGCTCCATCAATTCCCCCCTTTGATGGCATGTTTGAGCCATCACAAAAATCTCCATCAAACTAATTTCCACCTTTATTTTATCTAAAGGATTGTACTCTTTTCTCGTTTTGCCACCTTCTCACCTAAGTTTTTAATCATTTCGTAATAATTTCCTCTCATATCTTCTAATTCTATTTCCTCTCTCCTTCTTTTCCTAGCTCTACGTTTATTATCTACTTCTGTCATCTCCTTCTTTCCACATCTACCCTTTTGACATTTATATGGCATTATTATAAACAGAATCACTACAGCTATTGAAATAATTGGTATTAGTATTTTACCTAATAAACTACTCCCAAATGTAGAAAACCATTTACCTATAGAGGAAAAACTCTTACCAAGTTTCTCCCAAACACCGTCAACCTTCAGTTGAGTCAAATCTTCATGTAATTTCGTAATATTCTTTATATACCCCTCTAGATTTTTACTCTTATCAGGTATGTAAGTACAGCAATGTTGTATTTTCAACATGCCACAGACTCCACCCTCTTTTGCCAATGAAATATCCAGGGCAAGTCGATTTTGCAAAACCATTGATCTAATTGCCACCATTTCAGTATCAATCATTAAGAAACCACCAGCAGTGTCTGTTGATAAACGATCAACCACTGTGGACAATTTCCGAATTCTATGCAAATTTAGAATGACTCCAACTGACGGTATCAGTGCACCAAAAATATCACCAATTATCTCTGAAAAACTTGCTCTCTTTTTACGTGATAATCCATGCTTTATTTCATTGATTTTATTATTTTTATCTATATGGTAAACCTTAGGAAATACAATACCAAAATAGCAACTACCATACCAGTGTGCAGGCAACCTATAGTAAGCATTTTTACCACACACATAATATACTCCTGGAAATACAGGATCAGTTCCACCTTTTAATCCCCATCCACCAGTTATTAGGAAAGTATGTTCACACTCACACTTCAGTACCAATGAAATAAATATTATAGTCAGTTTTTAGTCTAAGTAAGCAAAGTTTCCCTTTATAATACAAATCCAGAGACATTGCAGCGTAAGTTTCGCCTTTCTTATCATTTCCCTCTCTAAAAACCCATGGTGGTACACGTGACTTCTGTTCAGCAGCTTTCCTTTGAAAATCCTGTCTTCTGACTTCAACCATGTTAATGAATTCTTTCTCTTCCGCCTGCAAACTACAGGTCAAATTATTTCTATGAGCATATACTGTATCTATTGTCTGTGTAATATGAAAAAATTCTCCCATGCATCCCGCATTTCTATTACTATACACCTTATTCATATATTTTCTAATAGGAATTTCTAAAAACACTAAATCCATATTTGAGTAATAGTACTCCAACTTCCCCGTCATGTAAAATAGACTCGTTAGAACACTACATGAAACACCATATGTTAAAGGAAGGTGATGATATGTCACCCCCTCTGAGACAGACGAAGGTAATTGCAAACACACATAACAGTCTCTCACATCCATTATATCCACGTATTCCTACAACAATTTTGTAAAGACATTTAAAGAGAAATCACTAATTGATTTATCATGATGATAAATGCTATCATCAACCTGATCATTGTTAGTTTTAGGGGTTTCATTAGTAATAGGATCCATTCTTTCACTAATCACATTATTAGTATTATTCTTGATATTAGTCACCATTAGAACAGGTACAAAGACAGTTAGAATTAACCATATTAACATTAATAGCAAAACACTACATAAGCAAGCTTTGATGCATCTACGTTTTAAACTAGGTTCTTGATTTCCAGTCACTATATCTTCTGCCATTTTGTAAATAAATATTTAAGAAAAAACCTAACAACTTTCTAAAAATCTTTTGACAAACTTGTCCAAAAACCACCGGAAAATAGTGTATCCAACACTAAGAAGAAAGCTTCTTCTCTACCCCCCTCTTTTTCTTTCTTTTTAAAAAAAAAAAGAAAAAAAAAAGAGTCTTCTTCAGATCATCTGGAACTTCCCAAATATTTTCAGTGAATTTTGTTGCACCTTCATTTTTCACTGTTCTCTTTTAAGGTGGTTTCAATTTGCTTTCATCAATTTGCTCAGTACCAGTGCCAGTTTCTCTTTCTATTTGATCTGTGCTTTCAATTTCTTCCAAAATTACATAAGTCCATTCTGGAGCTCTGTATTTCCTGCTTGGGACTCTTATTCTCCTTGTTCTTTGTACTGATTCTTCCTCTGATTCTTCTTGTTCAGTTTGACTTGATACTTCATTTATTTGTTCTGGCCTTCTCTTTTCAAGAGTATATTTCAGTCTTTTACTCCACTTGGCCAATTATCACCCTTTTTCGCTCTCTTTGCTTGAACCACTTCTTCAACTTTTCTTTCTGGTTCACAGTCTCTTTTATTTAGTCCCTTTCTTGTTGAACTTGCTCTTGATCTTCTGTATCTTCCTTCTCTACTTGCTCTACAGCAGTCTTACAAGACCCAGTAGCTGGTGCCCACTCTACTTGACTTGTGCTTGGTTGTTCATCATCATTTTGCTTGTCAGAATCTGTCACTCTAGATTCTTTAGCTTCACAACCTTCAGCTTCTTGCTTCTTATTTTTATTTACCAATTGCTGCTCACCTTCTCATTCAAGTGGACTTGGGACTCTTCTGGTATGACTCGCATGGATCCAGTTTGGCAAGCCACCACACTTCACTGCTGTTGTTGTCACCAAAATGATCTGATAAGGACCATGCCACCTGGGTTCTAAACACGACTTCCTCACGTGTTTCTTGACAAGAACCCACTCTCCTGTACTCAGATCCTGTGCTTGATCCGGCTGTGTTGTGGTTGCAATTTCTCCAACCTGATGAGACACATAATGCACAAGATCAGCCAATCCCTTGCAATAATCAAGCACTAAATCATCAGAAATCTTCATCAGTTTGTTTGCTGGTACAATCGCTTGTCTCATTGCTGTTCCCCTCAGCACTTCATGAGGACTTAATCCAGTCTTTTTATCTGGGATGCTTCTAAAACTCATCAATACCAGGGGTAAAGCGTCAGCCCACTTCTGAGTTGTGGATGCACATACTTTTCCCAATCTAGATTTTATAGTGCCATTAATTTGCTCGACCACTCCAGATGCTTCTGGTCGGTAGGCACAATGCAGCTTTTGCTCAATCTTTAGTGCTGCACAGATCATTCAAATTATCTCATTATTAAAATGAGATCCCCTATCTGTCTCTAAAGTGACTGGAAAACCAAACCTAGGAATTAGTTCTCTTAATAGCAGCTTCGCAACAGTCAAGCTATCGTTTCTTCTTGTTGGATAAGCTTCTACCCAAAGAGAAAACAAGCAAACAACACCCAAAACATATTTAAGTCCGTTACATGGGGGAAGCTCGATGAAATCAAGCTGGAGCCTTGTAAATGGTCCTGCTGCTTTTCCTATTCGTCCCCAAATTACAACTGTCTTTCTGCCTGGATTTTGCTGCTGACAGGTAACACACCTCTGGCATAAACTCTCTGCATTGACCCTGAATTTAGGATTATACCATGACTGCTTGAAGAGCCTAATCATTGCATCTCTTCCAACATGTGCAATTCCATGGTATACCCTTGCCATTTGGGAAAGTAAAGAATCTGGCATAACTGGTCTCTCATCAATATATACCCAAACTTCATCTTCTGTTCTCTTTTTGCAGCCTGATTTTCTCCAAATTTCCTTTTCCTCATCACTTGCCTCTTCTTGTAACTGTCTAATCTCATCCCAGGTTTCCCAGGAGGAAAACATTAGGTGGCAATTAGTTTGTTTCTTTTCCACCCCTCTGTTTATCGCAATTGAATTTTGTGCACAGAAACGCACTACTTGATCAGCGTATCTGTTGCCGCTTGTCACATAATCATTTCCTGACTTATGTGCAGAACATTTGACCACTGCAATTTTCTTTGGTAATTGCAAAGCATCCAATAAATCTTTCAAATTTTTGCTGTTTCTTATAGAAGAACCTGAAGAAGTCAGAAATCCCCTTTGCATCCATAACTGTCCGAAATCATGAACCACCCCAAAACCATATTGACTATCGGTAAATATGGTTACTTTCAAATTTTTGCCAATTTTGCATGCTCTAATCAGAGCTATGAGCTCAGAAATTTGTGAGGAATGTACCCCTTTTAGACAGGATGCTTCCAGAACCGCAGCCACTGTACATACTGCATAAGCAGAACTCAATTCGCCTTTTTCATTTCTCGGACAAGATCCGTCAACAAACATCACACTAACTAATTCCTCTAACGGGGTATCTTTAATGTCTGGCCTTGGTTTCGTGCACAGTTCTGTCACATCCAAACAATCATGATCTGCTTCTTCTCTCACTTCCTCACAAAACGGATTTGGCAATAATGTTGCCGGGTTTATTGTCGTACATCTCACTACTGTCACATTTTCAGCACCAAGTGTGACTCTTTCATACCTAGTCAGCCGACTATAGGTCATGTGCTGCGTGCGTGTCCTTGTCAAAAGGATCTCAACTGAATGTGGCACGTATACTTTAACTAGATGTCCCATCACAATCGCTTCACTTTGTTCCAAACTCACACAAGTAGCAGCTACTGCTTTTAAACATCCTGGTAACACTGCAGCCACTGAATCCAAAGTAGTAGAAAAATATGCTACCGGACATCGTGCCATCCCATGTCTCTGAGTCAAACCTGAAAGTGCACATCCATCTCTTTCACAACAGTACAACGCAAAATCCTTTGTATAATCTGGCATTCCCAATGCAGGTGCTCGACAAAGACTGTCTCTTAACTCAATAAAAGCATTCATGCTTCCATCGTCCAATTCAATCGAATCAGTCACATCTTTGTGTGTCAACCTCTGTAAAGGTTTTGCAATCAGTGAAAAAACATTGATCCACTGTCTGCAGTATCCAACCATTCCCAGAAACATTCTTACTTTCTTCTGAGTTTTTGGAGGACTCATTTGTTGAATTACATTGATCCTTTCTGGCGTCAATTTTCTCACTCCTTTCTCTATTTTGTGTCCCAAATATTGGACCTCTTGTTTACAGAACTGTAATTTGCTGGTGACACTTTATGTCCCCCTTCTGCCAGATGATTCAGTAAGGCAATTGTATCTGTCACACATGCCTCTCGTGTTTTTGATGCCACCAGTAGGTCATCAATGTACTGAACCAAAACCGATTTTTCTGGCATAATCAGTCTCCAAACTTTTTTTAAAAATCTGATTAAAAATCGATGGACTCTCTGTATACCCTTGAGGAACTCGGCACCATGCCAAAACACGGTCTCCGAACCGGAACACAAACAAATATTGGCTATCCGGATGTAAGGAAATCGAGAAAAATGCTTGACACAGATCAATTACTGTATACCATTCTGCATCACAAGGAATCTGATATAGTATCACTGCTGGATTCGGTACTATTGGACAACATGGTACTACAATCTTATTTATCTTTCGTAAATCCTGTACTATCCTATATTTTCCACTTGGCTTTTTAATTCCCATAATAGGTGGATTACAAGGACTGCTTAGTATTTCCTTTAAAATTTCTTGCTCAATCATTTGGTCAATCACAGGAATAACTCCTGCTGTTATCTCAGGACTCATTTTGTATTGGGGTGTGTTTGGAAACGTTGCTCCCGGTAAACCGTAACCTGAATAGGATCTACACCTTTCATCAGGCCAATCTCTTTTCCTGAGAAATCCCATACATCAGATCTTACTGTATCTCTCAACTCTGCAGGTAAATCTTCTTCAGTAAGAAGTGAAAATAGTTCATCCACTTCTGTCCCTTGCTTTGCTAACATCATTTTAAACGCAACATCCTCATCTGGTGTTTGGAAAGCAATACCATCTGGTGTACAATAAATTGTGCAATTCATTTTGCACAGTAAATCTCTCCCTAACAAATTCACCGGACTCGTATCACATACCACGAACCGATGCATGTCTCTGAACCTTCCAATATGAACTTCTATTGGCTTTGTTATTGGAGTTCTGATATGCTTATTGGAAACTCCTACAACATGGATAGTTTCTCCCGAGAGGGGTAGGTTTGGAATTTCTGCTGCTCTCACAGTAGAACGGGTAGCACCAGTATCCACTAGGAATGTAATATCATTACCTTCCACTTTTTCATCAACAAATGGACCTGACTGATCTACCTTTAGAGTTGCGCCAAGCACGCACTCTTCCTCCCCCCTCAGGCACCGTCATTGAGATGAGTCTGAATCACTCTCATTGCACTGCAACAAGTATTGCAGAATCATTTTCACATTTTGATTCTTACCAATTTGTTCACTCGCGTGAAATCCAGTGTTCACACTGTATCTCTGCACCTGAGCATTCACGTTATTTGGCATTGGAGCTTGTGGTACTTGTAACTATGGTGTAACTATCTGCTGCTGCTGTTGCTGTTGTTGACTCACAACCACCTCATTCTGCATCTGTGAATTTAAATTTTGATTCAACCCATTATTTTAATGAGCAGATCTACACTCGTTCTTCCAATGTCCAAATTTTCTGCACGCATGACAAGGATATTTCTTTTTCATTTCATCTTTGTTTATCTTACCTCTACCTCTACCACCACTTATTACTTGACCACTCTGATTCTGACCTCTCATCTGAAAGTCTGTTTGGGAACCACTGTTTCCTTCTTGCTGTTCTGCTACTCTCACTTGTGCCCACATCATTTTCTCTTTTAGCTTCTTATGTCTCGATTCAATATCATCACTACAATATTTTGCATACCTCAATATCTCATCAACCGTTTTACTCTGCCAACAAATCAAATGTTGCTGAATCATGTTACTAATTTCTGGTTTTAATCCAAATACAAAACGATACACAAAATGTCCCATATCTTTATCTCCAATATTCTCAAACCCACTGTACTGTTTAAACAACTGTAACAACCTTTCATAATAAGCATGTACTGACTCCTTTGGTTCTTGGGTTGTCCTGTCAATTTTAACCCAATCTGTTTCTTTCGGAGAAATATTTCCTTTCAAGTATGTAATCACCTGATGATATTTTCTCATCACCTCATCTGAAGGTGCACCTGTTTTCGGATCTCTAGGATATTCTTCCTTAGGCCAATCAACAGTAATTTTACACTCTGTCCATAAATCTGCTGGAACAACAATCTCAAATAAACCATCCAGATCTTTCAACAAGACTTTTGAAACCTTCACAAACCTCTCTACTTGTTTGTACCATTCAACTGGTTTCTCCCTCAACCTAGGAAAGTCATGAGTAAAAGACAATATATCCTGTCTTCTCTCATTGGACACACCCTTTCAGCCTGTTCTGTTTCTCTCAGTGGAAATAAAGACGCATTTTTATTAGCATTAATTTCTTCTTTCTTTTTTGCCCATCTAACTTTCCACTGTTCTACATCTCCCCATTTTTTCAGAATATTCATTAATTCTTTTATTTGCATTCTTTTACCAGACGCATTCAAACTCTCTAAATCTTTTTCAGTAAAATCCAGTCTATATGTTTTCTGTAAAACTTTTGACTTCTCTGTGTCCACTCCATATTCACTAGCAGCCTCTGTCAACTTTTCATGGAGATTTCTTGCTTTCCAAGTAATATTTTTGCACAAAAATAACAACTCGATAATTTCCCAATCAGTCTGGACTTATTGTACCAATAATCATTTCTTCCAAATCCACTCTCAGTTTACCCACATCTATACTCTGTGGTTGAGGTTTTTGTTTTTCCATTCCCCTTATCCAATCATCTAATTCATCTGATGAGGGTCCCATTGAACTACCTGATATCGGAGTAAAATTCTGCACTAATCTTCTCGGATCCATTTGCGCACTTCTCTTAGGGGTTTCAGTTAACATCTCACAAACTGGCAAATCAATTAATGAAGTACTTGTCTCTAACTGTTCTACCTGATCATCTATCATTACCACTGTATTCCTATCTCTATTTATTGGGACTGTCAACGTATGTACTTTTGATATATTCTGTTTTTCTCCATACAACGGAACTACAGGTCCAATCATTACTGGCACAGTTAATGCTTCCGCTTTCAAATTCGAATGATTAATTTTGTGAGTCAGCTCCTCTCTTGCCCTATTCAACATATCCATTTCACTCTCTTGTACTGCTCTAGTCACTACTGGAACTTGTGAAACCTGTGGAATTAGTGGGGTTCCCATTAAAGGTGCGCTTGGGACTGTCTCACTTGTGTTCTCTTGATAAGGTGGAGGTTTTTTAGTCAAAATGTCATCTAATAACTCATCATCAGAATCACTTAGGAAAAAATCTATCCTTGATGACTCCACATTTTTCTTCTTCTCTTTACATTTGCCTCTATTTGCTTCTTCAGCAACTAAAACTGGATATAGACTCTCTGTCACAACCGCTCTCCTCCATCTTTTCATTCTTTCTCCCCGACTTTCAAAAGGATATCTAGTCATAATATTTCTGTATCTTCTTCCGGCCCTATACTTCTCTCGCTCATATGCTTCATATTCCCATTCCTCAAGCGCTTCATACTGAGTAGGTCTAGGTCTAGGTACGTAATCCACTTTCACGAATTCATCCGTTCTCTCAGATTCTGTAGAATCCTTACATTAAATGTACCATGCTCTGGAAAGGCTAAAACACCATCATCTTCCTTATATTTCACCCAATTCTCTAACCATGTACACGTCTGATAACCACATTCCAACAACATAAAAGAAGCAGCTGTTCCCGGAGGTGGAATAAGAATTCCCTCCCTCGTAACTATTGGTTTGTCCTTTTAAAAAAACCGTTTTATTTTATTAACTAACTTCATTTTCCCAAAACTTCTCGCTCAAATACAATTCAGTAAACAAACAACAAACTCTTCGTACTTTCGCTTATTCTATTTGATAACAACCGTCCAATACCAGCGCGACTCACACTAACAAACCAATCAGAACACTCCTACGTAATCAGTACCTTGACCAATACTAGCGCGGCTCACCGTGATCAACCAAGCACAGCACTTTGAATATCAGCAGCCTGACCAATGCCAGCGCGACTTTTTGTGACGTCAGTATTACTCCTTTCTACTGACCCTCCCTTAACAAAATAATACGGCAATGTTTTTCTTAATGAAGCTTGTTAGAAAACAAACATAAAACAATGCTACTTTATCTGTTCCACTAAATAAGGAGATAGACTTCACTTCAAAAAGAAATATTCTTTCACTTCGAGTAAAACAACGACCAGCGCTATTCTACACCCAAACAAGCTACAGGAGGACTTGGTACTCCTCTAGGGATACTATCCAAAGTTTCGGAAGAGGACTTTCACATGGAGAGAGGTCTTGGTACTCCTTTGGGGATGTAAGGCCAGAGTTTCGGAAGTGGACCCTTCGCTATTTCACACAAAACCTACTCTCAAACAAAATAGTCCCTAATATAACACCAACAGCCTCTCGCCGTTGAGTATTACGACAACAGACAAAAGTACTTCTGCAGTGTGATACCTTATCCACACTATTCTTCTGCCTCTTCAGGCTAATACATTATCATCCCGGGATCTTAGGTAACTCCATACCCGAACTTCAAGACAACATAGAACAAAACACTAACTCTTCATGTTAAGAAAACAAATAATCAATATCTATTATCAAACTAATCAATAATAAACCATCCTCTGCTACCAAAAACTGATCCAGCGCCAATCAGGGATCAATAACTGATAAAACACAAACATTGGCCCATACACATTCACCCAACATAAATCCCTGACAGCACTGTTTCGAGTTTATTAGTTAAATCAGTTGTTCCTAACTACAGGCTTATCCTAACACATTAGATACATAACTGAACCTATAATCAAACTATTTTTCCTCTGGTCGATGGACCATTAGTTGAAGAGTTGATGATAACTAATTATTGATCTATACTACTGAATAAAGCACAAACTCAAAATACAATTAATAATATTTATCGCAAATAATGTGAAGGTAAATGCTCATCATGTACAGTTTTACAAAGCAAACAAAGAATAAATCACAGGGAGAGAGAACATTTGTCAAATCAAATGAAGATATCAAACTCATATCACAATGATTAGGATGCATTAAGGGAGTGGATAGATGAAGAGACATTAGTTTCAGAGACAAATATACTTTTGCAAAGGTTATGCAAGTTATAGTTTTAGCTATACGAACCTAAGTATTTTAGTAGAAAATCTACCCCCTGGCCACAAGAATAGATGGGGGTTCCCCAAGAAAGATTCAGGGAACAAAGAGTAGGACAGGATTCAGGAAACAGGTAGGCCTCTATCTGCATACAACAAACCGCCGAACAGCGATGATCTCCCCTCACTAGCTTCTTCCAAGAGGCGACCTTAAACACACTCCCAGACACCCCAGTTAGACTCTAAAAACCTACATGTCCATCCCACCATAGTAGCAACATTCTCGGAATCTCAGTCTCTCATTGGTCAGTTTAGGGGGTGTTCTAATCACACCACCATAGTCACGTCCATGGTTAAACAGCATTCATTGTTCAAACTTTTCATCAATACGTAATCCACTTTCACGAATACAGTTTCCTTCCATTTGCAACATGTTACGAAAAACTTTATATTTTATTGTCCGCCTTCAGCAGCTTCCACGGAAGACGTTTGTTCACTTGTTAATGATTTCACGGCCACCCTTCCGTTACTTGGCAGACAAACAATGAATCACAAATCAAGAAGGTCATTGACATTGCCTTCTTCATTTCTCTCTCATAGCTCGAATTTTCAGCTTTCCTTTAATTCTTCAGCTATTTAACCCTTGACTCATCATGTAACCGATGTAAGCCTTTGCAAGCTTCACTACGATGAATAAAACACAGACATTATTAATTTCCCGAAATATAATTTTCATTTTTACCACCCACCATTGCACTATCCCGCGTTATTCATCTATTAAAGCATCAACGCACAGAAAACAGCATTATTATTACTTTAATTTTTCAAGCCGAAACGCGAATGCGGCCTAGTTTTCATGCATTAGTCCACGCATTAGTGCACGCATGTGCACAAGCATTTCCCCATGTATTTGTGTTTTTGCATGTTAGTTTCACCGCACACCATTAGTAAATATTACCGAGGAATTAATCCAAGCAGGTTTTATTTTCTTAAACCCCTGCTCCATCACAGGTGAGCAATGCCGCCAAGCCAGTAGTGCTGATTAAGGGTCACTTGAAAGGCTTCTCTTAGACACACGCACAGCTGCCTCAAATCACTGGATTTCCCTATTGCCTCTGTACACCCTCATTCCCTGCAGACCCAACATCCACCCCATGCCTCAACCTCACTTTACAGGCCAGCCCACCGCAATGACTCATTCCCAATGCACCCGCTTGGCTGCAGGCAGTGGTCCAGGAGTCGACTTGAGGGAATCATCGACTTGCCACGGCCCACAGCATTCTGAAATTAATTATGGCTGCTCGGTGCTGGACTGCACTGAGGTGCAGGCTGCCTGCTGACACCAGTCCACTCCGGCCGCGGTCCAGAGCCCATGTCGTCAGTGTCACATTTACGGATAACAGGCTGGCACAATGCGTGATGCGAGCAGTGGCGGGCCTGGCAGTTTGCCATTGACAAACGAAACTACTTCCATGCTGCCCGCATGCACCACGGGCGGCGCCGTCTGGGCGGGTAGCTACTGCCTAAGCCAACCCAGAGTGAGCTGAGCCAGCCGCCCCAAGTTTGCAGCAAGGACGGTGCACCGCGCTACCGCGCTGCAGCCAGCTTCGTGACAGTGGTGCTAACACTCACTCTGACTTGACTGATGAGGCGCTATAAAAATGTGTGACTGCATTCCAGTGCAGGGATGGGGGCCACCACACTGAAATGTGTTAGTCTAACACCTGATGGGTGGTACTTGGCAGGACTGTTAGACTCTGAAGTGTCCCCTGAATTCTTCATAGCTGAAATCTCCAAAATACACAAGTCTATCTCTATAGCATCGCACCATGCCACCTAAAATTCTGCTCGAAATTTAAATCCTTTAAACCACTTGAGCAATTCACAAGGAGCCATGCTCAGTATTGTGCCGTAAACAAGTGGATACTCTTGATATAATGAATGCCTCCTACCGATCAGGTGTCCTACCTAATTGTTTAAAGCATGCCTTCAACTTACCACTGCAGAAAAAAACAAATACTGACCTTTAGGGCATGCTTACTTACAATTCACGCAACACAGTGCAGTAAGACCAGTTGCAGCGCTGCGTTGCGTGAATGAGAGAGAGCTGAAAATGCTGTATCTACTAAGATATGATGCTCTTCAGCTCTCTCCCTGCCCTGGCGCACTGTCTGTTGCCTAGCACTAACACAGGCATGCTTGCACCATAGTGCAAGGGTACCTTCCTTGTCGGTAGGATTGATTTTGTGCAGGAAGGGACACCTTCCTGCACAAAAACAATCCTCAAAGGCATTTTTCTTTTTCTATGTGTGCTGCAGAATGCAGCGCTCATAGAAATAAGTAACAAGGAAAAATAAAGATATTTCTCCTCGTTCCGCCAGCTTCAGAGAGGCAAAGCTTTTTGACGCATTCCCACGTTTGCAAGTCTTTGTACATCTTGGAATGTGGCAAAATCCATGGGTGGATGCATGGGAAGGCCCATGCTTCGCCCATGTCCCTGACGCAAAGTAACACAAGGCAGCTCTTTGCACTGCCTCGACTCAATTTGTATTTACTAAACCTTGCAAAGCCATGCAAGGTGACTTTGTGTAGCTTAGTAAATGCCAAAAATGATTTTGCATCGGGGCTGCGGCATAAAAGTGACGCCTTAGCAAATGTCCCCCTTAGATCATTTCTAATAACAGGGCCATATCTGACTCCACTTCCTAGCAAGATTCAGGGGAGGGAGATGAGGAGACAGCTATGGTGTGACTAAGCCGTCTCATCCTTCTTATCCACACATTTGTTGTATTTAGAAAGTGTTCAAAATTTTACTAATCATGCTACATTAAAGTTATATATAGTCGTATAACATGCCTTTCAAATCTCCCGTTCTATTTAAGCTTGCGACTGGACTTGTTTAGTAATATGTTCTGTAAAGATACTGGAAACAAGTTAAGAATGCGTGTTTTCCCCAATATCAAAGAACATATAAAGCTTGTAAGTGTTTTCAGCAGAGCACTCCTCGCCCCATACCATCCGAAGCAACAATTCCCCCTGAGGCCCCAAGATTTCCATAATGTTTGCGTTTCCCAAAGTCACCACAGGGGCTTATTCAGCGAGAGATTTGTGTCCTTACTTGCAAGGTCTGGAATGTAGACGCTTTATTTTGAATTTTTAATGATAACATGTTGTAACTCTGTTTGATAATCTGCTGAAATCAACAGTCTTCCAAGGAAAGACTTTAATTAAGTCAGTGGATAGATAGCCTAATGACTGTGATGCTTGCCAGGAGAACCTGATATTTTCACATTTATCACCCTATAGAGGTCTAAAAGGGGGAAACAAAATATATACCCATACTTTTTCATCATTTCTTCTGAAGTATCCATAGGTAACAAAAAAGTGATACGCACTTCTACAATCATAGCACATTTGTCATGATAGATTCTCATAATTATGCAATTTGCTAAATAATTGATACAGAGCCCCTCAATGTAAGTTCAGCGGTGAGACAACACGAACATTTTGCTTTTGGAAAATACGGATTTCCATACAGTGAGAAACAAACTTGACTAATCAGAAAAAATGTGTTATACGGCACTGTACTGGTATTTCCAAATATGATAAAAACCATTCCATTTGGCAGCGTGCACTTTTTGTGCAGGCACTAAAACTGCTGGTGAGTTTATCCCAAATGCAACTTCAGTGTATGTGCAAACATCAGGAAAGATCACTTTCCAACAACCTGGAGGCCATTAAACACTGTGGAGGATAACAGTGAAAGATTCCCGACCTACCCAGACTCCTCAAGGTAAAGTGTATACCTCTCCAAAACCAGGACACCCAACAAGGAGACCATCTTAATAATTCAACGTAGGTCATTACAGCCAAAACAATACAGTGCCATTCTCTGCACCTAGGTGCAGTGACGGCTGGTGAACTTTGAAAGTTGTGTGGCCCTATGATGTTTTAAGGCATGGGCACAATGGACAGTTGCCCAGGGTTCACATCTTGCAAGGTGCCCTGTAAAAGTGAACTTTTTCATTATCTAACTTCTGTCTATTTTTCGATCTCAACTTTTAATGTATATATAAATATAGTTTGGTAGCATGGTGTTAGAATAAGTAGAAAATGGTTAATAAAACTCAAAGTTGTTCTGAACAGGGGCCCCCAAAATTCTTAAGATGACACTGGTGTGGAGTAACACCGCAAAATTACATATCCATCAAACTCAGAACTAGAAATTAGGGGTGGGCGGAACTTGCAGAGTTTCACTCCACAGAACTCCACGGAGTTACAAAAACAGATTTGCAGAGTTCCACTAGCGGGCTGAATTCAGCACATTGCGCTTCTCGAGGTGATTTTTAGAGCCAGGAGCTTGTTCTGCACTGTAAAATCAGTGCAAACAGCACCCCGGGGCGCACCAGAGGGCTCTACTTCTTTCTGTTTCTCGAGTAGGTTTTGTACTTCAGCAGTAGCTTTTTCAACACAACCTCATTGAGAAATCCCACCAGGAGGTGTTCTATTGCCCAAAATCTCGGTAGGGGATGCAAATCCTCACTCGTGCTCACCATCTTAACGTTGGCAAGACACGCACAAGAAAAAAATCCACCATGCGGTGGTTGGCGGAGTTTTTCCGAAATCCACATACCAAGCGGAATGCGGCGTGGGCAAAACTCCATGAACTCCCTAGGTGGAGAGCAATTATTCACCCACCCTTACTAGAAATGTACCACCAGTGAGACAGCTCACGTTCTTAAAAACTTGCAGGTGAAATCTGCAGGGTTATGTACGTCACAACTTCAAATCCCATCAGAACAAACTCAGACTGTCATTTTCCAAGGTCAGCAAATTGAGAAGTAGTGCATTGAGTAATAACATTACTTACATCACTTAGAATCAGAAGTATGTCTAAAACACTGTGGGGCATATCTACAAGGGCTGGCGATAAAATTATCGCCGCTTTAGCGTCCGTTTCCGGACGAAAAGCGGCGATAATTTTATCGCCCTATTAGCAAGGACACGCTAACGCGTGAATCCATGCTACATCGCCCTTTCCTTATCGCCCAGCTCTGCATCTCTAATGAGATGCAAAGTGGGCGTTCCTCCCCAGGATAACGGGAGAAATGTCGCTAAGCGACATTTCTCCTATTATCAAGCCTCAGGCAAAGAAGCATAGCGACAAGAAAAGTAGCGATAACCTCAGTTATCGCTACTTTCCTAATGCCTGCTTCAAGACTGACTTAGCCATGATAGCCTATGGAAGGTGGATATCATGGCTAAGTATGTCTTGCCCTACCAGCAAGCTATCGCCAAAAGTTGTGCGATTATCGCTGGATTTCCAGCGATAATCGCACAGTTGGCAGCTTGCGCTCTGAATTTTATCGCTTTGGAGATAAGCGTTGCTGATAGCACGCTATCTCCGCGATAAAATTCAGAGTTGGCCGGCGATAATTATCCTCACGCTAAGAGCGCTGAGCGATAATTATCACCAGCCCTTGTAGATATGCCCCTGTATTCAAAGCAAGTGCTTTGTTACTCTAGGTCTTGGAACGCATGAATAAAAATATTTTGGGAAGAAACGAAAATATTACTGAAGGAAATATTTTATGATGCACCTTAAATCATAGTTGTTTTTTTTCTTTGTGTTATTTTGCCTATGGAAACAATAAAATTAAATAAAAAACATTGTTATTGCAAAAGCTTTTAAATGGGGTCCATCCAGCGCTTATTTTAGGGAAATAACTTTTTCCCAAAACGAAGAGTTCCCCAAATAGTATAGGAATTCAGCAATTTTGACAGCCCTAATACCATCATCAAGCAGACGTATCCACTTGGGTGAGGCCACTTGTGAAGACTTCACAGAATACTGACATCTAAAGGCATTCTGAGTTTTGCGACATCCTTTGAGCTTCATTCGTTTGTGTCGAATGGATTTTCAGACATAAGGGGCCAGCATCCTAACGCAAGTGTGGAAGCATGGAGAGGCAGTAAATAGATTAGCTCCCTGGAAATAATAATGTTCTGTTTTTAGATGCGCCTTTCACAATAACCCCAATACTTCCAAATACCCTTCTCGAAGAAAGCATCAGTTTCAGACTCATCTGTTTAATTAAGCACTATTCTGATCTGATTCAAAAGCTGTAATATTTTAGATGGAGAAGGAAAAAAAAGAGACCTCTTCTAAATGATAGGTGCGAATTGTAGGGCATTATGTCATTAACCCCTTAAATGCTGGGCCTTTCCACCCCAGTGCTGAACCCGTTTTTGACAATTTGGGGTCATTTGTACTTAGGGCTTCATAACTTTTTTCCACATAATGTATCCACATCAAATTTGTGTCCATTTTTTTCAACATACTGGGGATTCGAAGGGTACCCAAGGTTTGCGGATTCCTTGAAGGGGGCACAGAAAATAGGCATAACATTGCTGCATTTTAGTTTTGGGGGAAAATAGGTAAGAAGTGCTCCAGATAAAAATGTCTGGTTCTTTACCCCCAAAATGCCATCAATTAATAGTTTGATGTGCTAAAGTCACCATCATCCCAGCTTTCAGGAACATGCAGAGCTGAATAAAGAAAACATTTTTTAGCACAGTTTTGGCATTTTTCAAAGAGGTAGCTCAGTTTTCTTATTTTCTGTGTTGAGTTGGAAACTAGTGTGAAACCCATGGGTGATCCACGAAAGCTATAGATTCATTAAAATTAGATAACATTCTGAATTAAGCAAGGGGTCATATATGTATATCCCTCAAGGTTTTCCCAACCAAGCAAACGTGCACATTTTAGGCTGGGCTGCTTTTGCTGGAATGCTGACTGAAAGAGCCTGCAGAGCACCCTCCTGGTTTCCATGCTCTGCTCAGTGTGATTTGACTGCCACCTGACTATTTGCTTTGTTAAAAGACTGCTCAGAAGAAAAGTCTACTGGGCAGATGAGCTGGAAAACATATGGCAGTGGTAATCCCAGGTAATGGGCCCACTTCCGGTTTATCTGCAGCAGCTTAGAGCCTCCAAGGAGTCAGACAAGAGGAGGCCCAGGAAAAAAAATGATCAATAATGGCACAAAATAGCCAGTGTTTTCCGGCTCATATGCCTAGTAGACATTTCTTCTGAGCAGTTTTTCACAAAGGAAACAGGCAGGTGGCAGTCAAGTCACCCTGGGGAGAACATGGGACCCAGGAGGGTGCCCTTCAGGCTTCTCAGCAATCAGCTGCACATGCCTACAGTCAACCGACGCAAAAACAACAGTTGATGGACAGAATGCAGAACAATGTCATACATTCACCCCAGTACAGATATCTGGGCCTAAATCCATCGTTTTTTTGCTCACCATGCCATTCCAGTTTGAACCCAGCCATATGCAAATCAGTCTTGACCCTGTGCCTCATGGGAACAGTCCAGCCCGAACTGCCAAGCCAGGTCCTCCCTGGACTGGAAACAAGCATCCTAGGACCGGTTTCGGGGTTTCACCCCTCTTCAGCCAGGATAGCTTGATTCCGGTCCTAGGATGCTTGATTCCGGTCCAGGGAAGACATGGCTTGGCAGTTCGGTCTGGACTGTTCCCATGAGGCACAGGGTCAAGACTGATTTGCATATGGCTATGTCTGAACAGGGGTGGCGTGGTGAAGCAAAATAACGATGGATTAAACCCAGATCTGTGACTGGGGGTGAATGTTTGCCAATGTGCAACATTCCGTTCATCATCTTGTGTGTTTTACAGTCAACCGACAGCAAAAGCAGCTCAGGCTAAAGCGTGAGTCGGCAGAATGTAAAGGTGCAATACACTCCACCTTCATGGTGGATGGGCCCATAACGGGAGGCCTTTCTCCGAGCAGCCTCAGGCAAACGTGTGCAACACATGAAGAGTACCTAAATGGCAGGCCAGGAACACATTGACCAATCTCCATTGGTCATCAATGATACATGTTACACACGTACTAAAAATGCAGCCTCTTATATACACTGCAAAAACCAAAGGTTACAGGGACGTTACATATATATATTAACACACATATAATATAATATAATATATAATATAATATAATACATATATGGATATAGATATATTCACTGAGACAACCAAAGGTTACAGGAACATTATAGTTAGACTCAGGATTCACTCGTACAAAACCATAGAAATTTGGCAGTTATAGTTACCTGAGCTAACTATAACGTGCGCCCCTACAAAGCTCTGATTATGACCTGACATATTGCATCACTCATGACATGATCAGTGACATCACTGATGACATCACTGACGAAATATCAAATGACATGACACAGCATCTCACTCACCCACACAGCTACTCACACACCCGCTTATACACCCATACAGACACTCACACAAGGATACATACAGTCACACAGCCACTCACATAATATATGTTACAAGTAGTATCACTCAGTAGTAGTGCACCTAGTTTACTAATTTAACTTTTGTAGTAGGTTAGTATATGTTTAACACCCTTAAACTCCAAAAAACAGTTACACTCACTTGAGGATGTCATCAGTGATGTAATTTGAGATGTCATCAGTGATGTCAAACAGCTATGTCCTGAGGTGGGCACCCCGGGACATAGCAGGAGAAAGCCCTGGGGGGTGGCGGTCCCCAGGGCCATCTATGGATCCAGGAGGGGGCCGGCTATGGGCGAGTGAGTGGAAGTGTGAGTACTTTTATGGATATGTGAATGGGTATGCAAGTGGTTGTGTGGGTGTATGAGTCGGTGTGTGAGTGACTGTATGAGTGAGTGGCTTTTTTGAGAGGCTGTATGCATGTGTGAGTGGGTGTGAGTGGCTGTATGGATGAATAAGTGGGTGTGTGAGTAGCTGTATGGGTGAGTGAGTGGCTGGTTGAGTGGCTGTATGGGTGAGTAAGTAGCTCTGTGAGTAGATGTATGGATAAGTGGGTGGCTGTGTGAGTGGTTGTATGGGAGAGTAAGTGGCTGTGTGAGTGGCTCAGGGATATGTAAGTGGCTGTGTGAGTGGTTGTATGGGTGAGTGAGTGGCTGTGTGAGTGTCTGTATGAGTGGCTATGTGAGTGACTGTAGAAGTGAATAACTGGGTGTATAAGTGACAGTGTGGGTGAGTGAGTGACTGTTTTTGTAGGTGTCTGGTTAACTGAGTGGGTGTGTGAATGAGTGTCTGTGTGAGTGGCTGGGTGAGTGAGTAGACACGTGAGTTCTTGCATGGATGTGTCAATGGGTATGCAAGTGGTTGTTTGGGTGTGTGTGAGTGGGTGTGTGAGTGGCTGTATGGGTGAGTGGCTCTGTTGAGACGCTGTATGAGTGAGTGAGTGGATGTCTGAGAGACTGTATGGGTGAATAAGTGGGTGTTTTATGTAGCTGTATTGGTGAGTGAGTGGCTGTGTGAGTGGCTGTATGGGTGAGTAAGTAGCTCTATGAGTAGATGTATGGGTAAGTAGCTGTGTGAGTGGTTGTATGGGAGAGTGAATGACTGTGTGAGTGACTCTGGGGATGAGTAAGTGGGTGAGTGAGTGGTTGTATAGGTATGTGATTGAGTGTATGAGAGGTTGTATTGGGGTGTGAGTGTTTCTGTGGATGATACCATCAGTGAGGTCATTTGAGATGTCAACAGTAATATCACTGACCATGCCATGAGTGATGTAATATGTGAGGTCATAAGCAGTGCATTGCGGGAGCATAAGTTATAGTTAGCTCAGGTAACTATAATTGCCAAATTTTTATGGTTTAGTGTGCATACAATCTGAGCCTAATTATAACGTGCCTGTAACCTTTGCTTTTTTCAGTGAATTTCAAAGGTTTTTCAAATTCTATTCTGAAAGTACTCTGTCCCTGTAATTTTTAGTTTTTTTAGTTAATTTCTAGGGATTATTTTCTACAAATTATTTTGCTTTTTAATATAGTAATATATTTTTTTAAACTGTAGAATTTTTTTATATATATACTTTATATACATTTTGAAATGTAAAAATTCGATATCAACTTAATGTAAAATATAGCATGTTTTTTTAAAGGCAATTGAACAAGTTTTATTTTTTTAATTATTTTTTGGTACTACGGTACCTCCATGGGTCCGAAAACATAGATGGAACTACAAGTACTCTATGGTTATTAATCCCAATCACGTGATTGCAATTAATCCGCAAATTGTGATTTGCGAATTCGGCAATATTTTTACAATTATTTTAAATATGTACATGCCTCTACTTTCATTAATGACATCATTGTGAACATATTTTTAAGTATATATATGTATATATATGTATGGCACCCTATATCTGTTTCTCAAGAAAGATACTAGTTTTACTAGTTTTGCAAATTCGCGATTCCATTTGCCAATTCGCGACTCTACATACTAGAATCGCAAATTCGATCGATAACACACCCAAACCTTGCCTTTTGATTGGGTACATTAGGACCCCACCCTTATCAATCAATCAATCAAGCATTTGTATAGCGCGCTACTCACCCGGAGGGTCTCAAGGCGCTTACACATGTACAACCAGTGAACTCTGTAGAAAGAGAATTCAGAACCAGTGGTGCTCTGCTTTTTGTTCACTTTTGTGAATATTTGATAGAATGACTGAAGCTTCATCTTCTGTCCAGGATAAACATCCAGAATCTGTTGAGGATGAAGAGGAAGATACACTACCTCCAAGAAAACAAAGTGATGTCTGGAAGCATTTTACAATACCTTCAGGGGTAAAGAAGGTTACTGCTAAATATGTGCAGTGCAGTATTTGCGGCAAGCAGTTATCCAGGGGTACGGCAAAGAAGTATTCACATGGGACAATTTCCATTTGGAAACCCTTAAAAACAATGCATGAAGGGGTCTACAACCAGATGATGCGGGAGGAAGCAGGTGCCGCAGGGCAGTCCACTTATAGAGCACCCTTGGAAGAACCATCATCAGCTGCAGTCATTACTATACCAACTGCCTGCGAAGAATTAAGTGACATGGTTATAAATGCCACATGCTTGTTGCTATAAAAATGTAATCTGTGGGTGCATTATTTGATACAGTGAAGAAGCATCGTTGTTAGTTTTGTTTTTGCTTCCAGTTGCCACTTAAAGTTTTTTCAACACTGAAGCCAAATGCTTCTTTGCATTTCCCTTACCTTACCCTTTTAGTGCCCTGTTTACTTTTTGTAAAAAAAAAATGTAAACAACTGTTAAAAATCCCCTCTGCCAAAAAAAAAAAGGGTTCTTGTTAGAAATACCGTCTGGTTAAACAAAGAGCTTACTATGTGTTTTTAATGTATCAGTCACTGTACCGATGTGAGACAGGGTATGTCTGTGGCTGTATCAGTGTGTGCCTGGGTGTGTCAGTGGTGCTATTGGTGTGTGCCTGAGTGCATCAGTCTCTGTATTGGAGTGTAACTGGGTGTGTCAGCTTTATCAGTATGTGCCTGGGTATGTAAGTGGTTCTATCAATGTGTGAGTGGGTGTGTTATTGGATGTATGAGTGTGTGCCTGGGTGTGTCAGTGGCTGTATTGGGTTGTGCCTGGGTATGTCAGTGTCTGTAACAATGTGTGTCTGGGTGTGTTAGTATCTGCATTAGTGTGTTTTTGGGTGTGTCAGTGGCTGTATCAGTATGTGTATGTCTGTTCGAGAGGCTGTAGCAGTGTTTGGCTGAAAGTTTAAGTGGCTGTACTGATATGTGACTAGATGTGTCATTGGCTGTAACAGTATGTGCTTGGGTGTGCCAGTTTCTGTATTGGAATGTGGCTGGGTGTGTCAGTAGCTGTATCAGTGTGTGTCTGGGTATTTCAGTGTCTGTATCATGTGTCCCTGGGTGTGTCAGAGGCTGTATCGGTGTGAGCTTGGGTGTGTCAGTGGTTGTATTGGCCATGGCCTGGATGTCTCAGTGTCTGTAGTATTGGTGTGTGCGTGGATGTGTTAGTCTCTGCATCTCAGTGTGGATAGGTGTGTCACTAGCAGCCTCAGTGTGTGCCTGGGTGTGTCATTGTCTAACAATGTGTGTGGCTGGGTATGTCAGTGGCTGTATCTGTGTGTCTACAGGTATATGAGAGGCTAAATCGGTGTTTGGCTGGGTGTGTAAGTGACCGTGTCCGTGTTTGGCTGGGTGTGCCAGTGGCTGTATTGGTGTGTAGCTGGGTGTGTCAGTGTCTGTATCGGTGTTTGCCTGTGTGTGTAAGTGGTGCTATCGATTTGTGAGTGGGTATGTTATTGGGTGTATGAGTTTGTGCCTGGGTGTGTCAGTAGCTATATTAGTGTTTGCCTGGGTATGTCAGTGTCTGTAACAATGTGTGCAATGGTGTGTTAGTGTCTGTATTAGTGTGTGGCTGGGCGTGTCAGTGACTGAATCAGTATGTCTATGTGTGTTTGAGAGGCTGTATCAGCATATGGCGGAATGCCTAAATGGCTGTATCTATATGTGAGTGTCTGTGAGTGGGTGTGTGAGTGGTTTGTGGGTGTGAGACTTTATGTGTCACTGCCTGTATGGGTGTGTGAGTGGGTGTCTGAGTTGTAGGGGTGTGTGAGTGGGTATGTAAGTGGTTGTGTGGGTGTATAAGGGAGTGTGTGAGCAGTTATATGGGTCTGTAAATGTGTATGTTAATGATTCTATGGGTTTGTGAGTAGATGTGTGAGTGATTGTATGGGTGTGTGAGTAGCTGTATGTGAGTGGGTGTGTGAGTGGCTCTAAGAATGAGTGAGTAGCTTTACGAGTGGCCGTACGGGTGAGTGAGTGGATGAGTATCAGTGTATAGGAGTATAAGTGAGTGTGTGGATTTATAAGCAGGTGTCTATTTTTTTATTGTAGTTTAAAACACCCTGACAATGTAACGTTATGGAACAACACTGAAAGAACTAATTAGTAAAGTACATTAGTCCAACACAAGGTGCCATTGATCTGTATAAAAAGAAAAAGAAGTGAAAAATTAATTAGTATTGCAATTTTTTAAAATTAGGAAATAAACGTACAATTTCAACAATGCATAACATCATAATTTAAAGAAAGCAGTAGAAATCCGTCATGCTGTAAAGGTATTTTATAACATAAATAAGCATTCATTTCCCCTTTCTTAATGCTCTCAGTTTCTATACTCATACACAATAAATGACGATGTACTGTTGAATGAATCATCATTGAACAGTGGGGAAAAAACAATCATAAGATTGTAGAAAAAAAACAATACTGCACATTATGTCACTGCAATAAACAACAGTGTGCATTGCACTCATTACACATTTTTAAAATGATTGTCTTAACTATACATGCACTACTAATTTGAGAAAATGTATGCTGAAAATGAGACCCTCATTATCAGAACTACTAATAGATACATAAGGCACACTGGCATATGGTAAGCCTTATAAAGATATCACCCATGCTAGGCCGAATAATGTCATAAATACTGATAATAGATCTCGAACAAATACAGTATACCACTTTCGCAACTGTAATCCTCCATAGAACTCCAATTCAAAAATAAAAAATAAGAATTTAGTAGCTTCAATTTGAGGTTGCTATCATTACATTCTGTCCATCCACTTTTACTTTTTAACATAGACAGTGTAGTGACCCAATGTAACAATAACTTCTGCATGAAATATGGCAGCCATATTACTATATGTTCTTCCAGCAATAGATATTTGTCCTGCTTTGAAATTTGGAATCTCTGTTCCAATTTACTTCCATCTGCTCTGCATCATTGTAGCATTAAAATGATATTTCCCACTTCTTTGTACATGTACTGTTGACATGAGATCTGATTGACAATTTGGGCAGGTATTGTTTTGTTTAGCTTGTTTGAACAATCCATCATAAAATACAGTTTTGCAATCTGGTAGTGTTAAATAAAGAAACCACTCGAAATCTATTTCTGTACTTGATGTGAATGAGGAATCTTCACACTCATGGTTCCATGAGTGAGTAAGTCCAAAAAACACTCATCAATGCATATTTTGTCTTCTTCTAATACCCCAAAGATCACCATTATAAATGCCTATGCATCCTGTTGAATGTCTGAGTAAACTGTACAGATCCACTACATATATCTACAAGGTCTCGAATATGTGGAGCACAGTGTGTTATTATAGTTCTATCTGTATGTAAATGCTGCAAAAAAGCACACAGTACAGAACACAATCTTTTCTGTTGTTTCTGTTCAATTGTCTTAACAAGATGAGGTAATTGAAAGAGCACGTTTAGAACAACATTTGCATAGCAGTCAGCTCCAGAGGTTTTTGACAACTGGTAACAAAGAATCTCTCCCTCATTGTCATTTTTATTTTCTTAACAACTTATTTCTTCTCTATTATTTCTTTATTTCCAACGACATAACTACAATCCTTTAGAAGGCTTCACTTTGGACAAATGATGCTTTTTCATAAATGGGATACTGTCCTAAATGAGGAGCATAAACACTTTTAATCAATTGTACTCTTTAACACAACTTGGACCAACACTTGCTTTGCTGTCATCAAATCCAGCCACATACAAACTGGACAATGTTCTAACTTGAGATAAGGCTACATAAACATTTCTTCCTTAAACACTGTACTCCCAACATTGCCCAACGCTGACTCTACACTAAAACCTTCAGATTTATGAATACTTACCGCATATGCCAGAGAAACTGGAAACTGTTTCCTTCACACATATATGTCTTTCACAAACAAAAAATGCTTTATGCTATCAGTCTGATCAAAGTTAATTGCTAAGTACTCTTTCCCACTCCTATTAGGAAAACTAATGGAATCAATATTTTTACCCATTGCACCATCAACTAATCCTTCTTCAGCATTTAAATTTCGACGTAAAGTTACTCTACAGTTTTGCAAACACTTAACAATTTCTCCAATCCTGCAGGTTTTGAAACAGATTTTTCCATGGAATCCAATTTTGTTTGCAATCTTTCATTTAACAATACTGTGACACCATGGTTTTCCATTTTGTCTATAGCCATCAGTTCCAAAAATTGTTCTTTCGCCAATTGCAGCAATTCTTTGTTGAAAGAAGAGCACTCCGCTAGAGTAGGCCTTAGGCTCACAATTGGTTTTCCTTCTTGAATGGAAGTGAACATTAACTCTGCTGCTGTCTTGTTTGCTGGAAACACTTTTTTAAGAAGACGACTTTCTAGCAGATGATTTCCCTCTTTAGAAAGAACAACTACTCTAATATCCTTCAAAATATTCCTGTACTCAATATCAGATGCTTGCCACATATTCCTAAGTAGTTCTTGATACTGGACGTTTAACCAAATATTGACATTTTCAATGCTTCCCAAAGAATTCTGAGTTTCATCATTTGAACACAGGCTGTCCTTTTACAGGTGTAAATTGCAGTAGATCTCTAAAAACAATCAAGTATTTTCCTCCAAATAGGACATCAATGTCTGTTTTTCGAGTCTGTTGCATTCCTAAATGTACAAAGGCATGCATTACGTTTGAGACCATGCTCACTTCATCGATGATTAAAAGCTTTAACTTTTTTAGCACTCTGAACTCTTCATGGCAAGCATCACTGGATAACTTTTGATATTCTACTTTGTTTTCATGCTCCAAAGGCAGAATCAAAAGTCAGTGTGAAGTATTCCTTTGATATTATGTGCAGCTAATCCAGTGGGTGCTGTTTCTACACAAGTCTTCTGTAGGAAAGCAGTGAGAACTTGAATTAAAAAGCATTTACCGGTTCCAGCTTGACTGCTGTTATACAATAGTAAAGGCTTAAATGATGTGCATACCCACTCTTTCTTGTCATGGAGGAATCCATGCTCAACTTTGACTTTTACCTCCATATATATTTAATTTTGCTTGTCATTTAGTTGTGCAGCTAACTCTTCCAAATCAAGTTTCCTGTTTTGCTAGTTGCATTGCAGTCTCCACCTCTTTCATTGCAATGGCAGCTTCATTTTCAATTATTGGCTGTCCCAGAGGATCTTGAATTAGAGGACCTGGCCTTTGGCTGCTTTGTGTACTCTCCTTAGCTATCTCAGCATCAATTGTTTCTTCTTGTTCAATTTCATCATGTTACATGTTCAAATAGTTAGGAAATACTGAACACTTAATGCTATCCTTTGCAGCATTGAAAGATTCTTCCTAGCAGTCAAACTCTCCCACTAATTCTGATTCAGAACAGCAAGGCTTGGAGAGCTGTAGAAGTGCCAAATAGAACAACTTTATTTGTTCAGCAGTCTGGCAACTCAGTTTTCTATGATTAATTAGATTTCCTTTGCTATGTTGTACCAAACAACCATCCCAACCAACTACTGCAATTTTACCTTCATCCACATTTTCTGTCACATTGTTTCTATATCTATAGTTTTTAAGTATTTTATAAAGACATATATTTTCAAGATGTTGACTCCTTTCTGGATAGTAGGTCTCCAACATGTTTGTGCTGACAATATCTGTACTTTCTAGGTCAAATTCTGCAAAGTACTGTATTTTTAGGAACAGACTGCAACACTCTAATTCACGTGCATGCTAGGCCTAGACTCACGCAAACAATTCTTCTCGACTTAGATAATAAACCAGCTGAACTCAACCGATCACAGCATTCATAAGATCCAATTTCCATGTGTGAAAGCATCTTCAAACTGAACCTGTACAGTTTCTTTGTTAAAGACTTTTCAGCAGAAATCGCTTCCCACATAACTTTCATCTCCGTCTTTTCAGATTTCATTATGTATGAAGTAGCATAACGAGCAACAGCTATGGAGTTGTCTGCCACAAACTGAATATTCATATTGGCATTCCACATTATGAGAGTGACAGGATTGTAGTCTTTGATATATTTTGATGTGTGAGAAAGTCATCCTTTTTGCCCTGTTCACCCCAATTTTTTGACTGATACTGGTGGTAACTGACTCTGACTGGGCCCTGGGCTTTGCTAACCAGGCCCAGGGCCAGTGCTCTGAATAAAAAGGTATATGGTAATTAGGTATAATTATAATTGGAAATGCAGACTATCTTTAAAAGTAAATTATATGCAAATTTGCCTTTGGAATTAAAGATACTTCGAAAGTGGTAATCTACCTTATTTTTACATATCTGTAACCCCTAAGGTCTCCTCTAGGTGCCCCAGGGGTGGGGTGACAAGTAACTAAATGCAGGGACATTACAAGAAATGTGTTATATGCCCTGGTGAGGAACAACTTCCACTTTCAGTTTTCCCCATGGGAGTTGTTTAGCTCCATAGGCTAACATTGGGATATTTTATTTAAGTATAAATATTGCTAGGAAGGGACAAGATGTCATTCATGGACTTAAAAGATTGGCAATAATAAATCCAACAACTCGCCTCTGTTGAATTTATCATAACTAGCACTTTCTTTTCTGTGAGCCAAAATCCAGCCATCAAGCAGCCGCTCCTGATTGGTCAGCATTAACAGGCTTAGCCTAGCTGTTTTGATGAGGTGATAAGTGGCCTGCATAGAACAGAGGTTATCTGATATGGGGAGCTCTGCAGCTGCAGAGATCAGGCCAGTGGCTGGGTAAATCAAACTGGTATTCAAAGAGAGCAGGACAGTAAGGAATTCCAGCCAGGCCTTCCACCTCTTCCTGTACCCCCAGCCAGATGACAGGCCCTGGAATGGAATTTTCGTAGGGTATGGAGTGGGAGTGTTAATGGAAATGAGCCACACCAGTAGGTTGGTTTAGCCAGGTCTTACTCTCCTGGAGAGGAATCCTCCATCTTGAATTTTAAAGTGCAGTGGTTTGTGGGACCAGAATATGCCACACTTTGGAGGAAGCTGTCATGCTTTTGGGTGGCACCCTGCATCTCATTGGACTGGGGCTTGTTGCCCCAGATCATTGAATACATATGTGAGAGCTGCATAGCAACTCAGATTTTCTGTCTGAAACTACAGGGAGAATGACTGCCCTGCTGGAACCCCAGTCTGCACCCCACAGTATTGCAATCTGAATGACTGCTCCTGTTCCACATTTGGAACACAGCCCTGAGGACTTTGCCTTGCTTCAAAAAGAATAAGGAATGGACTCCCTGAAAGCAAAAGGTAAACAGAGCTTCCCTGCACCATCTCCCTCAAGAGGTCCCCAGCCTGGAGTGTGTCCAGTGGACTTTTAAGGATTTGGCCAGGTACATTATGGGAATTATAATTCCAAACTTCCAAGGACCATCTCAGAGCTTCTAGATCATTGGATGTGTGTTTTGGACACTTTAAACATTTATGGGCAACTTCAGGAAGAAGTTTCATAAGTTTGGTTAAGTTTGGAGCAACTTTTGGAAAAAGCTCCATAACTGAACCGACCCGACGTCGACAGTCAAGCCAACTAATTTCAACCGCGACCCAGACTCGATTTCAGGTTCGTCCTGCTAAAAAGCTCCAGAGCTCGCGACTTCCAGGGGATGACTTGGGGCTCCCACTGAACCAAGCCAGAGAACCCACTGCGAATCTGACATGCTATGTACCTTGCTCGCTGTTGAGAGAAAATCCTCCAGAAAAGTTTCTAAGTGTGAAGGTAAACTTTTGACTGGGCCTCCCACTTAGCATATCCAACCAGGGCTCCATCATGGTCGGCCTCAAACTTTGACTTTGTCCTGATCATACGCGACCAGATTTCCCAAGTTGGCGCTTATCATTTTTAAGCACTAGAAAGTAATTCAATCAATCAATCAATCACGGCATTTATAGAGCGCGCTACTCACCCGGGAGGGTCTCAAGGCGCTGGGGGAGGGGGTAAGTTACTGCTCGAACAGCCAGGTCTTGAGCTGCTTCCTGAAGGAGAGATGGTCCTGGGTTCGCCGAAGGTGAGTGGGGAGGGAGTTCCAGGTCTTGGCTGCCAGGTAGGAGAAGGATCTTCCTCCGGCGGTGGTTCTGCGGATTCGTGGTACGGTGGCGAGGGCGTGGCTGGTTGATCGTAGCTGGCGTGTGGGCGTGTAGAAGGTCACGCGGTCGTTGAGGTACTTTGGGCCCAGGTCGTGGAGGGCCTTGTGTGCGTGGGTGAGGAGTCTGAACGTGATTCTCTTGCTGACGGGGAGCCAGTGCAGGTCTTTCAGGTGTCCGGTGATGTGGCTGTGTCGGGGGATGTCCAGGATGAGTCGTGCGGAGGCGTTCTGGATGCGCTGGAGTCTTTTTGAAGTTTGGCTGTGGTTCCGGCGTAGAGGGTGTTCCCATAGTCCAGTCGGCTGGTGACGAGTGCCTGGGTGACGGTCTTCCTGGTTTCAGTGGGGATCCATCTGAAGATCTTGCGGAGCATGCGCAGGGTGTTGAAGCATGAAGATGAGACGGCGTTGACTTGTCTGGTCATCGACAGGGAGGAGTCCAGGATGAAGCCCAGGTTGCGTGCGTGGTCCGTTGGCTTGGGCGCGGTGCCCAGGGCCGGGGGCCACCAGGAGTCGTCCCAGGCGGAGGGTGATGAGCCCAGGATGAGGACTTCCGTCTTGTCTGAGTTCAGTTTAAGGCGGCTGTTCCTCATCCAGTCGGCGACGTCTCTCATCCCGTCGTGTAGGTTGGCTCTGGCGGTGGTGGGGTCGTTGGTGAGGGAGAGGATCAGCTGGGTGTCGTCGGCGTAGGAGATGATGTTGAGGTTGTGTTGGCGTGCGATGGCTGCGAGGGGCTCATGTAGACGTTGAAGAGGGTTGGGCTGAGTGAAGATCCTTGTGGAACGCCGCAGATGACTTCGGTGGCTTCGGATCTGAACGGGGGGAGGCGGACTCTCTGGGTTCTTCCGGCGAGGAACGAGATGATCCATTCCAGTGCTTTCTCTCGGATTCCGATGTTGCTGAGGCGCTTCACTAGGGTGCGGTGGCAGACAGTGTCGAACGCCGCGGAGAGGTCCAAGAGGATGAGGGCAGCTGTTTCCCCGTTGTCGGTTAGGGTTCTGATGTCGTCGGTGGCTGCGATAAGGGCGGTCTCGGTACTGTGGTTGGCCCGGAACCCGGACTGCGAGGGGTCGAGGGATCCATTCGTCTCGAGGAAGGCGGCAAGCTGTCTGTTGACGGTCTTCTCGATGACTTTGGCCGGAAACGGAAGGAGCAAGATGGGACGGTAGTTCTTGAGGTCGGTGGGGTCCGCCGTTGGTTTCTTCAGGAGGGCGGTAAGCTCGGCGTGCTTCCAGCTCTCCGGGAAGGTGGCGGTGTGGAAGGAGGAGTTGATGATGTCCCGGAGATGGGGTGCGATGGTGGCGTCGGCTTTGTTGAAGACGTGGTGTGGGCAGGGGTCGGTTGGTGATCCGGAGTGGATGGAGTTCATCGTGCGGGTGGTGTCTTCGGTGCTGATCGGGGTCCAGTTGCAGAGGGTGGTGGTGGCGGGCGTTGGTTCGGCGGTAGGGTGCGTGGTTTGTGCGTCGAAGCTGTTATGTATGTCGGTGATCTTGCGGTGGAAGAACGCGGAGAGTGAGTTGCAGAGGTCTTGCGAGGGGGTGATGTCGTTGTTTCCGGCGCTGGGGTTGGAGAACTCTTTGACGATGCTGAAAAGTTCCTTGCTGTCATGGGCGTTGTTGTCCAGTCGTTCTTTGAGTGCTGACTTCTTGGTGGCACGGATCAGCTGGTGGTGTTTGCGGGTGGCGTGCTTGAGGGCGGTCCTGTTGTCTGTGGTCTGGTCGAGTCGCCAGATTTTCTCGAGAGTGCGGCAGTTCTTCTTGGATTCCTTGAGTTCGTTGGTGAACCAAGGGGTTTTCTTGCTTCCGGGTCTGCTGGGAGGGTTTTTAGTGGTGCGAGGTCGTCGGCGCAGGCGGTCAGCCACTTGGCGAGGTTGCTGGCTGCTTCGTTTGGGTCCTTTGTGTTGGTGGGTGTGTTCTGGCTGAGGGAGGCGGTGAGCTGCTCGGCGGTGATCTTGCTCCAGCTCCGGCGGGGAGCCTGTTGCGGGTGGTGGTGGGTCGCAGTCTTTCTGAAGCTGAAGTGGACGCAGCTGTGGTCGGTCCAGTGGAGTCCGGTGGCGTGGCTGAAGGAGATGTGCTTGCTGGACGAGAAGACGGGGTCAAGCGTGTGGCCGGCGTAGTGGGTGGGCGTGTTCACCAGTTGCTTGAGTCCGAGGTTGGCGAGGTTGTCCAGCAGGGCGGTGGTGTTTCTGTCGTTGTTGTTCTCCAGGTGGAAGTTGAGGTCCCCTAGGAGGATGTAGTCGGCGGAGGGCATGGCGTGCGGGCTGATGAAGTCTGCGATGTCTTCGCTGAATAGTGTGCGTGGTCCCGGGGGTCTGTAGATGAGGGTGCCTCGGAGGGTGGTCTTGGGGTCAGTGTGTATCTGGAAGTGTAGGTGTTCGGCGGCGGTGAAGGTCTCGTCGGAGTTAGTCGAGATGCGGATGGTGCTCTTGTGTACGATGGCGATGCCTCCTCCCGTCTGGTTGACGCGGTCCCTCCGGGTGATCTTGTATCCGTCCGGGATGGCTATGGCGATGTCGGGCGCTGAGGAGGCGTTCATCCAGGTTTCGGTGAGGAAGGCGATGTCCGGTGCTGTTGCGTCGAGCAGGTCCCAGAGTTCCACGGCGTGCCTGTGGACGGAGCGGGTGTTCAACAGGATGCATTTCAGGTGGTTGCTGCTGGTGCTCGACTTGGCGGAGGTGGTGCACGTCTGGGGGCAGGTGAATCGGCAGGTTTGGCAGGTGAAGGGTCCGTGGGTGCGTCTCGGTGAGGCTCGGTAGCAGGCAGGGTTCCGGCCGGCATTGAGTGCGGTGAGGGTGGCGGCGTCGTAGGTCCGTCGAGTAGTGTTGCATCGGTGGGATCCAGGGGTTCTGGCGCTGGGCGCGGTCCAGGCACGGACGGGCGCAGACGGGCTTGCCTTAGGCGCGCCCGCTGCGCACGTCCGCTGCGCGGCCGCGCAGCGGCCGCCATTTATGGGGAGGTGGGAGGGAGGAGCAGCTGGGAGGCAGGGGCAGCGAATGGGCAGTCAGGGGGGCGGGGCCGCAGGGGACGCAGCGGCGGGAATGGCGAGAGGCAGCGGGGGCACAGAAAGGAAAATGGGGAGAAAGGCAGACAAAATCACGGGCACAACGACAATGGGGCAGCGAGGGGCACAGAAGGAAAATGGGGAGACAAGCAGACAAAATCACGGGCACAACGACAATGGGGCAGCGAGGGGCACAGAAGGAAAATGGGGAGACAAGCAGACAAAATCACGGGCACAACGATAATGGGGCAGCGAGGGGCACAGAAGGAAAATGGGGAGAAAGGCAGACAAAATCACGGGCACAACGACAATGGGGCAGCGAGGGGCACAGAAGGAAAATGGGGAGACAAGCAGACAAAATCACGGGCACAATGACAATGGGGCAGCGAGGGGCACAGAAGGAAAATGGGGAGACAAGCAGACAAAATCACGGGCACAACGACAATGGGGCAGCGAGGGGCACAGAAGGAAAAATGGGGAGACAAGCAGACAAAATCACGGGCACAACGACAATGGGGCAGCGAGGGGCACAGAAGGAAAATGGGGAGACAAGCAGACAAAATCACGGGCACAATGACAATGGGGCAGCGAGGGGCACAGAAGGAAAATGGGGAGACAAGCAGACAAAATCACGGGCACAACGATAATGGGGCAGCGAGGGGCACAGAAGGAAAATGGGGAGAAAGGCAGACAAAATCACGGGCACAACGACAATGGGGCAGCGAGGGGCACAGAAGGAAAATGGGGAGACAAGCAGACAAAATCACGGGCACAACGACAATGGGGCAGCGAGGGGCACAGAAGGAAAATGGGGAGACAAGCAGACAAAATCACGGGCACAACGACAATGGGGCAGCGAGGGGCACAGAAGGAAAAAGGGGAGAAAGGCAGAAAATACGGGCACCGGGGCCACAAGCGGAGGGCGATCTTACCTGCAGAAGCAGCGGGCAGACAACACAGGCGGAGCTGTGTGGTGGGGGAGCGACCTACCTGGCAAGGTCAAGGGTCGCTCTCCTCACCGCGCAGCGGCCGCCATTTATGGGGAGGTGGGAGGGAGGAGCAGCTGGGAGGCGGGAGGCAGGGGCAGCGAATGGGCAGTCAGGGGGCGGGGCCGCAGGGACGCAGCGGCGGGAATGGCGAGAGGCAGCGGGGGCACAGAAAGGAAAATGGGGAGAAAGGCAGACAAAATCACGGGCACAACGACAATGGGGCAGCGAGGGGCACAGAAGGAAAATGGGGAGACAAGCAGACAAAATCACGGGCACAACGATAATGGGGCAGCGAGGGGCACAGAAGGAAAATGGGGAGACAAGCAGACAAAATCACGGGCACAACGACAATGGGGCAGCGAGGGGCACAGAAGGAAAATGGGGAGACAAGCAGACAAAATCACGGGCACAACGATAATGGGGCAGCGAGGGGCACAGAAGGAAAATGGGGAGAAAGGCAGACAAAATCACGGGCACAACGACAATGGGGCAGCGAGGGGCACAGAAGGAAAATGGGGAGACAAGCAGACAAAATCACGGGCACAACGACAATGGGGCAGCGAGGGGCACAGAAGGAAAATGGGGAGACAAGCAGACAAAATCACGGGCACAACGATAATGGGGCAGCGAGGGGCACAGAAGGAAAATGGGGAGACAAGCAGACAAAATCACGGGCACAACGACAATGGGGCAGCGAGGGGCACAGAAGGAAAATGGGGAGACAAGCAGACAAAATCACGGGCACAACGACAATGGGGCAGCGAGGGGCACAGAAGGAAAATGGGGAGACAAGCAGACAAAATCACGGGCACAACGATAATGGGGCAGCGAGGGGCACAGAAGGAAAATGGGGAGAAAGGCAAACAAAATCACGGGCACAACGACAATGGGGCAGCGAGGGGCACAGAAGGAAAATGGGGAGACAAGCAGACAAAATCACGGGCACAACGACAATGGGGCAGCGAGGGGCACAGAAGGAAAATGGGGAGACAAGCAGACAAAATCACGGGCACAACGATAATGGGGCAGCGAGGGGCACAGAAGGAAAATGGGGAGAAAGGCAGACAAAATCACGGGCACAACGACAATGGGGCAGCGAGGGGCACAGAAGGAAAATGGGGAGACAAGCAGACAAAATCACGGGCACAACGACAATGGGGCAGCGAGGGGCACAGAAGGAAAATGGGGAGACAAGCAGACAAAATCACGGGCACAACGACAATGGGGCAGCGAGGGGCACAGAAGGAAAAATGGGGAGACAAGCAGACAAAATCACGGGCACAACGACAATGGGGCAGCGAGGGGCACAGAAGGAAAATGGGGAGACAAGCAGACAAAATCACGGGCACAACGACAATGGGGCAGCGAGGGGCACAGAAGGAAAATGGGGAGACAAGCAGACAAAATCACGGGCACAACGATAATGGGGCAGCGAGGGGCACAGAAGGAAAATGGGGAGAAAGGCAGACAAAATCATGGGCACAACGACAATGGGGCAGCGAGGGGCACAGAAGGAAAATGGGGAGACAAGCAGACAAAATCACGGGCACAACGACAATGGGGCAGCGAGGGGCACAGAAGGAAAATGGGGAGACAAGCAGACAAAATCACGGGCACAACGACAATGGGGCAGCGAGGGGCACAGAAGGAAAAAGGGGAGAAAGGCAGAAAATACGGGCACCGGGGCCACAAGCGGAGGGCGATCTTACCTGCAGAAGCAGCGGGCAGACAACACAGGCGGAGCTGTGTGGTGGGGGAGCGACCTACCTGGCAAGGTCAAGGGTCTTTAGAAATTCATATCTCCGGTTCCCTATTTTGGATTTCTGTCATTTTGGTGTCATTTTAAAGATAAAAATATTCCCTATTTTCAGAAATTGGTGTTAGATTTATAATGTGTATTTTGTCTTACTTATTTAATGTATTGGTGTTTTTAAATGCTTTACATGCCTGTATCCTGAGTTAAGCCTGCCTGCTGTCAGCCAGCTACCAAGGGCTGAGCCAGAGGCTACTGTATTGGGAGCTTGACTGGACCTTTAATTGCGTTGGTGGCTTTATTGCTAGTGGTAGGTGCATCCTTACCCCTACTAATAATCCACCTTTCAGCATGATGCTTCTGTTCTCCTCAGGTTGTAGGTGTTTTGAGTGATTTTCGAGTAAGAGTATGTCTGACTGAGACTTAAAACTGCTGACTCTTCCTTTGACAAAAACAGGTCTTGGAAATACAAAACGACATTTAGTGTAAAATTTGCCTTTCACTCTTTACTTCCTCCGACAGAACTTCCCACATCTATGTGATTGAAAATGCAGAACTTGATGTGTAAGGCCTTTTTTGTCACTGTCTTTTGGGATGGTACATGTAACATACTGGTGCATCTTTTATCCACAACAACACATGAATATGAGGAGCACCTCTTGCTTGGTACTCTTTATGCCAAAAGAACTCAGTTGCTTCTCCAAAAGGCAGATTTGTTTTGGTGCAGATGAAGGCGAACATGGCTTGAAATCTGTGATTAAAATACCTAAAAACATTTGTAGGATCCAAAGAGCAAAGTTGTCCTGGTATCTTCAGAATGATGTCCATAATATTATAGTTTGCTTTTCTCAAAACGTCATGTCAGTCATCCCACGCATACTCTGCATAACTGAGGGTCACAAACCATGTTGGTGCACCTAAATTTTGTAACATTTATTTTAGTTTACTATGACAACGATACCAATATTCATTGGTACCATGTTGGAATAAATTCAGATTTTTCAAATTGTATTCCAACTCCTCATCTTTTCCATTAATTTTGTCAATAAACTTTAATGCAGACATATTTTTTATCTGTCTTAAGAATATGGTTAACAGCATACGATAGTCTAGGCGAATCACTTTCAAATAACAGATGGAATATGTATAGAATACTTTGATAAAATCTTGGATCCTCTGAAGATAATCTGGTTAATCTATACTCAGTTGTTGGTATTTGCACTGGGCGGTCATCATACCATCTGCCTACTCCAGTTGGAAAAAGTTGTGCAAAACAGCGAGCTTCTAAACTTTTCTCTCAGACACTCATTGAAGCTCCTTTAGCTTGTTTCATCTGGTAGAGTTCAATGGCATCCCCATTACTTCTTTTGAATGCAGTGGATGGATACTGTAGGGCTCATAGATTTCTTCAGATTTAGTTCTATCCACTTTTCAAATTGTCCACCTGAAGGTAACATTTCGTCCTCCATACAATTGCCATCTGTGAGAACATCTACATCTTTGTAATAAACATTATTCTGTTTAAGATAGAATGTAGCATTCTTCAAATTATTCACATCCACTAGTTCTTGCCAGATTTTTTTGCTTTTTGTGGGCATTCAATAGAATAATATCCAGTTCTCCTATATCTCTTTCTACATCCACAGTTTTAACACTAAGTTTAAAATCTCACTGTAAGTACACAACTCTACCTTTAAGGCCTTTCTCTAGCTCAGTCGGTGGTAGTTTCCCTGTCTTCGGTTCCATAAGAACTATTGCTTGAAACTGTAGCTCAGTCGGTGGTAGTTTCCCTGTCTTTGGTTCCATAAGAACTATTGCTTGAAATGGGTGTACAGATTGTATCAATATTGTTTCATAAACATTTTGATGTAAAAGGTCCTCTGGAATTTGAACCAACTCTAACTTAATATGTATTGCTCTCAGAGGCATTTTTTGTCCACTAATTTGTCATAGCAAAACTTACACATGATCTTTTGTGCTGACAAATCTAACCATTCCTCCACAAACAAATGCACAGCAAATTCCAGCCACTTTTCTCTGTTTTCCTGCTCACTTTTTGAGAGCATATCAACATTTCGTGTTTGGCCTTTGTAGTGAGTGCGCAGACAACATTTACAAACATAAGTTGGTTTCACTGTAGAAACTGCATTAAACTTTACTATTTCTTGCGCAAAGTTATCAGTAATAACATCTGTGTTTTCTTCCAATGCACCTGGACATACCAACTCCTCATTTCCCCTGGACTCTACTTCAGGACCAAACACATGGAATTGTATATCATCCTAAACCTTTTCAGCTGATACTGTACCATACAAAAGTGCTTTGTTCATTTCCCCTAACACAATGCTGGAACTTTTACAAAGTAAAGTCTTCTAACAAAATTTTGCATTTTTAAATGATGAACATTCAACATTCAGAAATGACAAAAGGTGCTTGTGCACACTTCCTTGGATAGACACACCAATGAATGTCCTTGTAAATTAGTATATTTCCTTACTTTGCATGGATCTAATCCTTGCAACATTGCAATTTCCTACTTCACACTTTTACCTGGAAAATAATGTAGAACATGTCTTAATATATCCATTGATTCCTGGCAAACACTACAAATACTGCTACACTCCCATTTATACCCAGGAGCATGTCTATGCCTTACTTGTACCTCTTCAGCTATATCTTCCTCTACATTTCTAGGAACCGTCTCTTCTTTTGCAATGGGAGTACCATCTTTTACCTCATAGCATTGACCATTTGTTTCAACTGCTTGCACTAATGTGTTCACTTGCAAGTAGCTTTGTTCATTGAAGAAAGGTTCAGTACTAGACATATGCTTCCATTCTCCTCTGAATATTTTACAAAAATTACTTTTATTAGTAAGCTTTTTTTCTGGCTTTTTCTCTTGATAGACAACACTATTGTCCAGTGTTCTCATTCTCTTCAGTATCAAAATAAATAATTTCCGCTTCACTACAATTGATTTGTCAGCTACACTCTCATTATGTATTTTTTGCTTCAGTGTTTGCTTTTTCCTCTTATGCTGCTTCATGTTTCATACCAAATTCTGTATTACCCTACTATGAAACATTCTCACTTTTATTATTTTAAATTGTGTCTGTCTTCCTGTTTAACTAGTTGTTTTCTTATAAGATTTCTGATTTTGAATTTTATTTACTCTTGTCCTTTCTGAACTAATTTTAAACATCGATTTTTATTAGCATGTTTTTGTACATTTTCCATTTTTCCACATGCTATTTTTAGAAACTGCTTTGTTCTCTTACCAGCAGCTGTTTTCTCTTTAACCACATTCACTGCATTATGTCCCTTTTCACTGTCAGTTGAAAGCAGACAACACTGTTTCCTCTTTGATTTTCTTCTTTCTGTCTTTTCAGCATTGTTAATCTTCCTTTGTAAATACAAGTAGATGTCTGAAAACCAAATAAACAATACATGTACTTTTACATTACAAACTATTAAATTGCATCTAATAAGCAATTAAATAGCTACATAAATAGTTATATCAGTGTGTAACAGGCACTGTAAGTCTGCCACTTAGGATGTATACGTGAATTTATAAGTGTATGGATGAGTGACTTGGTGGCTGTGTTAGTGGGTGATGGGGTATGTAACTGTGTGTGCAACTCGCTCAGTTACTGGAGGATACATAAGTGCTGTGAGGGCATGTGAGTGAACGTGTAATTGCTTCTGTCGCTATCTCACTGGGTGCATGAGTGGCTCTATGCTTTTCTATATATAGGTATGTGAGTCACAGTATGGGTGGGAGACTGGATGTATAACTGGGTGTATGGGTCTGTAAGTGCATGTGTAACTCACTGAAACTTCAATGTACATGTCTTACATTTTAGGCACATATCACCCTGCCTTATGAACAACCTACCTCCTAACTTAGCGGTGACTTATATATAGAAAAAGGGGAGTTTTAGGCTTGGCAAGGGGTTTTAAAAGCCAAGTCGGCCTGGCAGTAAAACTGCACACACAGGTTCTGCAGTAGCAGGCCTGAAGCATGTTTAAAGGATTACCTGTCTGGATGGGTGACTAGGAGTGTCAGTACTTGAGTACATATCTGAGTGACTATAACAGATCCTCTGTGGGTGTGTCACTGGATGTGCAAGTAACCATGTACCTATATGACTGGCTCTATTAGTAACTCTATGGGTCTGTAAATGTGTATGAAGTGGCTATATGGGTTGCTTACTGGCTGTCTTAGTGAGTGTTGGGGTATGGCACTCGTGTGCAACTGTCTCTGTTACTGCTGGATACATAAGTGCTATGTGGGCGGGTGAGTGATAGTGTAAATGCCTCTGTCATTGTCTTACTGGGTCTGTTAGTGTCTCTATGCTTTTGAACATAGTTATGTGAGTCGTAGTATGGGTGGGAGACTGGATGTATAACTGGGTGTATGCATCTGTAAGTGTGTGTGTAGCTCACTGAAACTTCAAAGTACGTCTTATCTTTTAAGCACATAGCACCCTTCCCTATGGCCTGCCTAAAGCCTACCTTATGGGTGACTTATATGTAGTAGAAGGGGTGATTAAGGCTTGGGAAGGGGTTTAAAATGCAAGTCGGCTTGGCAGTTAAACTGCACACACACACAGGCTCTGCAGTAGCAGGCCTGAGACATGTTTAAAGAGCTACTTGTCTGGATGGGTGACTTGGCAGTGTCAGTTCTTCAGTACATATCTGAATGAGTGTATCAGTCCCTCTGTGGGTGTGTCATTGGATATCTAAGTAACTATGTCAGCATATGACTGGCTCTGTTTGTATCTCTAAGGATCTTTATATGTGTATGTAAGTGGCTGTATGAATTGCTTACTATCTGTGTTAGTGAGTGTTGGAGTTTATAACCGTGTTTGTGCAACTGGCTCTGTTACTGCTGGATACATAAGTGAGGAGTGGGTGTGTGAGTGAATGTGTAAGTAACTCTGTCACTGTCTGAAAGAGTGTGTGAGTGGCTGTATGTTTTTGTCAATAGGTATATAGGTAACCGTATGAGTGGGAGACTGGATGTATAACTGGGCATATGAGTACGTAAGTACACATGTAACTCAGTGAATCGTAAAAGCACATGTCTTACCTTTTAAACACTTAGCACCCTGCCCTAAGGGCTACCTTAGGGGTGACTTACATGTAGTAAAAGGGGAGTTTAAGGCTTGGCAAGGGGTTTTAAATGCCAAGTCAACCTGGCAGTAAAACTGCACACACAGACTCTGCAGTAGCAGGCCCGAGACATGATTAAAGGGCTATGTGTCTGAATGGGTTACTGGGAAGGGCAGAACTTAATTACATACATGAGTCACTGCATCAGACCCTCTGTGGGAGTGTCACTGGATGTGTAAGTAGGTAGGTAATATTTTTCTAAAGCGCGTGAATGCCAAGGCGTCTTAGTGCTAATGAGTGCTATCACTAATCAAGAAACCAGGAGACAAACTTTAAACCCTAGAAACTTCAAGGATTTTCTGAAGCCCAGCCTGCTTGTTTGAGACCTCAGTGTAAATGGCATGGTGTTCCACAGCTTACAGGCCAGTGGAAAATATTTCTGCCCCCCCAATTTGCCTTCTTGACCTCGGGGATGACCACCAATCAGGCGTTGGACGATCTTAAATCACGTCGAGGGACATGCTACCTAAGTGACTTCTGAAGAATGGAAGGGCCCGCACCATTGAGGGCCTTGTGTACGATACATAAGGGCTTACATTTTACCCTAGCCTGGACAGCCAGCCAGTGTAGGTCCCTAATGTTCTTTGATATGGGACTAAATTTTGGAATTTTTAATAGTAAGTGGGCTGCTGCATTCTGCAAAGACTGGAGCTTCGACTGCAAATGCTTTTGTGCTCCCAGATAGAGAGCATTACAGTAGTATATCTTCGATAGAACCAAGGCAACTATTACCGTTTTTCGTAAGTAATGGGATGAATGGAAAGATAAGTAACTATGTCCCTATATGACTGTCTCTCTTAGCAGCTATATGGGTCTGTAAATGTGTATGTAAGTGGCTGTATGGATTGCTTACTGGGTGTATTAGTGAGTGTTGGGGTATGTAACTGTGCAAATGGCTCTATTACTGCTGGATATACGAGTGCTATGTGGGTGTGTGAGTGAATGTATAAGTGCCGCTGTCTGACTTGGTGTGTTAGTGGCTCTATGCTTTTGTATATAAGTATGTGAGTCACAGTATGGGTGGGAGACTGAGGTAGTTATTAGGATGTCGGGCGGAATCACTTCTGCCCCACACCAAGTCGGTCATGGGATCAACTGACACCCGGTCGGCGGTCCCGACCGCCTCGTTAGGATGCGACCGAATACTGTTTGTCGCCTTGCTATATTTCACTTTGGGAGCATGCAGGTACAGCCGTAAACTGGCCGTTTGCTCCCATAGTGAAATGGGAGGTGCGGTTCATCCCTCCACCTCCCATTTCACTATCAAGGAGCCTGCCACAAGGTGCAGGGATGAACAGGGTGGCACCCTAGGTGCCCCCTTGGCCTCCAACGGAAGGCCGTGCACCCAAGCGGGCCCTGCTGGGGACCCCCAAACACTCTTTCAGACATGGTTTCCATGTCGAACAGGCCTGCATGGAAACCATGTCAGAAACCATCATCGTAATCTCAAGGGCGGAAAGGCCTGCCCTTGAGATTACTACCTGGCTTCCAACTAGTAGACGGGCTCTCCGAGCCATTAGGAAGCCAGCCGCAATGACCGGTCAGTTTCCTTTCTGACCGCCTCCATCGTAATGAAGCGGTTGGAAAGGAAACCGAGCGGTCCGTGACGATGCAGCCGTAAAGGCTCCGACCATAGGTTGGAGACTTTACGAGCCGCATCGTAATTGGCCCCTGAATGTATAACTGGGTATATGGGTTTGTAAGTGCGCATGTAATTCACTGAAACTTCAAAGTACATGCCTTTCTTTTTAAGGGCATAGCACCCTGACCTATGGGCTACCTGTGGCCTACCTTAGGGGTGACTTATATGTAGTAGAATGGAAGTTTAATGCTTGGCAATGGGTTTTAAATGCCAAGTCAGCCTGGCAGTAAAAATGCACACATAGGCTCTGCAGTAGCGGGCCTGAGACATGTTTAAAGAGCTACTTGTCTGGATGGGTGACTAGGAGTGTCAGTACTTGAATACTTATCTGAGTGAGTATATCAGACCCTCTGTTGGTGTGTCACTGGACATGAAAGTAACTTTGTCACTATATGACTGGCTCTCTTAGTAACTCTATGGCTCTGTAAATGTGTATGTAAATGGCTGTATAGATTGCTTACTGGCTGACTTATAGAGTGTTGGAGAAGGTAACTGTATGCACAACTGGCTCTGATACTGCTGGATACATAAGTGTTGTGCAGATGTGTGACTGGATGTATAAGTGCTTCTGTTGCCCCCTCACTGGATGTGTGAGTGGCTTTCTGGTTTTATAAGTAGGTATGTCAGTGCCTGTATAAGTGGGAGAGTAGCTGTTTAACTGGGTGTATGGCTGTATACGTCTGTCTGTAACGGAGTGATTTCTGGATACATGAATGGCTGTATTTATGTCTGAGTGGTGGTGTGAATGACTAAGTGAGTGCATATATAGGTGAGTAAATGAGTGCGTGAATGATTGTATTAGTGTGTTTCTCAGTGCATCAGTTATTGTCTAGCTACATCACTTTTAGGTTCATAAGCACTTTTCTGAGATTGTAACTGGGTGTATAACTGCAGTGGTTATGCAGTGTGTAGCAGGCAGTGTAAGTCCATTACTTTGGATGTATAAATGTGTTTATGACTTAGTGTATGGATGAGTGAAATAGCTGTGTTAGTACTGCAGTACATATCTAAGTGAGTGTATCAGTGCCTCTGTGGGTTTGTCACTGAATATGTAAGTAATTATGTAGGTGTGTGACTAGCTGTCTAAATTTCTCTATGGGTCTCTAAATGGGTTTTTAAGTGCCTTTATAGATTGTTTACTGGCTGTGTTAGTGTGTCAGGGGGTATGTAACTGTATGTGCAAGTGGCTCTGATTTTGCTGGATACATATGTGCTGTGCAGATGTGTGACTGAATGTGTAAGTGCCTCTGTGGCCCTCTGACTGAATGTGTGATTAGCTCTATGGTTTTGTAAATAGGTATGTCAGTGCATGTGTGGTTGGGCGACTAGGTGCATAACTCAGTATATGACTGTATACATCTGTCTGTAAAAGAGTGATTGCTGGATACATGAATGTCTGTATATGTGCCTCAGAGGGTCTGTCAATGCCTGCATGGGAATTAGTATGACTATAAAAGTGCTATTGGTGAGTAAATGGGTGTGTGAATTCTTTAATTAGTTTCTTTCTCAGTATGTCAGTTACTGTCTAGCTACATCTGTTTTGGGTTCATAAGTGTGTTTTAAGACTGTAACTGAGTGTATCAGTGCATGCGTGTCTCTGTGACTGGTAAAAATTATATGCTATTAGATTATCTACGATAAATAATTACCCACATCTTCTTCCAAACACAATCTTTAACAGTACCTTCATAAAATACCTCAATTTTCTCTTTAGACATTTTCATACCTCCTTTGATACTCATTAAACTTTTCCTTATCATCATCATCTACCCTTCCATATATGTTTCTTTTCATTGTTGTATACATCCTAATCACTTTTTTTCACATTATACACATTCATAACTTACTATATACATATACTTTTTTTAAATGAACACCCTTACTGACATACCTGTGAAATTTCTTTGCTGCCATCTAATTTCTTTTCAATGTCACTTAGAATTGCTTCTCAGTGAAAATCTCAAGCCAGCAGTACAAAAGTGGTATACCACTCTCAGTACAGAAGAACCAATAATTGAAACCCTGCCCACTCTCCTCTCAGTGATACTGATGTAGTTATTGAATTGCAACCTTCCTTTCTTATTTTATTTTTGGTATAGAACTTCTGAATGGTCAGTCTCTTTTAACCCTTTATTAGACTTCTGTCAAGAAGCCCAATTTGGTAGTGCTTTTGGTTAGATTTGCGGATCCGCCGCGGTGCTCAGCATGGCCCCCGTGAAAATGTGCCATGGCTCTGCGATTCCCCACGGAAGGATGTGCATGAATTTATCATTGTACTGTTTATGGTTTGCATGTGCATTTCACTTCGTAAGAAACTAGTGATTATAAAGGCAAACAGTCCACAATAAGCAGTGTGTCTCCACCACTCTCCTTTTAAGTATTACAGTACAGTCCTTTTATTTCCCAGCCCCCACAATCTTTTAGCTCCATTTCCATAGTAACCATGTTTAGAACACTCACTGCTAGCAGCAGGTCAAAAGTTCACAACCCTTTCTGTGAGCACCATACTGCCTTCACATTGAAATGTTGCAGTTGTGGTTGACTGTTTGGCATTTTAACTGTATCCCAAACAGCATAACTTTTTTTATTTTTCCAAAGTCTAGAAGTAATTACTTTTTTTCACAAATCACTACCTATTTTTAGCTACCTGCATTTTAACAGCATCCAATCAAATGTGCTCTTTTTTAATGTAGGTGCTGTCCTCCAATTTAACTATCTTTCATTTCGAAAAATGTCTCTTTCAGTGTAGGAAAGTGGCTCTTGTTGCATGGTTTGCCCCAACTTTTTGCCTGATGCCTGATGTGATTTTGAACTGTATGTGCACTGGATTCCTGCTAACCAGGTTCACAGTGCCAGTTCTCTTTCCCAAACACTGTACCATGATTGGTAACACTTCAGCTACCCCTGTAAGTCCCTAGTAAATAGTACCCCTGGTACCTAGGGTATGGGTACTGAAGTGGGTCCTCTGGGGCTGCAGCACTGGTTGTGCCACCCCAGGGACCCCTCACCAAGGATATGTACTCTGCCATTGCAGGCTGGGTATCTTGGTGCAAAGAAATCCAAAGAGTCAACGTGCCACACAGCCATGTGCCTTGTGCCATGCCACCTATACATTGCATAAGAAATAGGTAAGTCACCGCTACTGCAGGCCTGTAGCCTTAAGGCAGGGTGCACTATATCCTACGTGAGGCACATCAGCATGAGCAAATATGCCCCTACAATGTCCAGTCTATTCTGAGATATTGTAAGTGCACAGGGAAGCCATTGGGACTACATCGGCTGGATACTTGTCAAAACGAGTTTGCAAGCTCCATGATAGCTTCTCTGATTTCTAAGATTTTGGTACCAAATATCTTGTCTTAATAAATCCTCACTGATGCCAGTATTGAAGTTAATACTAAATTCACACAGGAGACCTTTTTAGAGGGTCCCCTGAAAACAAACCAAGCACTGGTGTGGTTTCTGACTTGTTTTTACCAGTCTGCCACCACCAGACACGTTTCTAACCTCATGAGGTGAGAACCAGTGCTCTCAGAGGACAGAGACAAACATGCACATGCATCAACCATTTTTGCGAGCGCAAACGGTGCGATTCGCAAAAATCGGCCGTTTGCGCCCGCAAAAAGGGCATTTGCGATGCATCAAGGTTCAAGGCACTCGCAATTTGAGAATTCGCAATTAATTGTGATTTCTCAAATTGCGTTTGCATTTAAGGAATCGCAATTTGCGATTCCTTAAATGCAATGCAAGAACCACTTTAGAAAAGAGATTTCGCTGTTAGAGGGCGCAAATTACCATCAAGTTGAACTTGATGGTAATTAGCAAAAACTTTGAAAAATGCACGAAAGTGCATTTTTCAAAGTTGTAGGTTACACACACACATGCCCTTGGGGCATGTGTGTGCGCAACATGTGTGCACAGAGCAATTTCAGGGGTGCAACAGGGTGTCCTTTTGACACCCTTGCACCCTTGAAATGCATGCGCAATTTGCGAGTACCTATTGGTACTCGCAAATTGCATGCATATCTTCCCATTCATTCCTATGGGCCTGTAGGCCCATAGGAATGAATGGGAAGGCATTCCTAATTGCGACTCGCAATTAAGGAAAGTCTGGGAATCGCTAATTTCATAGCGATTCCTACATGCATAGGCTTTTGCAATTCCTTAATTGCGATTCCTTAATAATCGCAAATAAGGAATCGCAAAAGCCTACATTGATGCATGTACCTGAAAGCCTGCTCCGGGTGGAGGTGATTCACACCTCTTCTAGGACAGGATGGCCTTCCTGGGTTGGAAGATTCAAAGGCGATGCCGCCTTTGAAATCCAACCCAGGAACATCCGGGTAGTGGGGGAAGCCAAGCTCCTTTCCTGCTCCACTTTTGGTAGGAGGAAAGGTGGGAAAATTAATTAGATTAGGAGGAGGGTCCCCACTTAGCCTACACCACCCCTAGGGCAGGGCAGGTGATGTGAATCCCGCTCCTGAAATTCCACTATCTTGAAATTGCGGAGAAACAACCTATTAGGGCTAGAGCAGTTCCCCTTCCCACAGGAAGTGGCAACTAGATGGTGGAGACACCCTAAAGGTAGGTGGCCCATTGGCAACTACCTGTCTCCTCTTATAACTCCCCTAAATTCAGTATTTAGGTGGCACCCTGAGACCTGAACATCAGATTCCACGGGCAAGAATAGACCAAGAAAGAGAAAGACCTGCTGTACGAGAACTGAAGTCCTGATGCAGAAGAAAAAGGTGTCAAACCCTGACTGCTGCCTCATCCTGAACCTGAAGGGACTCCAAGATCCCTAGAGCACCTCCAGCCTTCACAAAATCACAGAGAAGCTCCCTTGGAGTGAAGGTATCACTCCCCTGCACACCGCAGGCACCGACCCAGTGAAGTCCGGTTTGTTGACTTGCTGCTCCCCGATGACATCAACACAGTACAAAACAGGAAAAGGTACAACAGCGTCAGAGGGCCAGATCTGTCTTCACACCAAGTATGGAGACATCAGGACCTATCAGAGCCGCGGTGTACCAATACTCGGGGCACCGGACCCCCAATGGTAAACACCAAGAAGAAGAGTCCACACCGGACTCCCAAAACACTAGAAGCAAGCTCCCGTCAAGGGACATCAAGACGCCCAGGACCCACTTCCTGAGTGGCCCATCTGTCCCGAGAGTGCCTCTCCAATTTGGCTGCTCCTGACCATGAGGATCTCAAGACGCACAGCGCCTGGATGACCTATTCCATCTGCACCCATCCCCATCCCCACCGGCCCCAGCATCGACCAACAAGCTGTGCACCCTTGGACCCCAAGCCCTTGCACCCTCATCCCTCAAAGGAGACCCACCAGACTTACCTATAAGGCCTCCTGTGCAGTGTGTTTTCAAGTAGCTCCCTTCATCTTTGCGCCCCAGCTTCTAAGAGCCAAAGCACTCTGCTCCCGGCCGAACTGGGATACTCTCAAACTTCTCCTGCTGGAATTTTGGACCTGGCCCGACTTTGACCAATAATGAGAAGGTGCACTTCGTGAACCCGTTGTCTGATTTTATATGCATGTTTCTGCTTTCTCCCCATTGTTTCCAATGGTGCGTAATAAGTGATATACTTTCCGAACTTTCAAAAATCGTAACTTCGAAAGTACTTATCTTAGAACTGTGTTCTTGGTCTTAAATATGACATAAAAATCTATATTATTTTTATAAATTGGCATTGGATTTATTCTTGAGTGTGTGTCTCATTTAATATTTCTGTGAGTGCAACAAATGCTTAGCACTACCCTCTGATAAACGTAACTGCTCGTCCACACTACCACAAAAGGACCATTAGAATTGTCTGCTTTTACCTCTGTATACCATTTGGGGATTCACTGGACTCTCTGCACAGTGTACGTAATTTTAGCACCCTATATAGAGAGCCCGCTTCCTACATTCAGCTACCGCCGTCTCCTGTGTTCTACTCCAGTTTGCCTCCAAAATGGTTAGAGTGTGGATCGGTGCCATCGTTTTGTGTTTTGGGTCAGAGAAAGTGCTACAAAGAGTGGTATTGACAGGGACTTGGGTTTACCTAATGCAGACATTACTAGGCTTGGCCAGAGAGAATTAAAGTGTCATCAATTGCTACCTTTGGTTGAAAGCATTGTGGAGTGCCAACATCCAGACCTCATGATTGTGCACTGTAGTGGTAATGACCTTGGCACAATTACTGGGGTTGGGCTGTAAACCCTAATGAAGGACACCTTTGGTAAATGAATGGCACTTTTCCCATTCACTGCCTTGGTGTTCTCCAATATTTGCCAAAGGCAGAAGTGGTTGTGGTCAAATTTATTCTGTCCACAGATAGACAACTCCAGGAAATATGCTAATGAAACTCTTTCTGCATTCCTCAGAGACCATAATATGGGCTCTATACACAACAACAATTTGCGCTGTGGTATGAACGGTATATATAGAAATGATGGAGTTCATTTCACAGAGAAAGGCAACAGGGTGTTTCTCAACAACTTAAACGACTGCACCCTCTTTTATGTGTAGTTACTATCCGCACACCATAAACACAAAGGCTCCTTTTAGAGCCACCCTTTTTCCCAAACACTGGTTCATATTCTTTTTTTAATTCTTTTTTTAAAAACTTTATTCGACTAAGCGGATACAGCACAGATCCAGAAACCAAAAGCACACAATAGCACATTTAGGATTCGCTTGTATGGGTTTGTGAGTGAATGTATGAATGTGTGTGTGGATTTGTGAGTGGGTGTGTGAGTGCCTGTGTGGGTCTGTGAGTGGGTGTGTGAGTGTGTCTATGGATCTGTGACTGCCTATATGGGTCTGTGAGTGTGTCTGTGAGTTCCTGCATAGGTGTGTGAATGGGTGTGCAAGTGCCTGTGAAAGTCTGTAAGTGGATGTGTAAGTGGATACATGGGTCTGTGACTGGGTACATGAGTGCCTGCATAGGTTTTTGAGTGTGTGTGTGAGTAGCTGTATGGATCAATGAGTGGGTGTCTGAGTTCTTGTGTGGGTCTGTGAGTGGCTATATGGGTCTGTGAGTGGGTGTGTAACTGCTTGTGTGGGTCTGTGAGTGGGTATGTGAGTAGCTGTATGGGTGTATTAGTGGGTGTGTGAGTGGTTTTGTGGGTCTATGAGTGGGTGTGTGAGTTTCTGAGTGGGTCTGTGAGTGGGTGTGTGTGTCTGTGTGGTTCTTTGATTGGTATGGGAGTGTTTGCATGGGTCTGTGAGTGGGTGTGTGTCTGTATGGGTCTGTGAGTGGGTATGTAAGTGTCTGTGTCTAGGTCTTTAAATGGTAGTATGAGTAGTTTTCTGGGTGTGTGAGGTGGTGTGTGAGGTTATGTGTGTCTCTGTGAGTGAGTGTGTTAGTGCCTGCATAGCTCTGTGAGTGGGTGCATGAGTGCCTGTGTGGGCCTGCAAGTGGCTGTGTGAGTTGATGCATGGGTCTGTGCATTGGTGTGTGAGTACTTGCATGAGTAGATGAGTGTCTCTATGAGTGCCTGCATAACAGTGTAAGTGGATGAGTGGGCCTGTGAGTGGGTCTGTGAGTATCTGTGTGGGTCTTTGAGTGGGTGTCTGAGTACCTGCATGGGTCTGTGGGTAGATGTGTGAGACTCTGAGTGGGTGTAAAAGTGCCAGCCTGCAACTGTGAGTGGGGGGGTGAGTGCCTGTGTGGGTCTGTGAATGGGAGTGAGAATGCCTCTGGGGGTCTGTAAATAGATGTGTAGGTGGATGCATGGGTCTTTAGGTGGATGTGTGACTACCTGCATTAGTCTGTGAGTGGGTCTGTGAGTACCTGTGTTTTTTGTGTGAGTAGGTCTGTCAGTGCCTGCATGGATTTCTGAGTGGGTGGGTGAGTGCCTGTGTGTGCCTGTGAGTGCCTGTGTGGTTCTGTCAGTGGGTATGAGAGTACATGTGTGGGTTTGTGAGCGAGTGTGTGAGTGTTTGTGTGGGTGTGTGAGTGACTATGTGGGTATGTGAGTGGGTCTCTGGGGGCCTGTATATGTCTGTAAATGGGTGTGTGGGTAACTGCCTGGGTCTGTGACTGGGTCAGTGAGTACCTGCATTGGTCTGTGAGTGGGTGTGTGAGTGGCTGCATGGGTCTGTGAGTGGGTGGGTGTAAGGGTGCCTATGTGGGTCTGTGAGTGGGTGTGTGGGTAGCTGTGTGGATCTGTCAGTAGGTGTGGGAGTGCCTGAGTGGGTCTATGAATAGGTATTTGAGCATCTGCATGGGTTTGTGAGTGGGTGTGTGAGTGCCCGCATGGACCTGTGAGTGGGTGTGTCAATGCCTGCATAGGTCTGTGAGTGGGTATGTGAGTGCCTATGTTGGTTCTGAGAGTGCCTGCATGGCTCTGTGAGTGGGTATATGAATGCCTGCGTAGGCCTGTTAGTGGGTGCATGACTGCTTGTGTGAGAGTACCTGTGTGGGTGTCTGAGTGGGTCTGAAATAATTTTTTCCCCAAAGTGCATCAAGATTTGCAGATCCGTTGCAAATGTTCATGGGACCACACTGATTCATGAATTCCCGAAGTAGAAAAAAAGATGTAACTCAATTTCGTACCCAACATAGGTCCCTCTAGCAATACACTCATGGGATCAGGGTACCTCTACGTCGACTCATTTAATCATTTTGCAGATACATTTTAAGACCCAAGGACCGTTCTCCGATACTTAAATGGTAGTCGCAACCTCCCAGTCAGGTTGTGGTCAGCCAATCACGGTATTGCTCGTGGCATGTGATTTCACGGATCCACTGCAGGTCCACGTCCCTAGATGTACGGTTTTATTTTTCCTTGAATAACTCCGTGACTACTGAATGGATTTACATCAAATCATAAAAAGAGTTCTTTCTGGACTAAGGCGTACCTCTGCCAAATTTGGTGAAATTCCTTCCAGCAGTTTGGGCTGTAGTTGTGTTCAAAATCCCTATCGGAATTTGCATGACAAACGTACATTTTCTGACCCTCCCTTTTCTAATGGATCACTTCAAGCTTTTCCATGCAGAACTAGACAAAGTGGGCCACTTTTAGGGGAACATTTTGTGAAGATTTGTCAAATGGCACCAAAGTTATAAGCAAAACAAAAAAAGCTTTTCCTATGGAAACTAGGTCCTGACTAGGTAATATATATATATATATATATATATATATATATATATATATATATAGATATAGATATATATATATATATATATAGATATATATATATATATATTCACTGAAAAAACCATAGGTTTTAGGGACAGTTATAGTTAGTTGGACATTTCACTCGTACAAAACCATAGAAATTCCCCCGTTATAGTTAGTTCAGCTAACTATAACTCGCGCCCCGCAATGCACTGTTGATGACGTCACATATTACATCACTCATGACATGGTCAGTGACATCACTGATGACATCACTGATGACATCTCAAATGACATCACTGATGACATCATCCAGTGACTGTGTGTTTCTGTAAAGTTTAAATATGTTTAATATATATAGGGAAAGGCGTATTGAAGAATGAGTGGGTGTATAAGTGTCTGAATGGATGATTTAGTACGTGAGTGACTGACTCTACAAGTGAGTGATTAAATGTATCTTACTGACTGCATGGGTTAGTGACTAAACTGTGTGAATGTCTGTATCCGTCTGTCTGTTGGTTTGTAAACGGCTGCATGGCTTTCTGAATAGCTACATGAGTGTCTACATGGGTTATTGATTGATTGTCTGAGTATCTGTATGGGTGCCTGAGTGTTTGTGTGGGTGGGGTGTGTGTGACTCTGTGCATAGATGTGTGAGTTGGTGATTCACTGGGTGCATGGTTTCAAGAGTGCATCTGTGATGGACTGTATGGGTGGGTGAGTGTGTGTATGGGTGTGTTAGTGATTGAATGTATATCTCAGTGGTACATGTGTGAATAACTACATATGTGAAAGGCAGTATATATGTGTGTTGGAGTATATAAATGGCTATAAGTGAGAGTGTGTGATTGTGAGAGTGGCTGTATGGATGAGTGTGTACTTGTATCAGTGATTGTATAAGAGTGTAAGAATGTGCTAGTATTTGTATGAGTAAGTGAGCTGGTGTGTGTATAACTGTATAGGTGAGTAAATGGGTGTGTGATTAAGTTTTTTGCATGACTGACTAGGTGTGTGAGTACCTCTATGGATGAGTGGCGGTGTGTGAGTGTTTATATATGTGTATGAGTGCATATAATAGTCCTGTACTGAGTGACTATAAGTATGAGTGACTGTACAGGTGAGTGAGTGGATGTGTGTGTAGACCTAAGAATCAGTGAGTGGGTATGTAGTTTTTGGTGTTGGAGTGTCTATGGTTTTGAGAATGGCAGTCTGTAATTTAGAGTGGGTGTATCAAAAGTTATATTAGGGTGTGAGAAGATGCATGAAATTATCACATGGATGATCTGACTAACCAGAGCCAGTGCTATGCTAAAAGACACTTAGAATACAGTGAAAACACCTACATACACTAGGGAACACTATGCGTTGGGGTACCCCTGTGATTAGCATGACCTCCTCTGCAAGTCCCTAGTACATAATAGGGCAGGGGGATTAAAACTACCTCTTAAAACGCGCTACAGGGCGCGTTTGCACAGTGGTGAAGGGAGAGGGGGCCTGAGGTGACATGTGTGCAAACGCACCCCGTGGCGCGTTTTAAGTTGCGGGATTAAGTCCCCTTGAATTCTGAGGGTCCCTGGGGCCCAACTAGCCCCCCAGGTACCTACAGTTAGGACCACAGAGCTGAGTTGCAGAGAGGCGTTCCGAGGCCACGCACCTTTTTTCACCTCTCTGCAACGCAACTCTGTTGTGCTTACTGAAGGTACCTGGTGGGCTAGTTGGCCCCCAGGGTCCCTCAGGATTCAAAGGGAATTAATTCCCCAACTTAAAACGCACCACAGGGCGTGTTTGCGCACATGTCACCTGAGGCCCCGCCCCTCCCTTCACCACTGTGCAAACGCGCCCCGTGGCGCGTTTTAAGTTGGGGGATTAGGTCACCTTGAATCCTGAGGGTCCCTGGGGCCCAACTAGCCCACTAGGTACTTCCAGTAAGCACCACAGGCCTGCGTTGCAACGCCTGTAACAAATTGTGCAGTTGTGTTTAGGTAGTGAAGAGGGTCGTGCTGGGGGTAGTGTTTTAGGGTTTAGGGTAGTGCAGTGGTGTTTGTGTAGTGTAGGGGGTCATGATGGGGGTAGATTTAGGGTTTAGGGTAGTGCAGTGGTGTTTGGGTAGTGTAGGGAGTCGTGCTGGGGGAGTGTTTTAGGGTTTAGGGTAGTGCAGTGGTGTTTGGGTAGTGTAGGGGGTCGTGCTGGGGGTAGTGTTTTAGGGTTTAGGGTAGTGCAGTGGTGTTTGGGTAGTGTAGGGGGTCGTGCTGGGGGTAGTGATTTAGGGTAGTGCAATGGTGTTTGGGTAGTGTAGGGGTTACTGCTGGGGGTAGTGTTTTAGGGTTTAGGTTAGTGCAGTGGTGTTTGGGTAGTGTAGGGGTACTGCTGGGGGTAGTGTTTTAGGGTTTAGGGTAGTGCAGTGGTGTTTGTGTAGTGTAGGGGGTAGTGTTTTAGGGTTTAGGGTAGTGCAGTGGTGTTTGTGTAGTGTAGGAGGTCGTGTTTTAGGGTTTAGGGTAGTGCAGTGGTCTTTGGGTAGTGTAGGGAGTCATGCGGGGGTAGTGTTTTAGGGTTTAGGGTAGTGTAGGGGGTCATGCGGGGGGTAGTGTTTTAGGGATTAGGGCAGTGCAGTGGTGTTCGGGTAGTGTAGGGGGTCGTGCTGGGGGGAGTGTTTGAGGTTTTAGGGCAGTGCAGTCGTGTTCGGGTAGTGTAGGGGGTTGTGCTGGGGGTAGTATTTTAGGGTTTAGGGTAGTGCAGTGGTGTTCGGGTAGTGTAGGGCGTCGTGCTGGGGGTAGTGTTCTAGGGTTTAGGGCAGTACAGTGGTGTTTGGGCAGTATAGGGGGTAATGCTGGGGGTGGTGTTTTAGGGTTTAGGGCAGTGCAGTGGTGTTCGGGCAGTGTAGGGGGTCGTGCTGGGGGTGGTGTTTCAGGGTTTAGGGCAGTGCAGTGGTGTTCGGGCAGTGTAGGGGGTGGTGTTTCAGGGTTTAGGGCAGTGCAGTGGTGTTCGGGCAGTGTAGGGGGTCGTGCAGGGGGTGGTGTTTCAGGGTTTAGGGCAGTGGTGTTCGGGCAGTGTAGGGGTCGTGCTGGGGCTGGTGTTTCAGGGTTTAGGGCAGTGCAGTGGTGTTCGGGCAGTGTAGGGGGTCGTGCTGGGGCTGGTGTTTCAGGGTTTAGGGCAGTGCAGTGGTGTTTGGGCAGTGTAGGGGGTCATGCTGGGGGTGGTGTTTCAGGGTTTAGGGCAGTGCAGTGGTGTTCGGGCAGTGTAGGGGGCGGTGCAGGGGGTGGTGTTTCAGGGTTTAGGGCAGTGCAGTGGTGTTCGGGCAGTGTAGGGGGTGCTGCAGGGGGTGGTGTTTCAGGGTGTAGGGCAGTGCAGTGGTGTTCGGGCAGTGTAGGGGGTCTTGCTGGGGCTGGTGTTTCAGGGTTTAGGGCAGTCCAGTGGTGTTCGGGCAGTGTAGGGGGTCGTGCTGGGGGTGGTGTTTCAGGGTTTAGGGCAGTGCAGTGGTGTTTGGGCAGTGTAGGGGGTCATGCTGGGGCTAGTGTTTCAGGATTTAGGGCAGAGCAATGGTGTTCAGGCAGTGTAGGGGGTTTTGCTGGAGGTGGTGTTTCAGGGTTTAGGGCAGTGCAGTGGTGTTTGTGCAGTGTAGGGGGTGGTGTTTCAGGGTTTAGGGCAGTGGTGTTCAGGCAGTGTAGGGGGTCTTGCTGGGGTTGATGTTTCAGGGTTTAGGGCAGTGCAGTGGTGCTCGGGCAGTGTAGGGGGTCGTGCTGGGGGTGGTGTTTCAGGGTTTAGGGCAGTGCAGTGGTGTTCCGGCAGTTTAGGAGGTCGTGCAGGGGGTGGTGTTTCAGGGTTTAGGGCAGTGCAGTGGTGTTCGGGCAGTGTAGGGGGTCGTGCTGGGGGTGGTGTTTCAGGGTTTAGGGCAGTGCAGTGGTGTTCGGGCAGTGTAGGGTGTCGTGCTGAGCGGTGGTGTTTCAGGGTTTAGGGCAGTGCAGTGGTGTTCGGGCAGTGTAGGGGTCGTGCAGGGGGTGGTGTTTCAGGGTTTAGGGCAGTGCAGTGGTGTTTGGGCAGTGTAGGGGGTCGTGCAGGGGGTGGTGTTTCAGGGTTTAGGGCAGTGCAGTGGTGTTCGGCCAGTGTAGGTGGTCTTGCTGGGGGTGGTGTTTCAGGCTTTAGTGCAGTGGTGTTCGGGCAGTGTAGGGGGTCTTGCTGGGGGTGGTGTTTCAGGGTTTAGGGCAGTGCAGTGGTGTTCGGGCAGTGTAGGGGGTCTTGCTGGGGCTGGTGTTTCAGGGTTTAAGGCAGTGCAGTGGTTTTCGGGCAGTGTAGGCGGTCGTGCTGGGGCTGGTGTTTCAGGGTTTAGGGCAGTGCAGTGGTGTTCGGGCAGTGTACGGGGTTGTGCTGGGGCTGGTGTTTCAGGGTTTAGGGCAGTGCAGTGGTGTTCGGGCAGTGTAGGGGGTCGTGCTGGGGGTGGTGTTTCAGGGTTTAGGGCAGTGCAGTGGTGTTCGGGCAGTGTAGGGGGTCGTGCTGGGGCTGGTGTTTCATGGTTTAGGGCAGTGCAGTGGTGTTCGGGCAGTGTAGGGGGTCGTGCTGGGGGTGGTGTTTCAGGGTTTAGGGCAGTGCAGTGGTGTTCGGGCAGTGTAGGGGGTCATGCTGGGGGTGGTGTTTCAGGGTTTAGGGCAGTGCAGTGGTATACGGGCAGTGTAGGGGGTCTTGCTGGGGGTGGTGTTTCAGGGTTTAGGGCAGTGGTGTTCGGGCAGTGTAGGGGGTCTTGCTGAGGGTAGTGTTTCGGGGTTTAGGGCAGTGCAGTGGTGTTCGTGCAGTATAGGGGGTCGTGCTGGGGGTGGTGTTTCAGGGTTTAGGGCAGTACAGTAGTGTTCGGGCAGTGTAGGGGATCGTGCAGGGGGTGGTGTTTCAGGGTTTAGGGCAGTGCAGTGGTGTTCGGGCAGTGTAGGGGGTCGTGCTGGGGGTGGTGTTTCAGGGTTTAGGGCAGTGCAATGGTGTTCGGGCAGTGCAGGGGGTCGTGCAGTGGGTGGTGTTTCAGGGTTTAGGGCAGTGCAGTGGTGTTTGGGCAGTGTAGGGGTCGTGCTGGGGCTGGTGTTTCAGGGTTTAGGGCAGTGCAGTGGTGTTCGGGCAGTGTAGGGGGTCTTGCTGGGGGTGGTGTTTCAGGGTTTAGGGCAGTGGTTTTCGGGCAGTGTAGGGGGTCTTGCTGGGGGTGGTGTTTCAGGGTTTAGGGCAGTGCAGTGGTGTTCGGGCAGTGTAGGGGGTCTTGCTGGGGGTAGTGTTTCAGGGTTTAGGGCAGTGCAGTGGTGTTCGTGCAGTGTAGGGGGTCGTGCTGGGGATGGTGTTTCAGGGTTTAGGGCAGTGCAGTAGTGTTCGGGCAGTGTAGGGGGTCATGCAGGGGGTGGTGTTTCAGGGTTTAGGGCAGTGCAGTGGTGTTCGGGCAGTGTAGGGGGTCGTGCTGGGGGTGGTGTTTCAGGGTTTAGGGCAGTGCAGTGGTGTTCGGGCAGTGTAGGGGGTCGTGCTGGGGGTGGTGTTTCAGGGTTTAGGGCAGTGGTGTTCGGGCAGTGTAGGGGGTCTTGCTGGGGGTGATGTTTCAGGGTTTAGGGCAGTGCAGTGGTGTTCGGGCAGTGTAGGAGGTCTTGCTGGGGGTAGTGTTTCAGGGTTTAGGGCAGTGCAGTGGTGTTCGGGCAGTGTAGGGGTCATGCTGGGGGTGGTGTTTTAGGGTTTAGGGCAGTGCAGTGGTGTTCGGGCAGTGTAGGGGGTCGTGAAGGGGGTGGTGTTTCAGGGTTTAGGGCAGTGCAGTGGTGTTCGGGCAGTGTAGGGGGTCGTGCTAGGGCAATGTGTTTCAGGGTTTAGGGCAGTGCAGTGGTGTTCGGGCAGTGTAGGGGGTCGTGCTGGGGGTAGTGTTTTAGGGTTTAAGGTAGTGCAGTGGTGTTTGTGTAGTGTAGGGGGTCATGCTGGGGGCAGTGTTTTAGGGTTTAGGGTAGTGCAGTGGTGCTTGTGTAGTGTAGGGGGTCATGCTGGGGGTAGTGTTTTAGGGTTTAGGGTAGTGCAGTGGTGTTTGTGTAGTGTAGGGGGTCATGTTTTAGGGTAGTGCAGTGGTGTTTAGGTAGTGTAGGGGGTCATGCTGGGGGTAGTGTTTTAGGATTTAGGTTAGTGCAGTGGTGTTGGGGTAGTGTTTTAGGGTTTAGGGTAGTGCAGTGGTGTTTGTGTAGTGTAGGGGGTCATGCTGGGGGTAGTGTTTTAGGGTTTAGGATAGTGCAGTGGTGCTTGTGTAGTGTAGGGGGTCGTGCTGGGGTAGTGTTTTAGGGTTTAGGGTAGTGCAGTGGTGTTTTTGTAGTGTAGGGGGTCATGTTTTAAGATGCAACGCTCCAATACCTGACCAGTCTGCACTACATAAAACTGCAAAAAAACTAAAAATAAAAAGTGTTTTGCACACGTTTGTCATTGGGCTATATGTGGGCTACATCTGGGTAATATTTGTGCTACATTTGGGCTCTTTTTTCACTGGTGGCCATCTTGGAAGACTTCTTTGTTATGAAGTTTCCTAATTTCCTCATTTACTGCAGTCTCCTCAGTAGGAAATGCTTTCAGTTTTTTACTTTGATTCCATCAAGAAGGCATTCAGATGTGTCACACATTTGCCATAAATTCAGAATGTTATCACTCTAGTTGTTCATTAGATCACTGTAGTAAAGCTACTGCTCACCAAGGAGTTAACTGGAAGTCTACTGCTGGTATTGAAAGTGATTGTTTCAGTCTGCATGTCAGAATTTTCTAATGAAATAGAAGAGGATTTGAGATCTCACTTAAAACATGCACTAAATTTTCTTTTGCAGCACTAACCATAATTTTTATGGCAAAATGAACCCCCTCATTTTGTTCCTTTTTAAATTAAATGTTTTAAGTGTTACCAGTTTATTCCAATCAAGATGGCTTCAGGTGTGCCATACTTTTGTCATAAGTAAGGCTGTTAGCACTCTAGTTGTTCTTTAGAACACTCTGGGAAGCTGCAGTAGAACACAAAGGCATCAACTGACAGGCTGCTCCTGTTGAAATATAACAGGAAGATATTTGAGATCTCACTTAAAACATGTCCTAATTTTTCTTTCTACAGCACTAACCATAATTTCTATGGCAAAATGAACCCCCTCATTTTGTTCCTTTTTAAATTAAATGTTTTAAGTGTTACCAGTTTATTCCAATCAAGATGGCTTCAGGTGTGCCATACTTTTGTCATAAGTAAGACTGTTAGCGCTCTAGTTGTTCTTTAGAACACTCTGGGAAGCTGCAGTAGAACACAAAGGCATCAACTGACAGGCTGCTCCTGTTGAAATATAACAGGAAGATATTTGAGATCACACTTGAAACATGTCCTAATTTTTCTTTCTACAGCACTAACCATAATTTCTATGACAAAATGAACCCCATCATTTTGTTCCTTTTTAAATTAAATGTTTTAAGTGTTACCAGTTTATTCCAATCAAGATGGCTTCAGGTGTGCCATACTTTTGTCATAAGTAAGACTGTTAGCGCTCTAGTTGTTCTTTAGAACACTTTGGGAAGCTGCAGTAGAACACAAAGGCATCAACTGACAGGCTGCTCCTGTTGAAATATAACAGGAAGATATTTGAGATCACACTTGAAACATGTCCTAATTTTTCTTTCCAGAGCACTAACCATAATTTCTATGACAAGATGAACCCCATCATTTTGTTCCTTTTTAAATTAAATGTTTTAAGTGTTACCAGTTTATTCCAATCAAGATGGCTTCAGGTGTGCCATACTTTTGTCATAAGTAAGGCTGTTAGCACTCTAGTTGTTCTTTAGAACACTCTGGGAAGCTGCAGTAGAACACAAAGGAATCAACTGACAGTCTCTGCCCTTGTTGGATGTACATGTTTTACTGAGAATGTCAGACTTCATTCTCACATGACTGAGAAAGATAATGTGAATTTACAGAAAATATGCTCTCATTTTAGCTTCTGGGGCACCTTCCAAAACTGTATGGGACAAGCATGTGAAAATAGTTTTCTCTCAAACATGATTCATGATATCCCAGCAGAAGGTTTTTCACAGGGTAAAATCACCTTAGAACACACCATAATTCCTGAAATTAGTATGGTACCATCAACAAATGAATTCTAATGTAACTAAAGTCTGTTATCACCCTTTATAGTTCTCCTTTTGGTAACCCTCAAAATCTTCGATTCACTACAATGCATTTCAATGGGGTACTATCATTTATATTGGTCCCAAGATGGCTGCCAGCAATTCCAGGATGAAGTGCTGACAGCCAATCAGATCTCACGATGACATGTGTGGTTAGGCTCCGCCCAGATATATATGTGTTTTTACTTTTGATTTTCTCAGCAACTACTGAACGGATTTACACCATTTAACAAAAAGGGTTCTTTTTGAACCAAGAACTACCTCTTTGCCAAATTTGGTGTAATTCCGTTCAGCAGTTCGGGCTGTAGCCTTGCATAAAGTTTCCTATGGGAAATTGATTTTTTGACTCTTATTTTTTAATTTCTCCGCAACTACTGAACGGATTTACACCATTTAACAAAAAGGGTTCTTTCTGAACCAAGAACTACCTCTTTGCCAAATTTGGTGTAATTCCGTTCAGCAGTTCGGGCTGTAGCCGTGTCTAAAGTTTCCTATGGGAAAATGAATGGGGAAAACACGTTTTGGGACCCCCCTTTTTTCTCGGCCCCCGCTTGACGAATCACCCTGAGACTTTCAGGGTAGGAGCGTACCGGAGCGGGCCATAAAGTTTGAAAATTTCGCGAAGATTCGTCAACCGACGCAAGAGTTATTTCAAATAGAATGTCGCGGATTTCCTATGGAAAATAGGTCCTAACTATAACTATCTACTGGCGACCGCCAGTAGATAATGCATATAGATATAGATATATATATATGCATATAGATATATATATATCCATCAACAACCTTCAATCCAAAGAAAAGAAGTACGCCGCACACCAGATTTGAAGGAACCAGGCGCTTTATTCAGCAAAGTAGCAGCTCGTATCTTCAAACCTAACGCGTTTCAGCTACTTGAGTAGCCTTGATCACAGGTGAGCCATCATCATTATGTTTGTGGCGTCTCACATGACTTTATACGCCTTCGTCAAACTACTTGATTTACATGCAGTCTCGACATCCTACAATACCCAGGATGCACCATGCAAGGAAAGTCTTGTCGTTTTAATTTATTCACTGGAATGCCTTTTCCCTATTTAAAATAAAACGGGTGCTGTTGCAGATTTGTTTTATGATACAGAGTCCTTGCGCGATGTCTCTTATGCTCATATATAAAACCGGGCTGTCACTCAATCTTTCTATTTTTACAGTACCTATTTTTCTTTCAAGGTCCTTAGAGAAAGGACAAATGTCTTTTACTTTCCCTTGCATGCAAGTGTTACCCAAAATACTTGCCTGGACTTCTCCGTGCCGTTTTCGTGTGGGACACTGCAGGCGGGTCACACTCCGTCTGTACAAACATAAACCATCCAAATTTCATCCGCAGGGAGCCCGGACCACAGCAGGGCGGCCTCGGCACATGGGTGCGGACCTACCATTAAACATCCATCAACAACCTTCAATCCGAAGAAAAGAAGTACGCCGCACACCAGACTTGAAGGAACCAGGCGCATTATTCAGCAAAGTAGCAGCTCGTATCTTCAAACCTAACGCGTTTCAACTACTTGAGTAGCCTTGATCACAGGTGAGCCATCATCCTACAATACCCAGGATGTAGGATGTTGAGACTGCATGTAAATTAAGTAGTTTGACGAAGGCGTATAAAGTCATGTGAGACGCCACAAACACAATGATGATGGCTCACCTGTGATCAAGGCTACTCAAGTAGCTGAAACGCGTTAGGTTTGAAATGCCTGGAAGCCACTTTAGAGAACTATAACCATTGGAAAGAGACATTCAGATGCTTGGTTCTATTCTGTTGTGATACTGGTCATGCAAATGAAGAGTAGCAAAGTAACTAGCACACACTGGGCTCCATGCCAGCAGCAATAACATTCTAGGCAGACATAGGTGATTGCCCAAACCTGCTGGTTCATATGCTAGATCTGGTCCAAATTTTGCAAAATGTAAGAGTGCATTTTTACTAAACAGATGCCAATAAAGGTTTTTCTACACACTCCAAACTGTGGCATAAAATGAATTTCAGGTATTGTAAGATAACGTGATTTACTGAAGGTCGTACAACATGGTCAAGTACAAACATCTGATTTAGAATTAAGGTCTGATGGCCTCACAGTCCATGGTTTAAGATTCTAGATTCTTTATCTCATACACGTTAGTATACTGAACCCCTTCTCACATGTACTCTTTCCGTAAGGTGAAACACACTAACACCTATTGCGACTTGTACTGTGCAGCACTACTGTGGCACAAAGTTTCTGTTCTAAATGTTATAGTTGTTTCCAAAACAAACAAAAAAATCTAAGCTACTTAGTGAAGAATGCTAATTTCCATTCCTCACCTTTCACTTTATCTATACCAGTGGTCACCACTTTGTTCTTCCTCTCTGGAATGAAAAGCAATACCAACAGTAGTGCCAGTGTGCAAGGTCCAAGCCTAAGGTACCTAAAGGACTTTATAGGAGTTATAATTGCAAATTCCAAGACCTTTCTGGTTCGCATTGCAGTGGGAACAAGGGGAATAGCATAGACCCCTGCAGCCCCCCCCCCCAATGGCACAGGGGGGGGTCACCATCCTTCAAGGCACACCGCACCCCACCAGTCAGTCCAAGGTCTATGACTATCTGTGGAATATGAGAGACTCAGGGGGCCCCCACCATATTCTGCAGAGTAGCCCCATTATTTTGTGTTACACTACTCGTGGACATCTGCAATCATTTGGGGGGCAGCACTTATTTTTTAATCATCACACTTTGGGTATGAGCAAGTGAAAGGAGGAAAAGGCAGATAGGAAAACAGTGAGAAGGATACAAAGCAGGGATAAAAAAGAATCTTTGCAAGTGAGGCAAATAGGATATTTAGCGTGGTGGGAGAAAGAGTCATGAGACTGAATCACGATGTGGCACTGGGCAGCCTTGGTGTTAGCAACTCCAGCAATGGGCAACACTGGGGTTGGGCTCTGAAGGACTATTTTGTGCACCTGCACTTATATACAGTAGTCTCGATATACACTGCCACCCAGAGCATTGCAATGGTGCCTTGGCCTGCACCATGGTGAATGATATGAAAGATGACAACGGAAGACATCAGGGGGCTTCCTCACTTGTCGTTCTTGCCAGATTGTGCTGCCTCTTTTACCCTGTCTGCTGTTCTACTTCTCACCGATCCCTCACCCACTATATACGTTTGTCCATTCTTTCATCACCGCAGATGCACTCTTGAATCTCTCATTCCTTTTGACCCAATGCCCAGTTTTAACTGTTACCCCCTTATTCAGTTTGTAATCTCGCATTATATATTCACTCACTACCTCATTATTCTCTCTACTCTCTGCTGACTTTCTCATCTTACATCTGTCATCTCCCCTTACACACTGTACCACCTTCCCAAAGCCACAATGCTATCACCCCCCCTTATTAATCCCTCCCATCTTCTTTAAGCTACCCTCCCATTAATTTTTCCATTCTGTCATCTTATGTTATGACATCCACCACACCCCCCTCAGTCACTCTGTCACCTCCAACTATTGACTCTCCCTACTCTCCTTATGTAATGGAAGCTGAGATGATCCACTGGAATTCCAACATGTGACTATGGGGGTCAAGCACAGATCCCTGTAGTGGAAGCATTTGTTCACTGAGCACAAGACCCAGCATCCAATCACTCCTTCTCCCATCACCCCACCCCCTCTCCCATCGCCAAAACTCCTCTTCCCTGCTATCCCCTTCAGCCCACTTGCCTCGTCCCTGAGGCTCTCTTGTATCCATTTCTAGATCTGGTCCAGGGAAGACCCCCAATGCACTTTTCCAATCAAAGTCCTGCCTGGGCATCTCAGGCGGGAGCTTTCCTTAAACCCAGCAGACAGTTCAAAAGATAAACATAAGCTGAAAAAAACAGTGAATGAATTGCAAATGAAGTATCGTGGTTTACCAGGAGCAAAACTTGGATTTGGCATAACCTCTTTCAACCAAACAAAAAACTCAGATGTGTAGTTTGTGCAACTTCTTAGGATGGGGAGTGGGTGAAGGCAGATAGAAGGAGTCTTAGACTGCAAAGAACACAAAAATGAAGATGTGGTTTTCAGGAAAATTATACTTATTTTAATCATGTCCTTTCTTCTCTCTGACCTGCTTGATATATTCGTTCACAAAATATATAATGCCACCCTGTGTTTGTTAGTTATGGTTTGCTAAAACTTAGAGGAAAATTAGAACTTTATTTTACTTACTTATAGTTTACGTGGATGTAAAACCATAAAACTGAGTTATATTTTAAAACTCAACCCAAAGATATTTTAAAAAGGCGTCAAATTATTTCTAGATGTTTTAGTTGAGAAATTAATTACATGAGACGAATACTCATCACATTGAACTTGTATGAGGCGTTTAGCTTATTCTTCTAAGGACAAATCATATGCGCAATCCTTGATGTCTAGCGCATCTATGACCAGGGATTACTTCATTTGGCACAATGGGAATTAACAAAACACCTGAATTTTAAATGAGTGACATAACTTATCAGTCCTTTATGGAAACAATTCTTTATTTTAATAACCTGGTGTTGCTGCGAGCCTACACAAAAAAACATGCATGCAATAGAGGGACTGGATGTTAGCAGGATGAGCCATCCAAACACGATGGGGGGTGGAGTTATGCACAACCCCACCTGCACTTCAAATACACTGCACAAAGAACTCCACAATAGCCTATTTGTGCCCCAGACATCCTGTTGCCAGGACAGGGAGGCAGGAAATCACTTCTGGACCTGTGGAAGACTCAGAAGAAGGACTGCTCTTCTGTCCTGCTACTGGAAGGTCTGCCCTGCTACCCTGCTGCAAGACGGACTGCCATACTGCTCTGCAGCCTGAGGAAGGAAAACTGGCCCTGCTCCTTGAACCCAGAACCATCTGAGTTACTGTAAAGGCTACCTTACTGGCCTCCTGTTCTGAGCTACAGGGGCATAACAAAGTGGAGAGACCTGCCCTGCACCTGCCCAGACACAACTGGATCTGCCTGTGCCCTGCTGCTAGCCTCTGCTGAACTGAGTCCTGACCCCCCAAGAGGTGCCCCTAGGTCGTAGGACCATCAGAGTGTACTCCTCCTGGCCCAACTATTGGTATCCGCAGAAGTGACGCAACTTGACAGTGTGACTCAGGACCTCGCTTTGCAGCACCTCATAGCCCTTAATGGGCAGGTCCATCGTAACCGACACAACACGAAGAAACTCGACGCAAGAACCCCCCTCGCAGCTCCTCATCGCAACCAAGGCAGAGTTATGCACCTTGATGCAGGACCTTGCCTCGCAGCCCTCACAGCACCTCATCAGAACCGACGCAGTGTGATGCAACTCAACACAGGACCTCTCATCACAGCCCTCGCAGTTCCTCATTGGAACTGATGCAGTACGATGCAATGCTCAGCATCAAAGACATAAGGTACAATTCTCAGTGGCACTAACCTGGTCTCTGTATCAGGCACGCACTCCATTGTGGTAGGCCTGAACTTGTACCTTTGTGCAGTCCGGTGCAACCAGATAACCACAGTTGGCGCTTTGCATTTCTTGACTCTACTTTTACCTTTGAAGACTTTGAAATAATTGCATTTCCACAGTTCTATGATTGGATTTTTCTAGTTTTGGTGTCAAATAATGTATTAAATTGCACTCTATTTATCTAAAATGGTGTGTAATTTGTCTTGTGCTGTGTTGTCAATTTATTACTGTTTGTGTGCTGCATAAATAATTTACTCCTTGTCTTTTAGTTAAGTCTGACTGCTTTTTTGCCAAGCTACCAGAGGGCTAAGCACAGATTATTTTAGTGACTTTTGTGTTTTATCCGGTCTAAGATTGTGACTGTTGCTTAAGAAGGACTCACATCTCCCTTAACCAGCAACCCAATTTCTCACAGCAGATGATAATGAACAGGCTTATTTCCCATCCATTAGGTTATTGTAAGAAAATTAATTAGGTTGGGTTTATTAGGTTGTTGTTAGTTAATTATTAATTGTTATGGATGGTAGTCCACTACAAGTAAAACAGTTACTAACCAGTTCAGTCCAGGCAAAGATTTCAGTAATTTAAACCTAAATTTAACCCCTGGTATCTATGTCAGCAAGCAGATATACTTAACTGAGAGAAGATGTGTAAAGCATTTGAAAGTACCGAAGCAGTTAAAAATTCGAAAACATAGCACACTAAAAATTCCACTCTGATTTATAAAAATAGACGAACATTTAGAAAACAAAATGACACCAAAATGAAAAAAAAATCCAATAAGGGGACCCCGAGATATGAATTTTTCAAGATTTAAGAGTAGAAGCACCAAGAAAAAGTAATGCTCAAATCAGAAGTCACTGTTCACGGTTGACCCGGACCTAGGCACAATTTCAAGCTGGCAGTGATGAAACACAGAATGGAAACACCCCGTGGGGTCATACTGGTCAAAGATTTTACCTTAGAACTTTGGGCATCATTACGATGTAGTTGGAACTGCCACCGACAGGCCGTCGGTGGCGGTCCCACTGACAGACAGCCCTTCGGGCCGACCTCCACGTTACGATACAGGCAGTCAGAACCTTGACTGTCGGAGGAAGGACTGCCACCTCCGACAGGATCTACTGATCCCGACGGGGCGGCGGTCGAAATCGTGATCCTGATTAGAGGCGGTGCCTGCTCAGATACCGCAGTCAGTATTACGATGTCCCTTTCTGACTGTCTGTTCATGGTGGTCCCATCGCCATGAAAAAGTAGCCGGAAAGGGACTTTGGGTGCCCCAAGCAGGGCTCCCGTCCTCTGTGGGACACTGTAATGTGGCCCTGGAGGCACATGTAGTGCCCCCACGCACATTCATGCACCATGAATGTGCACAAAGTTCTCAATAACACTGCAGCTTGTGCTGCAGCCCTTTGAAAGGGCCACTATACAAGCTGCAGTGTTATTGAGCACTTTTCCACCTGCCAGCCCTACGCCGATGGCGCTCAGATGCTTGTCCGACTGCCACTTTAATCAGTGCTTAAGTTTCTGAAATGGAAGATAAAATCCTGCAGCAGGGCAAAGGTACAGGCTGTATCTGACAATGAATTCCATGAGGTCAGATACCTTCTTGCAGAGGGCCTGCTGAAATGGAATTGATGCTACGCTAAAGCTGCAGGAGAGACCAATCTGATTTTCTTGCCTAGCAAGGTTGCACCTTGGGCAGATTGACTTGGGAGGTTGGTCTGGAGGTCTGGAAGTCCACATTTTTCCTAGACTAAATCTTTCAGCGATTTCTGAATAAGTCTTTCTGTGCACCACTAAGGCTTCCAGGACCTCAGGGACAGTACTGAGGGGCCGATTCACAGAACTAATCTGAGACAAAATCCTAAACTTACTACTTTTGGTATTCACAGAAGGCACTTACTACTTTTGGTATTCACAGAATGCACTTACGACTACTAACTTTACGTCCGCAATCGGGCCAGAATTTCCGCACTCGGGCCGGAATTTCCGCACCCGGAGCAGAAATTCCGCATTTGTGCCGGGATTTCCGCTTCCGGGCCGGAATTTCCAATGCCGAGCCGGAATTTCCGAATCCGGGCCGGAATACCCGCACTCTGACCGTTGATCATTTTCCTCAAGGATAAACACCTGTCCAAGTGCCTACCATCCCCCACCATGCATCAGCTGACACACTGCAGCCAATCCCAGCCCTGCAGCATGTATGAATGCAGAGCAGACACACACAAACCCTTTCAACATGTCGCTGAATGTGTTTGTTGCTCTGCCCCTTGCCATGCGGCAAGAAGACTTGAGGAGGAGGAGGAGAGTAGAGAGGATCTTTAGACAAAGGATCAACCGATATGGGATGTCCAGCCAAGATGTCAGGGCCAGATACAGTTTCCCTCCAGAAGTCATCTTGGAGATGGTATGTGAGTGGGAGCAGGAACTTGACTCTGTGACCTGCAGCTCCCATGCCATAACAGCCTATCTCAAGATCCTTTCGGCTCTCCATTTCTTTGCCACTGGGTCATTCCAAAGGGTCTCCAGTGACCATGTGGGCATTTCCCAGGCAAGCCAGTCACGGTGCTTGCATCAGGTAATGAGATGCATCACTGCAAGAGTCCACCACCACATACGAATGCCCCATACACTGGCCATGAGACAAAGGGCAGCTAGAGATTTCTATCTCATTGCTCGCTTCCCACGTGTGCTGGGTGCAATTGATTGTACCCATGTGGCCCTCCAGCCACCCCGCCGCATTGCACACATCTTCTGCAACAGACACCAATGGCATTCCATCAATGTGCAAGCTGTGTGTGATGCTAGTGGGAGATTCATTGATGTGCATGCAGTGTTCCCAGGCAGTACCCATGACAGCTTCGTATTCCGCATGTCACCTCTTGCCCGGCGGATGGCTGCGGGAGAATTTGGCAACATGTGGCTACTGGGTAAGTACCAAGCACTAAAAATAAGGGATATGTGCAATTGAAATGTCTGAATGCCACCTTACATTAACAACTATTGTACAATAAGAATCATAAAGCAACATACACGGTCGCAACAGACACTGCATGTACCAAAGTATAGATCATGTCCTGTGTAAATCAAAGAGGGAAATGTAACCAATTGCCCTTTCTTCCCTCCTCAGGCGACGCTGGGTATGCACTCTCCCCACAACTCCTCACCCCTTACAGAAGTGCAAACACTGTACCTCAGCGTAGGTACAATAGGGCACACATACGGACTCGAGCCATCATAGAGCTCACTTTTGGTCTGTTGTAGTCGTGATTCAGATATCTTGACCGTACAGGGGGTGTGCTGCTGTACTCCCCTGAAGTTGTGTGCAAGATCATATTAGCCTGTTGTGTTTTGCACAACATAGCTTTAACGTATGACTTACACATACCTCTTGTACCTCGGCTAGCTCTGAATCTGGGAAACCGGGCCATTGCACATAACCGAGGTCAGGGTTTGCAAGTCCGTGATCAGCTGGTTGCCACGTTTTTCACATGAGCAACCTGTTGTGTCATGGACAAAATGTGGTTTGCAGTCTGTTGTCAATGATGAAAGTTGGATAATTACGACTCTGTCCAAAAATTCCATCCTGAGACTACTTTGCAAGCCACACTAACTGCATGTAAACCACAGCTGTTGACAGTAGTCAAAAGATTGACCGTGCTTCAGGTCATGTGCCCATGTCAGCGATCAGTGTAGTGGATGTCCCTAAGGAATCTATTGACGCAGAGGACAAACTGTACATGTTCTGAGAGACCTCCTGGACCTTATGGGGATGGGTTCCTTAATCACAAAAGGGCATGACTATTGCATTCTCAGAGACTTTGCCCTCAACAGATTTGACTCCCTCACAAATGATGGGCCCACAACGTGAGTGATGATGTTATGGGGGAATCTGGCACAATGTGTCTGTGATACACAGCACTGCTTCCCCCCACTTTTCTGTAACACGACACACAACTCTTGTGTTGAACACTAAATATGGACTACATGAACCATAATGCAAAGTAGGAGAAAACTAAACTGGGGTTTGATGTTGTGTCAGCCCCCCCCCCTGTCCGAGCCAAAATGTCATTAAATGGTCTGTTCCCCCTTTTGTTACATGTCTATGATTCTCTCTTGCACTGTCATTTCAGGTATTTCCACTACAGAACAGCAGGATGGCAGTGGATTTGATTTGTGATTGGGGATGGATCAGAATGAATACAAAATGGCTGTCAACTACTTCCTGTGATGTATTTCCTGTCTCCCACTTCCTGCATATCATTTCCTGTATGAAATAATGAATTCCGGTTTAATTTCGGAGGTTACGGCCCGAAAATGTAGTTTATGGTTCCGGAGCGTGCGACGCGCATGCGGACCCGACGCTCCGGAACCGGAAATTACGTTTTCGGGCCGTAATCTCCGAAAATGAACTGGAACACATTATTTTATACAGGAAATGTTACACAGGATGTGGGAGACAGGAAATACATCACAGGAAGTTGTTGACAGCCATTTTGTGTTCATTATGAGTCATCCTCTTTCACAGATCAGATCCTCTGCCATCCTGCTGCTCTTTTCAAACTTATTTCCCCCAAAATGGCTGAGGGTTATGAGGAGAAAGCACCCCCTTTCACTGAAAGGGAATTAGACATCTTGGCTGAGGGGGTGCTGTCCAAATTTCCTCAGCTATATGGGGGGCCAGAGTACCAGTTGAGCAATGCATCCCGGGCCAGGCTATGGGCTGCCATTGGTGAGCGCTGCAGTGCAGTGGGCATTCACACCAGGAAGGTGAGGGCATGCCGCAAGCACTGGGAGGACCTAAAATGCTGGGTCCAGCACAAGGCTGAGGAGCTACTGGGCCAGTCTTCCCAGCAGCATGTGCATCGTCCTCGCCTCTCCCCACTGTACAGGAGGGTCCTGCGTGCAGCTTGGCCAACCCTCCATGCTCAGCCGGAGGAGCATGAGCAGCAGAGACCTGGTAAGTGCATTTTATGCAATATGTGTCTGGAAGTATGATGTGAGTGAAGACAGAGCTGTACCATTGTGTGTCCCATGCCTCCATTCACCTATTCTGTGTCTATGCAGCAGTCATCATGAAGCAAAAGGCTCACTGTGGCATATGGACTGTACAGGGCAGAGTGCATTCTGGGAGTTGTAGTTTCTTCATGACAACTGGGGAATTGAGGTCACACGTGCATTTCTAATGAAATTTGCACTGCCAGCACCACCAACAGTGAACCAAGGGAATCATAACTGACATGTGCATTGGATGAGGAATGGTACAGACACTGTCCAGTGTGTGTATAAGAGGCCAATGGGAATTGGATGCTGTGACTTGCATTGCATTTGTTGAGTTTGGGTTCTGATTGAGACAGATCATCATGTGCCATGGAGTCAAGACAGACTTTGAGATCCTTGCCTCACTTTTAAGTGTGTCCAATTTTGCCAAGTGTGTCCACTGACACACCTCTTACCCTCAGTGGCTTGTATACCATTTTTCATGTACAGGTAGCTGTAACAACGACCCACTACTGTTCACCGGTGCACAGCACTACCTTATCAGTCACCGAAGCCAATATGTAGCACTGGATTGTCAGCTTTTGTGAGGGAATATCAAAAAGCTAGACTCACAACGTAGCAAACCAAATAGCCCAGACCCTATGTGGATGTGTGACCCACAATCGGCTTTTGTCTCGTCCCATACAATGCTACACAGCAGATAACATTTGTCCAGATGTAAAAGTGCTGAGACTCCATATCACAGGCCCTTTCAAATACCATCTGGACTCTCTATGATCTCCTTTTGTAGACTGGGTTTGGAACCAGCCCATGTAGCAGTGACAGGACCCACATGTCACAAGAATGCCAAAGTTGAGGGTTGGCCAATACAGTTGTGTAAGCCACAAATAATCTCGTGAGATGTCCATGTCAGACTCAAATCAGGAGATGACAATGTACATACACGTAATGTAAGCTCATAAACACTGACAACTGTATAGTGTGATCAGAGGAAAACAAAGTCCGACCTTGGCTCATCTGGGTGTGTGTCTTGTCCTGACGTGTACAACCACTACATCATGATTTTTCTTACATTTCAGTGGGCACAGCTGTAAGCCTGGGCGTAGTTCGCGAAGTAGCGCTACGCGAAGCAACGCGGACTGGTAGTTTCTCATCGCGAGCGGTCGCGAGCATACGCGACCACTCGCAATGAGAAACCTGACCTCCCCGCGTTGAGAATCTCGCCGGGAGGTTTATTTTCCACGCTCGCGATCGGCAACTTGATGTTGCTGATCGCGAACGAGGAAAAAGTCTCGCCGGGATGTCATTTTGCTAGCTCGCGGTCGCCAACTTGACGTTGAGGACCGCGAGCAAGCAAAAAATGACCGCTGCACTACGCTACGCTACGCATGTTTGCACTGTGCTACGTGCAATTCGCGTTGTGCGAAGTAGCGCAAACTTCGCAAACTACGCAAGCGTAGCGTAGTGCTTTGCCCAGGGTTACACAGCTGGCCAAATGGAACAACAGCAGGACCAGGTTCGGAGCAGGAGATCTTCGGTGCGACGGCGGCTACGACCTCTTTCCAGTAGTGAGGAAGAGGACGATGAGGCGGGACCCTCAACATCAGGGGGCATGGGGATTGTGCCCACCCGGACTGACCAGGAAGACAACTCTGATGCTACGGACCGGGTGGAGGCTGGAGACATTGAAGTGGGGGAAGAACTGGACGTCTCTGGGCAGGGGGGGAGGAGAGCTACTCTCCCCCGGACCATTCACCTGTAAGTTCTGACGAGGTGTCCCCGGGGCAGGCCACTACCCAACCTGGGCCTGCCATCACCCCCTCCCTACATCTAGAGGCCCCCATTCCATCGGGGCTTCCAGCTGCATCCCCTGCAACCTGTCCCCCTCGTCGTAGCTGCCAGGTCGACCCCAAAATTGGCTCCGAACCTGAGGCACCACACCCCTCATGTTCCACCCAAACCCCTCCCTGTGTTGTTCCATCTGTGGCTGTCCCAGAGGAATTGATGTGGGTATGTGAGGGTCAGCCAGACATGTCCTCTCGCATTATGCTGCATATGTGTCTAGAGATACGCATGATGCGAGAGGAAATTGTCGGAGTTCTGGCCACCCTCACTGCCAGTGTCAATTCCCTGGCTGCAACCATGTCGTCTTTTGTCTCCCAACCTCCTTCCCACACCACCGTCAATGTCTCCCCCTGTCCGTTGTCCCACACTGTTTCCCCCCATACTCCTCATGTGTCCCGACCCCGTGTGGTGCCTGTTCCTGCACGGGCCAGCCATGTGCCCGCATCGGACTCGGAGGATCTGGACATTGTGGTATTAGAGGTTGACCAGAAGGACACTTGACCTGTTGGACATAATTTTCTTTGTGGACAATTATTTACTTTTCCCCTTGTAAATAGACTGGTACCCCTGACACTCCCTGACGTGTTATATTTTTGTTGCCCCACCCCAATCCAAGTTCCCTTCTCCTTCTGTATTAAGATCATCATTTGTTTTCCTTTCTCCTTCCAAACAGACTGTTGTTTTTCAAAACACACACTTCTATTTACTTAAAATATATTTTGGAATCCTACTTTCTTTAACTTGTTTGACTTCATTGTGAATGTCTTGTACAAAATATGGACATGTATTTTGTGAGTCATCTGCTCTGCACATTATGGCTTGTTGCAATGATGGGGTTACACTTGTAAATGTGTCACACACACATACATCCTCACATCTCTAGGCCACCAAAATTGATATACATTTGCCTATCAGGACATGATACGCAACAGAATCTTGACTTGTGAAGATAATTACTTTTTATTTACACATATTCACAGTGGTCAATTTGTTTTTGGGATGTTGTCAATGGTGATCGTGCTTGCGACTTCGCAATTTCGGAGGTTATGATCGATGTGAGGGATCATGTCTGGCTTGTCGCCTGCGTGTAGGTGGGTGTTGTGCATGTGCCTGTACAGGGTGAAGTTCATGTGCAGGGGCAGATGGTATATGTACAGTTGGTGTTTGTGCGTAGACATGGTTGTGCAGGTGGTGGGAGTGCCTGTTCAGGGGGTGGTGGTGGTTGTGCACGTTGTGGGAGTGCCTGTTCAGGGGGTGGTGGTGGTTGTGCACATTGTGGGAGTCATATACAACAAAGGACCTGTTCTATAGGTGAGTAAATTATTCAATGATCCCTCCTTACGTCTAAAGTCGCTACTTTATATGACGGGACAGCGGTCCTATTTCTACCGTCTATGTCTGGGAGAACTAAATCACCTAATATTTTCTCAAATTATTTTTAAAAAATTTAAAAAAAAAAGAGAATGATGAATGTGTCTGTGGCCTCTGTCTCCCAAGGTCTATGCCACCATCTAATGTGTGTAACCCAACATGGGCAGAAATTAGTACAGAAAATGGTGAGAAAGGAAGGCAGTGCCTCACGGGAGTAACACCATGGGAGTTTGCAGACTGGTTCTCGCCTGCATCCTCAGGTTCTCATCATCAGCAACTGCCAACCAAAACCAAAAAATGTGGTGAAATAAGGAAAGAAAGAAAAGAGTGCTAAGTGTGGTATCATATAATGCATATGCGCCAGGTGACTTATCCGGGCATGTAGCACTGTCAACCCTGTAAGGAAATAACGGTATCTGGACTGTGGTCCTGTTATCCCTAATCTAAAACCGAGCTAGACACCCACTGGCTAAATGTCTTTATTCCGTGCTGTGGGTCTGCTCACTTAAAACCAACATGTTTCATTGCCAGGAATTACTTGCGGCAACTTCATCAGGGCAAGGGTCACTTTTCCACACTGCACCAGTTTTTATCTGTTTTTTAGACCTATAGGAAACAGAGACAACACAATACATCAAATCAACCATTGGCATCAAACGAAATGTGTACCTTTGTCAATGTGGGTGAGCTTTATAAACATATTTACCAGGTAGTGGCCCATCATGGGCATACCTGTACCCCCTTTGGTTTTTGATGTGTGCTAAGCCACACTCCCACTGTCCGTCACTGTGCCTGCTATACGTCAGTCTGTGAAGAAATAGGGAGACATATGTCATGTTCAAATTCTACTATACCCCTATTTTTGTAAAGGAAAACAGGGCGCATTTCTAAAAGCTGTACTAGGGTTACATTTTGTGAGCAGGGTACTCTAGCGTAGGGACGGTAAGTATACATTCCCTTTCCATAGCATATGTATCACGCCCCTTCTACTTACATCGTTAGTGACTCTCGCAGTGCTCCTTATTAGATCACACTAGGATGCGCGAAACACTTTTTACATTTTCCTTAATAATACAATTGACATCTGTTTTGTGACACCAAAGTACGTATGTATTCTTCTTCTTTTTCTTCCCCCTCTTTTCCCCTGAGGGTAAATTTAACAAGGGAGCCAGTTTTGACATTCTAACATGGCGCCCGTACTAGCCTTCAACCACTGTAGAGGACCCTATGGGTAGGGGCGGGGAATGCACATGCCGACGCGGCACGTTCTGATTTGAAATACAACGCCGCGAGTCGAGACCGCAAGGAGCTGAGCGAATGCCGGTCACTCGTAAGGTCACGGTAAGCGGGGACACCGTAGGAGGGAAGTGCTCAGTAGTACCTTTAAGCCCACTGGCCCCGGGGGGTTGATTTATGACGAGCAGGTTTTCGATCCCGTAGCGGCAATTTAAATGCAATTATGCCGGGTACTTTAGAAGAGGCAAGCAGTATCCCTAAACTCTCTGGGTGTTCCGGGTCATACCTGCTATGTGAGGTTGCATTATCGAGCTGTCATGAGCAAGTAAATAAAAGCAGGCAGTGATATTAAAGAAAAAAACTAGCGAGAGTCACTAACGCTGTAAGTAGAAGGGGCGTGATACATATACTACGGAAAGGGAATGTATACTTACCGTCCCTACGCTAGAGTACCGGGTGAAGTTCATGTGCAGGGGCAGATGGTATATGTACAGTTGGTGTTTGTGCGTAGACAAGGGGTGGTTGTGCACGTTGTGGGAGTGCCTGTTCAGGGGGTGGTGGTGGTTGTGCACATTGTGGGAGTGCCTGTTCAGGGGGTGGTGGTGGTTGTGCACATTGTGGGAGTGCCTGTTCAGGGCGTGGTTGTGGGTGTGTACCCTTGCTGTGGTCCTGTGCAGTTGGTGGTACAGGTGTGTGGGTGTGATGTGCTGCAGGCAGATGTGATGGCTCTCCTCCCTGCGTTGACCGTGAAGGGAGACTTTGGATCACTTTCAGCCTGCCTTCCATCATCTTCATGGCCAAGGCATGGTGTCTTGCACTCTCTTCCCTTTGGATGGATATCATGTCTCCGATATTCTTGGACATGTCTTGCCAAGTTCTAGCAATCCTATCCAAAACATGGGTCAGTCTGTCCACCACCTGAGGGAATTGGAGCATGTCCTGCAAGGGCTCAGACATGTCTGACAGGGTAGCCCCTATGGCACGAATGTCCTGCCTCACATCTGACTGCTGTTGGAAGAAGTCCTGCTCCCACTGGCCACCATAGCCAGGTGCAGTCCCTCTCTGCAGGGGTCGGCCATGAATGAGACCAGCAGGTCCAACAGCAGGGGGGTGGTGGCAGGTGTAAGCCTGTGGACAGGAGAATGGTGCCCAGGGGATACCTGCACCACAACAGGGTTGGTACTTCCCCCAGATGGTGGAGAGGATACCTGGGATACACTGTATAGGGAGGAGCATGTAGGGGAACCACCTTGTCTATCCTGGATGTGAGGGCTGTGAGGGAGTGATGTCTGTGTTGGGATGCGTGTGAGCTGTGGCTGGTTATCTCTATGCTGGGGACAGGCAATCTTACATTTTGGAGGAGGCTGAGGCACTTTGCTGGGCGGAGGGTGTGATGCCTTGCAAGATTTGGGCAATGTGGTAAGATTTCTGTCCATGGCATCAGAATCGTCATCCCCGGAGAGGATGGACATATAGTCACCATCATCTTCCAATCCTTCATCCTCAGGTACTTCCTCCTCCTCTTGCGCAGTACTTGCAGCCGACATAACTGCCTGGAGGAGCAGTGGATTTTCCCCTCTGATTGCCCGTCGCCCAACACTGGTGGAAGGTCCGTCCTCCTCATTGTCATCATCCCCTGGAACACAGAGGTTGCAACCGTATTAGTAATTGACCTAGCATAAGATGTGGTGCAACACAAGGGTTGGATTAACTGTACTTTGCATCAACAGATGACGTACATGTGACCTGGTTTGGGTACCCCTACAAATGACAGCTCACACCATAGCACTGAGGTGTTAAACGGAGATGTACATTGCACAAGCAAACTCACCAGCTCCAGCCACAGCTTTCTGTCCCTTTGCGATCCCCCCTGATGTCAACTGCTGAACCATGCTCCTCATAGGTTTTGTTGACAAAGCCGTCCCCGATCCAGCAGCTGTAGAGGGAAGTGACACCATACTCAATGATCTGCATTACTAATTTACAAACAGGCACATGTGACACTTATGATATGTATGTAACTTTCTAAACAGCGACTGCAGATTCTATGCCTAAGGGGATTTTGATCTTTGTCATGGTTTAGTCATCTATGATAGGGAAACACTTCACGCCACATTTACCTGATGCACAGGTGCGAGAGGGTTTCACTGCTGCAGCCAGGATGTCTTGCATTCCCCGGGATGGTGTTGTACGCTGCACTGGTGTCATCCTGTCAGCAGCTGTGATGAGACATTCATGTCCATATTTCAGTACACCAGATGGTAGCTATTAGCTAACATGTATGTGTCATTCTCAATGACCATTGATAGGATATTCCTGGACAATGTGCAGCATGTTTACCTCATGAACTTTACATGTGGGCCCCTGCTCACATGCAGCAATTGCCAGCTGTTACCTCCACACAGCACTGACATCAATGAGATGACACATCAACAGACAAACTTGTATGAGAAGGTTACTAATATTTCAAGGAAGGGGATAAATGATCAGGACTCCACCGCATTACATTGATTACACCTTCGCCATTAAGACTAACATGTTTCATGAGTATAATTTTGTCTGTTGACAAGTCGAAAGGATTGTACATCACCAGGCTGACCAGTATCACATTTACACAACAGTTCAAACATTGCATTGCAGAGTTCATATGTGAGATGTGCAATAATCAGGTACAGAATGTGGCTCATTTGTGCTTCCCTACCCATGAAGTCACAAAGCTCATTTTGGAATGAGAGATCACACATTTGTTATGTCCATCCTTTGAGTGTCCTCTGTTTGCATACTCCATTTCCAACATCATGGTAGTACTTAGCTGACAACGGATGGTGTCTTGTACAGCAGACATCCCAACCTCATATGTCAACCACTCACTTATATATGTGAATACAGTAGAAGAGGAGGCAAGCAGAATGCAACATTTGACTAGGATCCCACATTGTGGGTAAGTTGAGAAGCTTTGATGGTTGCCGCCTGCACTGGATTTGCGCTGTGCTTTTCAGCCAAATGAACCCAGCTGGCATCAGCGCGAGCCTCATCCACACCAATTTCAATATGATTTTACCACTGATATTTTGCAAGAGAGTTTTCATATCATTGAATTGCAATCCAGTAGTTTGTCGGACACTTCCTATGACACAATGTACTATTTTATGTCCATTCTGCACTCACTTGGCATACATTTTGTGTCATCCTTTCAGTAGACGCCATGGTCTGATCTGGTATGTGGTTAAATGCCATATGTGAGCATATGGTGATGCAGGACAACAGTGTTATACAACACATTAGGCCTGGGCGTTGAACTCCGTTCCGTTCGCGGAGTTTGCGGAGCTTCCTGCACTCCGCACTCCACGGAGCTCGCGGGGCCTGATTCACAGAACTAACTTACGTCAAAAACGTAAAGTTAGTACTTTTTGGTATTCACAGAATACACTTACTCATTTTGGTATTCACAGAATGAACTTACTCATTTCGGTATTCACAGAAGTTAGTAGTCCTAACTTTAGGACTCCTAAATGCCTTCTGTGAATACCGAAAGTCTTAAAGTTAGGATTTTTCTCAGTTTAGGAGTAGTAAAGTTAGGACTCCTAACTTTAGGACTCCTAAATGCCTTCTGTGAACACCGAAAGTCTTAAAGTTAGGATTTTTCTCAGTTTAGGAGTAGTAAAGTTAGGAGTCCTAACTTTACTACTCCTAAACTGAGAAAAATCCTAACTTTAAGACTTTCGGTATTCACAGAAGGCATTTGGGAGTCCTAAAGTTAGGACTACTAACTTCTGTGAATACCGAAATGAGTAAGTTCATTCTGTGAATACCAAAATGAGTAAGTGTATTCTGTGAATACCAAAAAGTACTAACTTTACGTTTTTGACGTGTTAGTTCTGTGAATCAGGCCCGCGGAGTGCAAGAAAACCCCGCTTCGCGTAGTGCAGCGGAGTGTTTTCCCTGCTCGTGAACGGTAAGTTCGCAATCGCGAGCTGCCGCTCGGGTAGAATTTCTACCCGAGCAGCAGAAAGACCAGCGCGAACAGCAGTTCACACTACACTCCGCCACTTGCGGAACTTCGCAGAGTTTTTTTGTAACTTCGCGAAGTTCCGCATAGCAAAACTCTGCGAACTACGCCCAGGCTTACAACACATACAACATACAGTGGAGATTAAAGGCACATTTCATGAGCATTCAGGTACATTATTCTTGGGTTTACTTATCAGGGCCCGCACCTGCCCAGTGTGTGGTCCCTGACCAGCTGTCACAGCCAGCCTTGTAGCAGTGTTGGAATCTGGGAGGACATCATTGGACCTACAATGATAAGTGTATTTGCAACTTTACATTTCTGCTGCCACATGTGATGCACTCAATTTCAGGCACAAAGGATAAGCACAAGCAGTTGTGGGCACTACCGTTGCAGAAGTGTGTAGCACTAAATATCATGAGTGATCCCATATTTAACGTATAATGGCCCCACTGCCTAGAAGCAACGTCTATCAAAATGACATGACTACAAATCCTGAGGTAAGGCCCACTTTCATGTTTTGTTAATGGCCAAAAACACAAGCCATCCAATGAAAACATATGTAACCAGCAGTGTGGACTGGGCAATTTCATGTATAGAAAAAATAATTCTAAGATGGACAGTGGATGTGTTAGAAATGGGGGTCTCTAGTTGGCAGAGGTAGGTACCCTTGCTTCTAGTCAGGGTAAGGGGGCTACACTCCTAAAATAACCCCTGCTCACCCCATTGGTAGCTTGGCACGAGCAGGCAGGCTTTTCTCAGGGGCAGTGTGTAAAGCATTTGTGAACACATACAGTAATACAGTGAAAACACTACAAATGGACACCACACCAGTTTAGAAAAATAAGTAATCTTTATCTAGACTTAACACAAGACCAAACGACAAAAATCCACAATACAGTTCTCGAGATAACCTTAAAAATAGGTTATTCACTTAAATCAAGCTTGTAGCAACCAATAACTTGACTTTGAGTTACACGACGTTGTGACAGATAGAAATCCCAAAGTACGGCGCAGACCGCGAGGTGCGCGGCGTCGGGCCCGGAGTCAAACAGACCCACAAAGAACAGTACCTTGGAAAAGCGATGAAAACAAAGACGGCAGTTCACGGCATCGGGGAGGTGCGGCTTCGTAGGCGCTGTGCGGTGTCGGTTCCTTACGACCCCAGAGGAGGTGTAGCCTCTGTTCCTTACTGCAGCGCAGGGGAGGCAAGACGTTGGTTCCTGACTGCGTCGGTGAGGTGACAACACGATGGCGCCAAAACCACTGTTCCTTACAATGTCGCGATGTCGATGGATTCAGGGGGTCACCCACGTTGAGAATCGGCTCTGCGATGAGGAAGTCGGCTTCGGAGTCGATGCGGCACAGCAGCAGGCGTCAGGCCCATGTCACAAGTCGGAGCAGCGCTCACGGCTTCAGGCAGGTTACGGCGTCGCTCGCTGGCGTCGATGTGGCACGGCAGCTGGCGTTGGGCCTACATCGCAAGTCGGAGCAGCGCTCACGGCTTCGGTGCAGGTTACGGCGTCGCTCGCCGGCGTTGGTGTTGCAGTTTCCTTCTGTAGCAGCTTAAACAGCAGTTCTAGATGCAGGAAGACAGAAGGGGTGACGTCTTTGTGTCCCTGAGACTTCAGAACAGGAGGCAAGCTCAGTTTCAAGCTCTTGGAGATCTTCCTCAAGATGATTAAAGTACACACAAAGTTCCTTTTCTCCTTTCCTTGGCAATAAGTAACCACTACAGGCCAACCCCCAAACAATCACCAGTGCAGGGGCAGTCTCCTCCTTCAGCTTCCTTGGTTTCTATCCTTGGCAAAGGTTCATCTTGATTCCCAGAAGTGATCTAAAGTTCTGGGATCTGGGCCCCAATATTTATACCACTAAATCCTTTGTTCTCTGAAGGCAGAGAGTGTCTGTACCCAGCCAAAACCAGTTCTGTCCTCCCTGGTGCAGCTTCCTGGCAGGAGGTGGAGACAGCATTGTTGAAAGCAGACCTGACCCAGGTAGCTGAAAAGAAATCTCCTCCCCCTACTCTCTATTCTATGTAGGCTCAGGCAAGTGAAAGGAAATCTCCTCCCCCTACTCTCTATTCAACCCAGGTCCTATTCAGCCCAGCCCTGACTCATCAGACTGCTGGAGCCAAAGCCCTCTCCAGCCCCCTGTCACTCACAAACCAGACATGGAATACACAAACCTAGCAGAGGCATACTGGATGGTTAGGCAAGAAAATACCTACTTTCTAAAAGTGGTATTTTCAAACACAGAATGTAAAAATCACCCACACTAAAAGATGTATTTTAACATTCTGAGTTCAGGCATACTAAACTTTATTTTCCTATCTTGTTCCTTGGGTCAGTTATGTTTATAAGATGTTATAATAAAACTGCCCATTCTGGTCTATGGGAACAGATAGCCTTGCAATAGTGAAAAACGAAATTGTCTGTAATTCACTACCAGGACATGCCACACACACCAGGGCATGTCCTACCTTTCACATACAATGCACCCTGCCCACAGGGATACGTTGGGCCTACCTTAGGGGTGACTAATATGCACAAAAGTGAAGGCTTAGGGACTGGCAAGTGGGTGCACTTGCCAAGTCGACATGGCAGTCTCAGACTGCACACAGGCTCTGCAATGGCAGGCCTGAGCCATATTTTACAAGCTGCTTCTGTGGGTGGCACAATCAGTGCTGCAAGCCCACCGGCAGCATTTGATTTACAGGCCCTGGGCACTCATGGTGCACTGTACTAGGGTCTGACTAGTAAATCAAATAAGCCAATCATGGAGTCACTAATCCATTACAACAATGTCCAATAGAGAGCATATGCACTTTAGCACTGATCAGCAGTGAAAAAGTGCCCAGAGTCATAAAACCACCAACAACAGGTCAGAAAATAGGCTAGGAGGAAGGCAAAAAATTCAGGGATGACCCTGCAAAAAGGGCCAAGTCCAACAGGATGCATTCTCAATACTCCTGACAATAGTATCTCACTTCTTGTTCATCCTTGTCATATTTGTTAACATTGGATTTCTTGATTTGGTCTACAAAAACAATTACAATATGTTGGGGACTCCTTTTTGACTTTTTGTGGCACTCGATTCCAGGATTGAGTTCCCAGTTCTGGAACTGATGGTGGAATACATGTAATGTTCCCAAATTACAAAGGTATGATGAGGCAAGATATATTATATTTTGTCTTTCGCTATTCACAAATGTCATTTGCTAAACGTAAATGTCCATTAAGAACTCCAATAGTTGTAAAGCTAGTTTTTCCTCTCAGGTTACCTTTGATATTCGGGACCTATATGTCCCTCTGTTGTCTGCTGACAATGTAAGCATTTTGACCATCTCCTGACCAGTTTGACTTACCAGTTAGTGAGGGTGGTCTGAGCTGCTCTGGATGATGTTGTTTCCTCCCAGAAGATGCAGGGACCTCTGCTACAGTGGTTGTCTGTGCTCTGGGTGAATGTGTCAATAGGTGAGAAGAGAGAAAAGTCACCAAATGGAAAATGTACATGTGTAACTTGTCAGACATTTCCTCATATCTTCTGCATGCTAACAGTATTGTGAAGTACTGCCACGGCCAATGCAGGTAGGAGCAGTGGGGCGTTGGGGATGTAATGGCGTGGCAGGGTGGGAAATAGACAACGGAATATGTGAATGAAATGTTTTGAGATAAGGATTCTCTCACCTTCTGCTTTGTGATTTTGGCTGGCACAAGGTGAGTTACTTTTTGGATAATTCGTATTTATTTTCCCTATTCCGTTGTCAGTTGATTTTCTGCACCGCAACCCCCACCCCATTACGTTCTTGACTGACCCAGCAGCGTCTGGATAAGTAGAAGGGGCACTTTGTCAATTGCTACTTAACAGTGTTAGGTATGTACGGCAGCAGTACTGGCCCCATGTTTTCAATATTGGGAGTGGGATTTGCCATTTCTAATACAAAGGATTGTGGGACTTGTGGTGCAACATACAGAGGGAAACACATGAGCCTCTGACTGACTATATTTTTATATAAACTTTGGACAACTTCCTTACTCACAATGGCAGTGCAACACAGACAATCTTTTCATATACTTATTCTTGTCATTCCATTTACCTAGTACCACGTTGCAGACATCACTCACAGGCAGCCCATGGAGCATGTGGGGGTGGATTGTAGTGAGGATATCCTCCTCTAGTGGGGTGAGACGGAGGCGGGGTCCAGAGTGTGGGGCAGGGAGAATCTTGTTCAACTCGATCCTGGAGTACTTCTCCTTCACCCTCTTCTTTTCGTCCTGCCACTTCATCTTGATGTCCTGGACTGTGCGCCTCTCCTCCCCCAATGCTGTGACAGCAGTGGCTAATTGCTGCCATAGAGCTGCCTTCTGTGAGCCACTGGTGCAGTAAGGTGGGAGACAATATAGGCATTTGTGGTGCCTCACAATGAACTCCACAATCATGGTGGTCTCCTCAGTAGTGAAGTTCTTCTTCCTCCTCATTTGGTACATTTTCCTCTAGAGATGAACAGCGAATGACACCAGGAACTCTCTGTGGCCAAACCTGTTCCTTGAATGTGTGCTGCTTTTATATGGTTTGTGGTGCTGGTCTTCCAGTTCGTGTTAATTGACTTCTGCTGGAGCATGGTGGGGGATGGTAGGCACTTGAAATGATCATCAGGCCAAAATGCAGGTATTCCGGCCCGGAATCGGAAGTTCCGGCCCGGTATCGGAAATTCCGGCCCGGAAGCAGACATCCTGGCACAAATGCGGAATTCCTGCTCCGAGTGCGGAAAGTCCGGCCCGAGTGTGGAAATTCCAGCCCGATTGCGGACGTAAAGTTAGTAGTCGTAAGTGCATTCTGTGAATACCAAAAGTAGTAAGTGCCTTCTGTGAATACCAAAAGTAGTAAGTTTAGGATTTTGTCTCAGATTAGTTCTGTGAATCGGCCCCTTAGTGTTCAGGACTTACTCCAACAGAGGCACCAGAAGGGTACAGTCTTCTTCCAGTTGTAACTGGTTACTGGTCATGTCAGTAAAAAGGCCTCTTGCAGCTTCTTGTGTCCCTGTAGCCACATAGGTCAGACAAATGACTCTTGGAGTCCACTTCTTTGTCCTGGGTACAAGCAGGAGCAGATTCAGCCCTTTACGTCTTTTCACAGTTCTCAAACAGCAGGTGTCATTCTTCTTCTGTTCGTCCACAGGTCTCGAAAGTGATTTGAGGAGCGTCCCTTGGGGTGCCACATTTATGGTTGACACCAGCTAGTTGGTGGGAGTGAAACCTGGCTCTTCCCTAACCAATGGGGTAAAAGTTCCAATGGGCAACCATATCCACGTTTCCAGCAGTTCCTGTTTGCCTTAATGCAAACAATTCTACTGTGATCTTTACTCCTAAGAGCCAAGACGCAGAAACACAGTCTGCCTTGTGCCGAGCCTTGGCACCCATCCAGAGGTGTGTCTAAAAAAAACTTTATGGTGCAACCCTATATTCTTGGAAACCTGGATAATTGTACATCTGCAACAACAGTGATTCAGTTGGAGGAAGCTGTAAACCGGCTCATTCTTGGCTCAAAAATGATATCAACATACATAAATATGCACACAGTTATATTTATTTATTATACATTTTTTATCTATTCACAGGCATTCCATAGGAAGGTGCTCCACAAAACGATGCAGTGATCATGAATAGGGACAAGGTGAATAAAGGTGCGCTAGGGCTATTAATAAGAGAAAAAGACCTACACTGTAAACTGGTAGGCAGCACAATTTCTGGAAGAACGACTCAAAAATTAGAGTACAATTTCCAAACACTACAATGAATGCTGGTTAACTGGTAAATGTGTCGACTTTTCAACATCTAAAATTCTTGTCCAGGGTCTTCATTAGGACAACCATGGTAGCAACTTGCAAGGAACAAACAGAATCAAGGGAAGAATTACCGTGCTGAATATATCCACCCAACGTGAATGATTTAGAAGACTGTATTACAACTTCTTTCCATAAATTAAGTGTACTGGTAAGAATTTTTGTCAGTAGGCCCCCAGAAGTAAGGATGCATGTACTGATCTAAGGGTGCATCACTGAAAGTACATAAGCTATCAAACAATCATCTAAAAAATAATGATAAGCAAAAACTGACTCATGGTATGAATGGAGGACATAACAAAAAAAAGCTTGCATGGCGATTCCTATATTGGTTACAGAGAAGTAATATTTGTAACAAAATGTTGAGGGGGGACTACTTTCAAGCATACATGCAGTGTGGAGTATATTAATGTTTGCTAGGTATATACTAAGGTATCTAAATTTTATTTAAAAAGTAGGTTCGCAAGTAACTCAGTACTTGGACTGAATTCTGATACTTTCATCTTGAACAAAGTAGAGATCAGGCACAGAGGACTAAACAGGTCAAACACGGGCCTCTTGATTAATTGAGCACTCTTCATCAAACTATAAACATCAGAAATAGGACACAATCTTTGCTACTTTATCTCTGCAAGACGTTTATTATCTTTATATTTATATTTTACTTATTTGCAAATTCCTTACCTTATTTCAGAGTTTTTGCTGGCTGATGCAGTGTGTGTGTGCCAGCAGCATACTATTTAGTCTCAGTGTGAAACTATTTGGAATCAGGAAAGGAGCAAGAGGCTGAGGTCTAGGCAATGGGGGCTCTGGAATACTGGACGATGATGCCTAAGAAGAACTCGCACATTTTGTAGGCAGTCTTTCAGTGTCACTAATCCTATTAGAAATATGTGTCACACAATAGTGATTACGCTTAATTGCACACCTAATGTTCCCTACTAAGTATAGCATAAGCGATCGATCTTTTATTTACCTACTAAAAGTGGTTGAGGGGAGGAAGTAACTCAGACAGATATCGGCAAAGTCGTCATGCCTGAAAAGACCACCAACTCCAAATTGCAGTTTGAATATTTATTATAAGGCCAAAAACAATTGGATGTAAATACATCTCAATAGCAAAGCATAGAGGGACAGAAAAATGTATACAGAGCCAAGTTTACAAATATAAGTAATTCGGCCCAAAAGACAGATGATTATAAATTCCAAAATCACAACACAACACAGAATAGATGCGATATTCAGTTCTCGGCTCATTGAAAGAAATCAAAATCTTTCCCTACACTGCTCTACATGAGGGCCCTTCCTGTCTCTCTTCTATCATTCCCCAACGGTGTCAGCACGTGTTGACTTCCTAAGAAGTACTCACGTCAAATGGGTCGTTTTAGCTTATGGCTATGGAGCTTGCTCTAAGATGCTCCTTCTCCTCCGAAAGCTAGCAGAAGTCTGGTCTCGCTGTCCCTGCGCATCATACAAGAGATGGGATTCAACCCACAATACGTCATTCTTCTTAAAACTTTCCATTGCACCTCTATGCAGTAGCTTTTTTTCATGACACAAATTTAATTAGTGATATCTTCTTTCCAGTGGCCTTGGCTTTCAGACAGACCAGATACGCAAGGCATCCTCCCTTCTCGCTTCCCAGCCATCTTCAAAGACATTCCGGGTCTCTCCTTAACTCTGAAAATAACGATGTGTATTCTTTCACCTGCAGTAGGATGAGAACATTCTAATTTCGAACACAACAACATTTAATTATTTATTTCTCAAGAGCAAGGAGAATCGAAACTTATGACTTTGGGCCTATAATTCAGGCAAATTAACCTAACCACAATTACGGTGTATAGAAATAATATCGTCCTGCACATTATGCATGAAGGAATCGTAATACATACAAAGTTCTACTTAAATGCGTTCACTAGTTTTCAACATCAAATGATTCAAATAAATGTTTCTTAATAATCATAAAACACTGCAAACAATACGAATACATGAGAGTGCGTTTAAACCATGAGTATAGTGCACTCATACAAAATAGAGTGCTATCAGCGATCTATCAGTTCCCCCCTCTTATGACTAGTGTCATAACACCAACTTTCTATTCTTCTGTAGTTTTTCTCCTTGTAGAAGAGACCGACCTAAACAGAAGCTGTAGCTTGCCGTCCCTGTCTGAATCGTTCTAACCCCTTAAGGTGCTGGTAATGACTGTCCTGCAGTCGTTCAAGTTGGTGCTCTCGCTTTCTCGAAACAGTCTCCTGATGTCGTGCCCTTTGCCATTTGTAAGCCTTGATGGCTCCTAGTACGACAATTATACAAATGACAGCTATTATAATAGGCTTCAAGATGGATCCCATTATTCCTTGTCCCAAACTTCCAAACCAACTGCCTATCTTACCAAATCCTTTCCCCACTTGTTCCCAGAGTCCTTCAGCAGCCATCTCACTTAACTCTTGGTGTATATCTGAAATATTGTTGATATATTTCCTTATATCCCGACTGTTGTCAGGAATATAAGTACAGCACTGTTGAACTTTCAATAATTTGCAGACTCCTCCGGCTTTTGCTAGCAGCACATCTAGGGCAAGACGGTTTTGCAAAACCATAGCCCTTATCGAAACCATCTCCCCATCTACAAGTAATAAAATCTGAGCTGTATTTATTGAGAGCTTATCCACTAATGTTGCCAGCTTTCTGATTTTCAAATCATTCAGAATCACACCCATACTCGGTATCATAGCCCCAAATATGTCTCCAATCACTTCTCCTGCACTCATACTACGTTTTCCTCTGTGAGGTCTTTTTCTTTCTAGGGGGCATAAATCATTCACATGAAAAATCTTGGAAAATACCACAGCCAAATAACAAGTGCCATACCAATTTTTGGGCAACTTCACATAGGCATTCTTTCCACACACAAAATACACATTGGGCACTATTGTTATTTTGTCCAATAATGCTTTTCTAATTGATTCTTCGATCAAGAAGACGTGCTCACAATCACTTTCACCCACAAATATCTTATCGTAGTATGTGGTCGGGTGTCTAATACACAACTTCCCCACCTGCTGGAAATCTAATGCTATGGGTCCAAAACTCCCCTTTGCTTTATGATCTAATTCTTCTTTAGTCCATGGGGTAACCTTGTGCTTTGGATCTGGTCTAAATAGAGTCTGTCTATGCCGATCTTCTATCTGATCTATAAATTTCTTTTCAGTGTCAGTTAACATACAGGTTAAATTGTGTCTATGGGCATAGGACGTATCTAAAGTAATGGTAGGCACGAAATACTTTGACATTGGCTCTACTTCCTTATAACAATCATATTTATTCATGTATTTAAGAACTGGGACTTCCGAGAGTACCACATCATAATTTGAGAAATAGTACTCGAAGTGTGCCTTGCTATAAAACATGCTCAACAACACACTACATGTAATGCCATAGGTCAAAGGCAAATGATGGTATCGAATGCCTTCTTCTACTGAGGCTGGTAATTGCATACACACATAGCAATCCTTCGCTTCCATGGTATCCACATACTCATACAATAATCGAGCATACGCATTCAAAGTGAAATCACCCTTTGACAAATCAACATGTAATCTACAACTGGTTTCCTTAATCATTTCTAGATCCCTTGCGGATGCATACTCATATATCTCACAGATTGGTGTAGTGAGTGTTGCCTGTACCCTATTCTGTCCGACATCCTGAGATCCAACTAGAGATGCAACGATCACCACAGTTATAACAATAAGCACCACTACCATGAGGGTGCCAATGATGCACTTCTGTTTGCGTGTTGATTTTTCGGACACCATGGTTTTTACTGATCCGTTCCGAAGCACAAAAGGGATAACACAGTCTCTTTCTGTTTTCTTTGTTTAACAATGTCTTTCTCACTTCTCTCCTCCCATGCAATTAATGTCAAAGTTCCTTCGATTGATACTAAACCTATTGAAGAGATGTAGTCAGTCCTATTCCTCACTCCCTCATCTACTAGAAAGTTCCTAATTTTAAATCTTCTTAAACTGGGGTCTAAGTTATCTTCTTTCTAAGGCCTAATGCTTTCTTTGGTTATAATTCAAGCTTCATCATTAATGATATTTGATCCAAGTATTTCGAGGACAAGTTGCAGAATCTCCGCACAAATTTCTCCTAATTCTTGCGCTGTGAGCTGTCGGCCAAATGAAGGGAAGACAACCTGATTGAGGATCAGGTAACGCAATTCACTCAGCCTTGGAGGATTTGGAACTTGCAGAGTTAGTGTTCCAAACGCTTCTACGCCTGGGACCAGCAACTGTATTTCAATCGAGAGGGTGTCCCCTCTGTAACTCACCGTACCAGCTCCCAACCTCCCGGACTTCGCTGGGCTCTGCATCTGCAGCCAGGTACGTCCACTCAGGAGATGCGTATCTTTGAGACGCTATTCTTTCTCTTCTGGAGCGTCTCAGACCATCCGGTCTTTCTTCAGCGTCACTTTGATCTGATTCAGATGTTTCAGGAATCGCAGCGAGATTTTTCTCGGATGCAAGCCTTATATTCAGACTTTCTTTTCTTGCTGGCCACTTTTCCGCTCTGGCATCTGCTTTCCTCTCTTCCTCTTGATCTGATCCTTCTGCAATAGACCGCTCACCTTGATCTGGTGCAAAGTTCACATCTGCAATATCATCTATTTCAGGATCTGGGCTCAATTCAGGAGTACTCAGCTCTCGTCTCTCGTGCTCACTTGGCTGTTCCATTTCATCCGAAACTCTTACAGCTGGGCCTGTGCCTTCATCGTTGTCTGTGGCAGGTCCACACACGCTTCTCGGAACCAGGGGACTCTCTTCCTCCACAGGCGCTTGAACTCGGCGAGTGTGGGAAGCATGTATCCAGTTCGACAATCCTCCACACTTCACAGGGGTACTTGTGACCAATATCACCTGATATGGTCCTCGCCAGCGAGCATCAAGACAACTCTTCCTCACGTGCTTGCGAACTAGTACCCAATCACCTGGATTAAGATCATGCAGCAGGTCTCTCGAGGTGGATGCAGTCGCAGCCTCGACCTGGTGGGATACAGAAGTAACCACATCAGCGAGTCCCTTACAATAATCCAACACTAAATCATCAGTGATGTTTATCAATGATGTAGCTGGCACCATAGTCAAATGCATAGCTCTTCCGGTCAAAATTTCGTGGGGAGAATGCCCTGTTCTCCTATTAGGGGTGCTACGCAGACTCATGAGCACCAGAGGCAGCGCATCTGGCCATTTCAATGAAGTTGACGAACACACCTTTGCCACTCTTGACTAGGCCTGGGCGGTAAATTCCGTTCCGCTCGCGGAATTTGCAGAATTTGGGTAATTACGCGTTCCGCGGAGAACGCGGGATTACCAAAAATTCCGCGATCCGCGGCTTCGCAGAATTTTTTGCTTGTTCGTGCTTTCAAAATGCGTGTTCGCAAGATATTTCTCCCCAAGCACGCAAACAGCAGTTGGCGTACAGGAAAAAAGCATTGCGAACGGGCGGAACAAGCAATTCCGCGTGTTCGCAGAACTTTTGCGTGCTTGCGGAGATTTTTACCGTTTCGCGGAGCTTTGCGTAGCGCGACTACGCAAATTCCGCCCACCCCTACCCTTGACTTGATGGTGCCATTAACCTTCTCTACAAGACCTGAAACCTCCGGCCTGTAGCTACAATGCAGTCTCTGATCAATGTTCAAAGCAGAGCACAACAATTTCATGATTTCACTGTGGAAATGAGTTCCTCTATCTGTTTCGGATGTCGGAAATCCATATCTCGGGATCAATTCTCTTAACAACAACTTGGCTACTGTGAGACTGTCACATCGTCTAGTTGGATATGCTTCCACCCAACGCGAAAAGATACACACCACCACCAAAACGTATCTCAATCTATTGCACCTCGGCATCTCAATAAAGTCCAATTGTATCCTATTGAAGGGACCTCCAGATCTTCCAATGTGACTCATTGCAACCACAGTTCTCTTTCCAACATTCATTTGTTGACAAGTAACACACCTGTGACATACCGCTTCAGCCCACACACGAAAGCGTGGATTAAACCACGTCTGCCAAAACACTCGCACCATAGCATCTCTTCCCAGATGAACTGATCCGTGGATTTGCCTTGCCATTGGGCTTAGAAGACAATTGGGTAATACTGCTCTCTCATCTGTGGACACCCAAATGCCATTGTCTCTTTTTGTACAACCTGCTCTGACCCATGAAGCAGCTTCCTCTTCTGGGACTTCATCCTGCAACCGCTTCACCTCATCCCAAGTATCAGCTATAGCTAACATCATGCTGAGCTCGGTCTCTTCTGTGCTCTCGCCTATATATTCTCCATTGAAAATACAAGCATGTTCAGCGCAAAATCGTGCTACTTCATCTGCATAATTGTTGCCCTTAGTGACAAAGTCTTCTCCTTTTCCATGAGCTGCACATTTAACGACTGCTATCTCTTTGGGCTTCTGCAAAGCTTCCAATAGTTGGCGCACATACTCGCCGTTACGTATAGGTGACCCTGAGGACGTTAGAAACCCCCTCTGTGACCATAACTGCCCAAAGTCATGAACTACACCAAATCTGTATTGACTGTCAGTATACACAGTCACTCGAATATCAGCTGCAATGATACAAGCAAGTGTCAAAGCGACAATTTCGGCCACCTGAGCAGAGAATACTCTATTTAAACAGGCAGCTTCCACTACTCCCATGATGGTGCACACAGCAAACGCTGCTCTCAAATACCCTTCATTGTCTCTTAAACATGAACCGTCAACAAAAAGGATCAAATCAGATTGGGGCAAAGGTTCATCGACAATGTCAGGTCTGGGTTTGGTAGATAGGTCAGTAACATCTAGGCAGTCATGCTCTTCACAATCCTCATCTCCTTCCTCTTCCGGAACAGGTAACAATGTAGCAGGGTTCAGGGTGGTACAACGTCTCAGGGTAACATTTTCAGCGGCCAAGATAACCTGCTCATACTTGGTAAGTCTGTTGTTGGTCAGATACTGTGTTTTCGTTCTGTCATCAACAATTCTACTGAATGGGGCACATAAACAATGAGCGGATAACCCATCACTATGCTTTCACATCTTTCAATGCTGACACCAGTTGCAGCAACGGATTTCAGACATCCAGGCAACGCAGAAGCTACAGGATCTAATGTAGCTGAGAAGTAAACTACTGGTCTACGGGCACCCCCATGTGTCTGTACAAGGACTGCTAACGCACATCCCTCCTTTTCACAGCAAAAGAGCGAAAACGCTTTGTTATAATCCGGCACTCCGAGAGCTGGAGCATGACAGATACTTTCCTTCAGCTCACGGAAGGCTTTCAAGCACTCGTCATCCCATGGTACCGGATCACTAACATCCCTTCGAGTCAGTTTCAACAGAGGCTTTGCTTGCAAGGAAAAATTTGGGATCCACTGTCGACAATAGCCGACCATTCCCAAAAACATGTGGACTTCTTTTTGTGTTTTCGGAGTTCCCATTTGCAGAATTGTCTCTATGCGATCTGGTGACACCCTTCGTTTTCCTTTCTCAATCCGGTGACCTAGGTACTGAACTTCAGACAAACAATACTGCAATTTGTTTGGAGACACTTTGTGTCCATTCTCTGCCAAATGATTCAGCAACACCACAGTGTCAATCCTGCAAGCATCCAAAGTCTCTGAGGCGACCAAAAGGGCGTCTATATATTGCACTAAGACTGAGTTTAGGGGCATCACCAGTCCTTCAAGATTCTTTTTCAGACTTTGACTAAAAATGGAAGGGCTTTCTGTATACCCCTGAGGAATTCTTTCCCATGTTAACACACAATCGTCCATCCTAAACGCAAATAAAAACTGACTTTCTTCATGCAATGGTATGGAGAAAAATGCATGACACAAATCTATCACTGTAAACCATTCTGCTTTGCATGATATCTGGAATAGAATAATAGCTGGATTCGGTACCATAGGACAACATGGGATCACAATTTCATTAACCCGATGCAGATCCTGCACTATTCTGTACTTGCCACTTGGCTTCTGCAGTCCCATGATAGGTGAGTTGCAGGGACTTCCTCTTATCTCCTTATGAATACCTTGGGCAATCATAGTGTCAATCACAGGTCTTATTCCGGCCACAGTTTCTGGAGTCAATTTATATTGTGGCGTTCGTGGAATTCAGCATTGGGTTTGGCCTGTATCTTAACTGGCTCAACCCCTCTCATCAGACCTACATCCTCGGCCGTAAAATCCCACACTTTTGGATCAACTGAGTCTCTCAAATCAAGTGGCAATTCTGCTATTGTGAGCACCACAAACATTTCTGCACACAGACTCATGTTAGCCATTTTAAAATCAGCATCATCATCATATGTTTGCAATTCCACACCTCTCGGAGTGCACGATGTAGTACAATTGAGCTTGCACAGAAGGTCTCGTCCCAAAAGACAGACCGGACTTGAATTGCACACTACAAATTGGTGTTTATCCCGAAATGGTCTTATTCTCACGGGTAATTCATCTGTCAATGGATTGGTCATTTTCTGATTACTAACCCCCACTACTTGAATTGATTGTCCCGAAAGAGTTAAATTTGGGACTACTTCAGTTCTCACCGTGGAGCGAGCAGCTCCAGTGTTTAATAAGAAGGTAGCAGGATATCCATTCACATCTGCATCTACAAACGACCAACTCTGATCTACTTCTAGGATCGCATCTAAGGTGCATTCCTCGTGCACCCCCCTCTGACAATCTTGTAAATCTTGATTTTGATCAAATCTATCTTGTATATCAAAATAAGGCATCTGATGGTATAACTGATTATGCATGGGTATCCTAGGAGGTTGAGGTACTTGCACTTGCGGCTCATATCCTCCTCCATACATAGACCTGGGTCTTGTCACAGTATTGACAGTCTCGGACAGCTGTCCCTCTCCTTCCATCTGTATCTGATTTGCTGGATTCAATCTACACTCGCGCTTCCAATGCCCGATTTTGTGACAATAGTGGCAGGCAGTGACCCTTTTCTGTTGGGTCACCCATTCACTTGCACCTGGATCCATTCCTCTTCCTCTACCCTGACCAGGTTGGGTCACCATCTGTTGTCCCATTCCTCTTCCACCTCCTCTACCTCTACCTATCGCTCCTCCAATCCCTTGCATCGTATCAGCGTTTCTCAACTGCACCAACATCAACTTTTCCTTCAATTTCTTCTGTGTCGACTCCACTTGATCACTGCAATATTTAGCATAACGCAGAATCTCGTCCACCGACTTATTCTGCCAACATATCAAGTGATGCTGTATCATCAAACTAATATCAGATTTCAGTCCCAACACAAACTTCGAGACAAATTGTCCCATATCTTTCTGTTCAATTGTATCCAATCCACTATGCTGCTTAAAAGCTAACAACAATCTTTCGTAATAATCATGTACTGATTTCTTAGAGTCTTGAGTGGTGCGATCAATCTTCAACCAATCAACAATCTGAGGAGCTACCTTCGATTGCAACCATGTAATCACTTGCTCGTATTTTCTCATTACATCAGGTGAAGGACCATGAGTCAATGAATCTCTAGGTGGCTCTGCAGTAGGCCACTCAATGGCAATCTTACATGCCGCCCACAAATCCGCTGGCACTACTATATCAAACAAGGTGTTTAAATCAATCCATAATACTTTCGAGATCTTTACAAACCGATCTATTTGCTTGTACCACTCAGCAGGTTTTTCCCTCAGCCGAGGGAAATCATTCGTAAATGCTGCTAAATCACCCCTGCTCCATGACACGTGTACATACCCTCCATTCTGTACCTCCCTGAGGGGGAAATTTCCTGCAGCTCCCGTCCCTCCACCCGGAGGCGGAGTATTTCCTATTCCAGTCTTGAAGCTTTTCTTTTTGGCCCATCTTTCTTTCCATCTGTCTTATTCTTTCCATGTCCGCATCCCTATCACTAGTTCTCTCATTTGTGCTTTTAATCCAATTGTTCGCTTCTCTTCCAAATCCTTATCTTTGTAATTTAATCTGCAAGAACCCTGTATCATCTTGGTCTTTGACAAATCAACCTCATACCTTTGTGCCAAAAGCAACAATGCATCATAAGCTCGTTTGGCCTTTCTTGTCATGTCCTTTGCTACGAACAGTAGTTCGCTCGAGTCATACGTCTCAATTCTGTTCAGAGGTAGATTACCTTCAATCACCTCGTCTAGTTCTGCCTTTAATCGTACCACATCTAGCATTGGCGCTTTTATTGCACTTTTTAACACTTTCTGAATTTCCTCGTTTCTTGTATCTTCCCTGTCACAGCTTTGGGTTCTCTTAGGAACTGCACCCTCTTCTATCTTCGAAGCTGGGCGTCTATCTCTTTCCCAGCTTCGACTTCTCCAATGGTCACCTGCACAAACAACCTGTGGCCCAAACAGTATTCTAGGCGCTTCTTGTCTCTTGCTTGTCTCTTCCCTCGGCATCATTGACTCTCTCACTGGTTGAACCCACATTCGAAGGTCAGACCTAGAATTTGCTAGAGCTCCTGTCCGCACTCATTCTGACCCACTATCCATTCTTGATGGATCAGCTGTAGCTGGCAGTGGAGTACTAGATTCCACTGGCATCCGACTTAAACCTGTCCCACTCATTGCAAGGCTCCCTCGGAAACATTCTTTACATCGCGATGATTACACCGCGATGCATTTAGAACGCTACCATTACAACGCAAGCGTTACATCGACTTGCACTGGAGGGCGCTATAACCTAATGAATAGTAAGATTTACTATTCCAACACCTTCCCTACTGTATGTAGACTGGTGTTGGAATAGTAAATCTTACTACTCCTAAGTCCAGCGCCTTCCAGCGCAAGTCGTTATAACGACTTGCGTTGTAAAAACTGCGATGTTACATACCGCGATCATTTTGATCGCGTTGTAACATCACATATTCGGCTCCCTCCAGACATTGTCTCTTCCCCTTCACTTATTTGCTGTTGACTGTCATCGGTTCTTTCTCTAGGATTATATATCGGAATCACCGGCCCTATTGTGACTGGCACCGACAAAGCATCTGGTAACTGCATGTTTCCTGCAGGTTGTACTGGCTCAGGGTTTGGATACCTCATTCCTCCAGACCCTCCCAGAATGTGTACCTTTGTAATCTTGCCTCTTACTCCTGCCGATTGTTCCTCTGAACCCAGTTGTCCCACACCTAAAAGCTCTTCTGATGGGCGCAACCTCTCTGTCTCTGATCTAGAGTCGCACGGTGGAGGACATTCCGCTAGCAATCTATCGAGGAAGCTGTCATCTGTATCACTGTCCTCCTCTGTCGTCTTTTTCCCTCCAGCCCCCTCTTCTAACATACGAAATGGGTACAAGCATTCTCCCTCTATGGTGTCTACTCTCCATCTTTTCAACTGGGCATCCCATCTAGCATCCTGATATGCCTCCATTGCTTTCCTCATTCTCCCTTGTGAAGCCTCTCTCCTTTTTGCTAGAGCAGCTCTCATCCATGCATCTAATGCCTCAAATTGTGTGGGTCTAGGGGGAGGCTTCAGTGCATTCATCACCCCCCTCAGCTGGGTCAGCACTTCCATACGAAAAGACCCATAACGAGGGAAAGCCAATTCACCCTCTTTCTCTGTAATTTTATGCCAATTCTGAAGCCACACTATAGTATGAAGTCCTACATTCGTTGCCATGTAATGTGCCGGTGTGTCTTCTTGTGGAGCTTCTTCTCCTACCCGAGTCACTACCCCTGTGTCGCCTCTACACAAATCGCGCAATACCCTAAAGCATCTCATTGTAAAATCGATCAATTGCAAGCCCAAAATACGCTGTTCCACTGCAAACGAACTTCCACCAATCCCAGCACGGTGTTACACCAATCAACCTATCACAGCGCGGCGCACCCTGACGCCACTTCTCACTCCTTGCAGCAGTTCACCCGCCTTTACAATTTCACCGCAAACTCGCTTACACACATTCGTACCACAAATAACTGTATATCCAAATGTTATTAAACCAAGTAACTGTTCCTACACAATTACAATAACTTACAGTCACATAAAACAAGTAATTGTCTGTTCCTAAAGATCGATAGAACACTCTCACAAGAACATTCAGCCGTTGTGACCCCCCGACCTGCGTTGGTCACTTAATCACCGTAGTCCACCCCCGGTACCTGAGGCTTTCTACCGCGACCTATTCCTCATTCACACAAATTTCCCTAACATAAGTGGATCGTCGATAGCGCTTCACAACACCCACATTTGATCAGACAATTACAATACAAAACTATCCCGGGATCTTGGACTTCTCTTGAGTCCGCTCACCAAAACTTCCTGCTCCGCACGTGTCCGGACCAGTAAACCAAAAACCACATTCACTCACCATACATCCCAACTCCGCAAGACATCACCCACTTACTCATCACCACAATTTAACACCACAATCCCTTTCATACTCACGCCACCACTGTTTCCGCCGCACCATCAACGTCCGCCGGTCTCCGCCGTCTTCCACTCCACTTCAGGGCTCTTCGACCTTCAACCCTACCCCTGATTACTCCCCTCACCTTAGAGATAAACCACTTTAGAGGTAAACCATCCTCTGCTACCATTTGATTATGCTAAATTGCACACCTAATGTTCTCTACTAAGTATAGCGTAAGCGATCGATCTTTTATTTACCTACTAAAAGTGTTTGAGGGGAGGAAGCAACTCAGACAGATATCAGCAAAGTCGTCATGCCTGAAAAGACCACCAACTCCAAATTGCAGTTTGAATATTTATTATAAGGCCAAAAACAACTGGATGTAAATACATCTCAATAGCAAAGTATAGAGGTACAGAAAAATTAATACAGAGCCAAGTTTACGAATATAAGTAATTCAGCCCAAAAGACAGTTGATTATAAATTCCAAAATCACAAAGCAACACAGAATAGATGCGATATTCAGTTCTCGGCTCATTGAAAGAAATCTAAATCTTTCCCTACACTGCTCTACATGAGGGCCCTTCCTGTCTCTCTTCTATCATTCCCCAACGGTGTCAGCACGTGTTGACTTCCTAAGAAGTACTCACGTCAAATGTGTCGTTTTAGCTTATGGCTATGGAGCTTGCTCTAAGATGCTCCTTCTCCTCCGAAAGATAGCAGAAGTCTGGTCTCGCTGTTCCTGCGCATCATACAAAAGATGGGATTCAACCCACAATACGTCATTCTTCTTAAAACTTTCCATTGCACCTCTATGCAGTAGCTTTTTTTTCATGACACAAATTTAATTAGTGATATCTTCTTTCCAGTGGCCTTGGCTTTCAGACAGACCAGATACACAAGGCATCCTCCCTTCTTGCTTCCCAGCCATCTTCAAAGACATTCCGGGTCTCTCCTTAACTCTGAAAATAACGATGTGTATTCTTTTACCTGCAGTAGGATGAGAACATTCTAATTTCGAACACAACAACATTTAATTATTTATTTCTCAAGAGCAAGGAGAATCGAAACTTATGACTTTGGGCCTATAATTCAGGCAACTTAACCTATACGGTATATAGAAATAATATCGATACCAAAGGGGACGATGGACGGAGCGCTAGAGCAAATCAAACACTCACCCCCAGCCAAATGATATGGGTTTAATCCATCATCATTCTTTAGCTCACTCCACCACCCCAGTTCAGACATGGCCATATGCAAATCAGTCTGACCCTGTGCCTCATGGGAAACGTCCAGCCCGAACTGCCAAGCCATGTCTTCCCTGGACCTGAAACAAGCATCCTGGGATCGGTTTCGGGTTCAAAACCCTCATCAGCCAGGCTATCTTGAATCCAGTGGCAAAGTGAGCAAGGGACCCACGTCTGGGCATACCCTGCCAACTTAGGGCGAACAAAGCGATACCAAAGGGGACGATGGACGGAGCGCTAGAGCAAATCAAACACTCACCCCCAGTCAAATGATCTGGGTTTAATCCATCATCATTCTTTAGCTCACTCCACCACCCCAGTTCAGACATGGCCATATGCAAATCAGTCTGACCCTGTGCCTCATGGGAACAGTCCAGCCCGAACTGCCAAGCCATGTCTTCCCTGGACCGGAAACAAGCATCCTGGGACCGGTTTCGGGTTCAAAACCCTCATCAGCCAGGCTATCTTGAATCCAGTGGCAAAGTGAGCAAGGGACCCACGTCTGGGCATACCCTGCCAACTTAGGGCGAACAAAGCGATACCAAAGGGGACGATGGACGGAGCGCTAGAGCAAATCAAACACTCACCCCCAGTCAAATGATCTGGGTTTAATCCATCATCATTCTTTAGCTCACTCCACCACCCCAGTTCAGACATGGCCATATGCAAATCAGTCTGACCCTGTGCCTCATGGGAACAGTCCAGCCCGAACTGCCAAGCCATGTCTTCCCTGGACCGGAAACAAGCATCCTGGGACCGGTTTCGGGTTCAAAACCCTCATCAGCCAGGCTATCTTGAATCCAGTGGCAAAGTGAGCAAGGGACCCACGTCTGGGCATACCCTGCCAACTTAGGGCGAACAAAGCGATACCAAAGGGGACGATGGACGGAGCGCTAGAGCAAATCAAACACTCACCCCCAGTCAAATGATCTGGGTTTAATCCATCATCATTCTTTAGCTCACTCCACCACCCAAGTTCAGACATGGCCATATGCAAATCAGTCTGACCCTGTGCCTCATGGGAACAGTCCAGCCCGAACTGCCAAGCCATGTCTTCCCTGGACCGGAAACAAGCATCCTGGGACCGGTTTCGGGTTCAAAACCCTCATCAGCCAGGCTATCTTGAATCCAGTGGCAAAGTGAGCAAGGGACCCACGTCTGGGCATACCCTGCCAACTTAGGGCGAACAAAGCGATACCAAAGGGGACGATGGACGGAGCGCTAGAGCAAATCAAACACTCACCCCCAGTCAAATAAAATAATATCGTCCTGCACATTATGCATGAAGGAATCGTAATACATACAAAGTTCTACTTAAATGCGTTCACTAGTTTTCAACATCAAATGATTCAAATAAATGTTTCTTAATAATCATAAAACACTGCAAACAATACGAATACATGAGAGTGCGTTTAAACCATGAGTATAGTGCACTCATACAAAATAGAGTGCTATCAGCGCTCTATCAATAGTTCTGGGTCTTGCATCATAAAGATGCTGGAAACTCTCACCAACCTAGGGTTGTTGTGTTGTTGTGACTCCTGCTGCTCACTAATGTTCATTTACTGGACTTATGATCCTTCACTTTTGTTATTTTGACTCTTTAAGACCCTCATTCTTCCAGTTCATCCCTGTCTTGATTTCGGTTTCAGAATTGTTGGCTGGTGTGTTTGTGCTGTGTTTCTCTCCCACCTTGTAGGTGTTCACCTGCAGCGCATGGATTACAGGACGTTTCCCACTACTCATCAGGTTTCATTACAGTTTTACTCAAGTGCAGCAGTTCTTAATCTTTTGACTTCTGTGGACCCCCATTGAATCATCAATGGAATCCGGGGACCCTCACTGAGTCAATATTGGAAGCTGGGGACCCTGTGCTTAAGCAATTTCTGTGATTTGATACTCAAAACAATACACAAAAATACAAAAACAAGTATACACCAAGCAAATGCTCAAATTTGGAAATATTTTGTTTAATTTAAAATCAAATATAGAAAAAGTTTTCAAATGTTCTATTTTGCTTTTTTTTATTTGCATCTACTTTATTAATTTTAATTAATTTTAACATGATTTCATTTTGTAAACAGTTGCAGGCCCCCTGAGAAGGCCTTGTGGACCCCAGGGATCCTTGGACCATAAGTTAAGAACCACTACTGTAGCGCATGCTGGTAAGTGAATTCATATCCACTGTTCAAATATAATACTGCATAGGTATTTGTGCATAGCACTGAACCCAACATATTCACACCTTTTAGAGAGCACAACTGAATATGTCACATTACTTGCCAACAAAATTCATGCACCGTGTTACTTGGCACAAACTTATTAGCAAATAGCTTGGGTATGTAACTTGGAAAACAGCACATGCACAATTTGCGCAGAGGAAAAAATAACCTGCATCTGAATCCTGTTTTGGGCACCAAAAGAAGTTTGCACCTGAAACTGGTTTAGCCAAGTAGCTGTGGCATTGATGTGTTTCTTTTTTCAAGCGACACACAGAATATAATAAACAAGCATTTGCAATGCAATAGGTCTCGCATTTACGCAAGTTTGAGCTATTGGCATTGTAAATGACAATGCCTTTTATTTACGTTTTGGTTTTTAAAACATAAATAAAAGGCATTGTCATTTACAATGCTAATAGCTTAAACTCTCACAAAAGCGAGACCTATTGCATTCATAAGAGGTGTTGAGGCATGTGACATCAAACAGAGGGGGAGAACGTAAGACATTAGGGGTCGTTTTTAGGCAATGGCATGTGACAATCAACATCAAAGTAATCAGAGGGGGCGTTTACAAGAGGTGTCTAGTGAGAAACATTAGACCAGCCCTCAAAGTGGGACATTGTGAGCTATCACTTATTAGAGCTACTCTGTAAACAAGGTGCTTTATCGCTGCTGCAAGTGTGTGCTGTCATAGGCACCAGTTTACAAGAACCCTGTTAAGTAAGTGTGGAACATCCTGTGCAGCTTATGAAGTAGATATGGCGGAGCCACGGAAAGCTCAAGACAGAGACCAAGCTTTCCAGTGACTTCTGCCAGCAAGCCCTCGCTCTAACCTCAAGCAGCAGCAATTGAAGAAGACATCAATCTACCGGTCTGTCGAAACACCCCGCCCCTTTAACATTGATTTTTCAATCCAGCACACACACAACAAAAACAATTATAGGAAAAAGTTCAGCGTGAAGCCGACTTAACCCATTCCCGCAGAACGCTCTGCGAACACAGGAGGCAGCTATCTTCCTCAGTGCTGCTGAAATAATTCTTGAAAGAGTACAAACATCTGCCACCAAGGTTTCTGTTGCCAGTCAGGCCACCCACAGCAACAGTAAATGGCAGACTTCTACCCGACGCAGAGAAGGGAATTGGAGCTGTGAGTGGATGGACGCCAGGAAAGCTGTGTGATTGGGTATGGAAGGCAAGGGTGATAATCCTCTCTGTAATTGCCCAGCCGTTCACACCGTCGGATTTGTGTGGTGTGGATATGTTTCGCAATTATTGTATGCAGCTGAAGCTGCCCAAAAAAAAAAAAAAACGGAAGGGGCGCGGCTGCTACAGTTAAAGCCTTAGCGTGCCGCGCTTGTAAAAAAAACAAGTGATGCGGCTCTTCTCAACCTGGTCGCAGATTCAAGACACATGGACTGCAAACAATGGGACAGTGCTTTGTTTTGAAATGAAAGCAACCACTGCAAGGGGTTGTCACATGGTCAGCGCTCCGACTCCCATTGATTGCTGGTCTCATGCGAGGTCTGCCATAACACAGTGGACTGCTACTTACTGCCTACTTGCCATTTTCACTCTGCAAGGATACCTCCAGCGGCTGTGTTGAATCACACACTTACAAAGGCACTGCTTTTGCTGCGCGAATCCGCATGTGTAAAGGTGGGGCCAAGTCCTGCACGGTAGCCATGCCAGGACCAGGCTATTTCATCATTGGAGTGGGGAGGACTAAAACAAAGTCGCTTGTTCAAGCACGCTTTGCGTGTTGAGGGCGTGTCTTTCACGAAATCCAGAGTACTGGGGCTATGTTTATAATTTAAAGGGAAATTATCAAATGGGTTTACGGTCAGCTGTGTACAATATTGAAAAAATACAGTTTGACGAGCTGCGCCAGAAAAAAGAAAGGCGCGGCTCGGGAGGGAGAGCAGAGAGAGTGGGATGCAGCAGCTGGGAAAAGATACGAGAATGAAAGTAAAACCAGCGCGGAGCTCATGAAACGGGCGCCGCCCTGGTAAAGTATGTTCACAGTTATTTAAAAAAATACAGTTTGACGAGCTGCGAAAGGCGCGGCTCGGGAGGGAGAGCAGAGAAAGTGGGATGCAGCAGCTGGGAAAAAACACGAGAATAAAAGTAAAACCAGCGCGGTGCTCGTGAAACGGGCGCCGCGCTGGTAAAGCATGTTCACAGTTATTAAACAAGGAAGTAGTCCCTAAATGAAAGGATAACAGCCCAGCAGCGTAACTAGACTGTAGTTGGTCAGTGCTGCTTCCTATAAAAACAGAAGTGACGTAGCGGATCAAAAGCCAACCATAAGCCAGATAAGAAGACCAATGCCAGAATCAACCAATGGCAAGCGACAGAAGAAATTACCCTCCATATTTTGTTTACTATAGGTCTTGCGACAGCGCATGCGCTGTCTAGGCGAGACCTAAAAATGAAGATGATGTTGAGTTTGCAGCCACAGAGGTATGTAACGGCCTCCCCTAAGTCCATAACTGGATGAATCAAAATCATCTGAAATTGAATGGTGAGAAAACTGAAATCCTGCACCCAGTTAAACCGTCATCTTTTTGGGGGTGGTTGTTTTGGTCCTCCTTGTTGGGTTCTAAACTAGCATTGTTAAACCACATGAGAAAACATTTTGGTAAATATTGACTCAGATCTAACCATGTGGGCCTAGACCAAATCAATAGTCAAGATGTGTTACTTTCATCTTCGCTCTCTGAAGCGTATTTCCCTGGTTTACTTTTTCTTCTAAGACACAATTGATAACGTCTTTATATCGGCAGGTCTTTAGTGTTACAGTTCAGTGTATCTAGATTTGCCTAATGTTCTGGTTTAAAGTTACAAACAGTGCAAAACTTCACCACAGATTGGTGCTTCAGTTAAGAAACAATGGCCCAAATTTCCTAAAAAATAATTCAGCACAGCAAATAAAGTTTCTGTGTTACATTGCGTGAACAGTAGACAGCAGAACAGCACCATATCTATTAAGATGTAGGGCTTTTCTGCTGTCTCCCTGCGTTGGTGCACTTTTGACAGCCAAGTGCCAACATAGACGTACTTACTCCATAGTGCAAGGGTGTCAGGATTGTGGTAAGCATAGTTTTTGGACAGGAAGGGGTTCATTCAAGTACAAAACCTATGATTTAAAGTGTTTCCACTTTGTATGTGTGTTAGAATGCAGCAAACATGCAAAGAGTGGAAAATGAGGAGAAAATAAAACATTTCTCCTCATTACACCTGCCTCTAGGAGACACAAATATCTGTCTAAAATTCATTGTAGATAAGAATTCGCAACAAAATTGTAGGAAAGTGCCTCTTTCGGCATGGTTAACCCTCACGTTTTGCTTGATGCCAGATGCCTGATGTGATTTTGAACTGTAAGTGCGCTGGATTCCCGCTAACCAGTTTCACAGTGCCAGATCTCTTTCCCAAAACTGTACCATGATTGGCACAACTTTAACAACCCTGGTAAGTCCCAAGTAAATGGTACCCCTGGTACCTAGGGCATGGGTACTGAAGAGGGCCCACTGGGGCTGCAGCACACATTTTGCCACCTCAGGGACCCCTCACGAAGACCATGCAAACTACCACTGCAGCCTGCCTGTCTTGGTGCAGAGAAAAGCGAAGAGTCAACATGGCACACAACCTGTGTGCCATTCCCTTTCATACTGCATGAGATATAGGTAAGTCACCCCTACTGCAGGCCTTACAGCCCTAAGGCTGTGTGCACTATAACCCATGTGTGGTCATTTCTGCATGGGCACATATGACCCTGCAATATCCGAGCCATTCTTGGATATTGTAAGTGCACAGGGAAGCCATAGAGAATACATGGGCTGGATACTTGTCATTATGAGTTTCCTAGCTCCATGATGGCTTCACTGTACCCTAAGATGTTTGGTACCAAGCATCTTGTCTTAATAAATCCTCACTGATGCCATTGAGAGATTTATTAATAAATGCACCAAGGAGACCTTTAAGTGGGTCCATGAAAACCTACCAAGCACTGGTGTGGTCTCTGACTAGTCACAGCCAGTCTAACACCACTAGACATGTTTCTGACCTCATGGGATGAGAGCCTGCACTCTCAGAGGCCAGAAACAAAGTCTGCTCTGGGCGGAGGTGCTTCACACCTCCTACAGGCCGGAATAACCTTCCAGAGTGGGAAGCTTCATAGGCTTTGCTGCCTTTGAGTTTCAGCCCAGGCTTCCCCAGAGCATGGGAGATGCCAACCTCCCTGGCCTCCTTCACATTTGGTGGGAGGACAGGTGGGAAAATTAGTTAGATGAGGAGGAGGACCTACACTCAGCCAACACCACCCCTAGGGAGGGAAAGGCGATGTGAACCCATCCCCTGAAAATCCACCACCTTGGGATGGTGGAGAAACAGCCTATGAGGGCTAGGGTAGTGCCCCTTCCCACAAGAAGTGGTCTCTTAGAGGCTGTTGCCACCCTAGAGCTAAATAGCCCATTGGCAACTACCTGTCTTCCCATGTAACACCCCTAAATTCAGTATTTAGGTGGCATCCCTAGACCTGGAACCCAGATTCAATGGACAAGGAGAAGACCAGGACAAAGAAGGCTCGATGCCCAAGAACTGAAGCCTTGCTGCAGAATAAAATTGGCACCAAACCCTGCCTGCTGCCTCTAGGACTTCGACAATCATAGTGTTCCGTGTCATCCTAAACCTGTGAAAACTCTAAGAACCCTGGAACTCGGCCAGCCTTCGCGAAATCACCAAGAACCTCCCTTGAAGTGAAGTTATCACTCCCTTGCACACCGCAGACATTGATCCCACTAAGTCTGGCTTGACGAGGTACTGCTCCCCCAAGGAGTTCAATGCAGCACCCCCCAAAAAGGTACACCAGCTCTGAAGGGTCAGATCTGTCTCCCCACCAAGTTTGGAGACACCAGGACCTCCCGGTGGCACACCACACCAATACCCATGGTATCGGACCCCCTACAGCAAACAGCAAGACGAAGAGTCTGTGGCAGTCTCAAATGTTACCAGAAGCAAGCACCTATTGAGAGATGTTGACAATCCTGAGACCCGTATCCTGAGTGGCCCAACTGTCCCGAAATCGCCTCTCCAAGTTGCCTGTTCCTAACCTTAACGCACAATGCCGGACTAGCCTATCTGCTTTGTACCCGGCCCCCCCGGCCCCGGTAACGATGAACCAGCCACGCTCACATCATCCTCTGACCCTTGCCACCTTCACCCTCCAATGGGACACACCGGACCTACCTCTAATTCCTCTTGTGCAGTGTCTTTCCAGGTGGCCCCCTTCGTCATAGCGCAGCAGCTACCAGCACCTTCAGCACCCAGCTCGCGGCCTAATCCGGGATGCTCCTGATCTTCTGCTGATGGAACTTCAGACCTGGTCCTGCTACCGACCTAAAATGTGAAAACATTGCCAGATTTTATATACATTTTTCTGCTTTTCCCCATTGACTTCAATGGTGTGCATTTGGGCACAAAAGTGATATATTTTCCGAACTCTCAAAAATTGTAACTCCTAAATTACGTTCTGTAGATCAAAGTTCTTGGTCTTAAAATATACATAAAAATCAATATTATTTTTATAAATTGGCCTCAGATGTATTCTTGAGTGTGTGTCCCATTTATTGCCTCTGTGAGTACAACAAATGCTTAGCACTATGCTCTGATAAGCCTAACTGCTTGCCCACACTATCACACAAAAAGCACTAGTATTATCTATTTTAAACTCTGTGTACCAGGAAGGGATCCACTGGACTCTCTGCAGAGTGTACTTCATTTTAGTACAGTGTATGGAGAGCCAGCTTCCTACATTGGTGGAAGCATTGGGATAGAAGACTTTGCATTTTCTGGAACCATTTTGCCAATAAGTGACCACATGAGTAAATCCAAAAATTGTCTTTAGTCTAGTTGTATTTTTCAATTGGTCTATTTTTTTTCTAAATTTCTAAAAAATGACTACTACGGCCTTGGCTAAGTCCCTGAAACTAAGTGGTTAGAAATGTAAAAGTCTAATGCTATAGTTAGGACAAGGTATTTGGTGTTAGAGTTTTTGAACTTCATAAAAAGTTCTCAACTTTAGTAAAATAATGTCTGAAACCAATAACCAGGCTCAGGAACTTGACCTGGCCCCTTACATGGACCTGCCCTATGCCAGGCTAAGGGCCCTCTGTAAGGGTTATGGTATCAATATTGGCAAACATGCTTAAAAAGACACGTTTTAAATGCTCTTAGTAGAATTTGAAAGAGATCATCCAGAACTAGTGGCTCAATCTGAAGAAGATGAGACTGCTGGGGATGATTCCGAAGATCAAGTAGAGGAGGTGGCTGAGTACATCTACTCAGAACCAGATGAGAGTCCCTCAGAAGAGGAACTCACACTAGAAAGATTGATCAGGAGATTGAAGTTAGAAACTTAATTCCTGGACATAGAAAAGCAAAGATGAGATGGGCTAGGACCTCTCTCTGGTGGCAGCAATTCTATAAATAGGGGGAGAGAAGATTCATTTGATTCAAAACTACCCAAAAGAAATGTCCCTAAATACTCAGAGGGTGATAACACCACCAAATGGTTGAGTGCTTTTGAGAGGGCCTGCCTAGTTTGAAGGGTAGCCAGAAGGAATTGGGCCCCTCACTTCTGGGAACTATTCTCAGGAAAATGCAGGGATATACTTCTGACATTGAATGAGAAAGATGCTGAATCTTATGACCTCATGAAGGGTACCCTGATTGAGGGCTTTGAACTCACCACTGAAGAATACAGAATAAAATTCAGGGAGACTCAAAAAACCCAGAGTCAGTCCTGGGTGGAATTAGTTGACTTTTCTGTGAAAACATTGGGTGGTTGGTTAACGGGTAACAATGTGCATGACTATGAAGGGCTTTACAATTTGATTGTGAAAGAGCATCTTGTAAGTAACTGTTACAATGAGAAGTTACATTAGCATCTGGTAGACCTAGGTCCACTTTCTCCTCTAGAGTTGGGGAAGAAGGCAGACCACTGGGTCAAAACAAGGGTGACCAAAACTACCTCTGATAGGGGTGACCAAAAGAAAGAGGCCTAAAAGACCCCCCAAGGAAAAGATGCTGTCCAAAAAGATTTTCTGCTGCTGGAACTTTGGGGCTGGTTCTGCTATCAACCTAAAACAAGAAGGTGAACTTTGTGAAAGCATTGCCTGATTATATATACATTTTTCTGATTTCCCCATTGACTTCAATGGTGCTTAATTGCGCACAAAACTGATATATTTTCTAAACTCTCAAAAATTGTTACTCCTGAAGTACGTACTGTAGATCAATGTTCTTGGTCTTAAAATATACATAAAAAACGATATTTTTTTTATTAATTGATCTCGAATGTATTCTTGAGTGTGTGTCCCACTTATTGCCTGTGAGTACAACAAATGCTTAGCCCTACCCTTTGATAAGCTTAACTGTTTGCCCACACTACCACAAAAAGAGCACTAGAATTATCTAGTTTAACCTCTGTGTACCACTATGGGATCCACTGGACTCTCTGCACAGTGTACTTTGTTTTAGTACACTATATAGAGAGCCAGTTTCTTACAATAACCAATCACAGGTTGCATGGGAACACCCATGCACTACCAATGGAACACCCCCTTGACACAAAGTAACGCAAAGCAGTGAATTGTGCAGCTTTCATTATTTTTGGTTACAATCCAACACAAATGTGATTTGCTTTGGATTGTGAATACCACCAATATACTTTGCATTGGGTTTGGTTTAAAAAAGTATCGCAAATCTGACTGAAAGTTCTGGTAAACCTGAGCCCATATTCTCTCTGCGCTAGCCTCTTTACACTGGCTTCCCATAAAACACTGGAGTATTTTTAAGTCTACGTGTGTCATACATTGAACTCTATTGGCTAAATGTTCATAGCACTCGTTGTAAAATACTGGTCGTTGCGAGTATTATTTTTGCGACCAGTGTTTAATTTTGTGAACCGACTAATGTATTAATATGTCGGTTCACAAAGTAACGGATCCTAATGGGCTGCAATTTGAACTTCCTCATGAATATTAATGAGGTAGGTGGCAAATTGTGACCCACTAAGAATCATGTCCATCACAGGGATGGTAGTCTGCTGAGGTCTACAGACTATCATGTCTGTTACTGCGTTAAAAAAAGCAATTTCTTTTTATTACCACCCGTTTTCCTTACAGGAGAATGGGATGCATTTAAAAAAAACAATGGAAAAGTTAGCTGTGATCCATTGGCAGTGGTCAATTCTGCGAATCAGGCCGTTTGCAAGTGCAAAATTAAACTGCAAAATTCTTCGTACATCTGGCCCTATATTGGACAGAGCATTCTTCTCTCCTTTCTCATTTTTCTCTCTTTAAACCATCTCGTGGTTTAAAATAACAAGACAAGCATGATGACATCCCTTAGGTTTCAGCCTGTCAGCTGTAGACGCAACGAAGAAACTGAATTATTTTCCCTTGAGAGAGACATGGGGCATTTCTCCAGTTCAGGATTCCTTTAAAAACTACGGGGCAGATTTACGAGAAAGTGACTCAGTGTGTTCCGCTAGCCATTTGACTGCGCCGCACTGAGTCACTTTCAGAGCACAGGAATGCGACATATTTACAATGATATGTCGTATTCCCGTGCTCTCCCCTGCGCTGGCGCACAAACAGCTGCCTTGCCCCGGCGCAGGCACCCTTGCCCCATGGAGCAAGGATGCCTGCGTCATGGGAGATTGTTTTCGTGCATGAAGGAGCACCTTCCTGCACGAAAACAATCACTACAGGCATTTTCCTCTTTCAATGCGTGCTGTAGAAGCAGCATGTATTGAAAGAGGAACAAACGAGGAGAAATGAAAACATTTCTCCTCGTTACACCTCCCTACGCCTCCCCTGCGGAGTCGTAGGGAGGCATAGCATTCACACGCATTTCCAGATTTACGATACCTTGTAAATCTGGAAATGTGTCTCGTTCCATTGGTGTTGCGTGGGAACACTCACAGCAACACCCATGGAACGCCCCTTCCACGCAAATTGCTGCGTGTAAAGGGGCCATATTTACAAGGACAGGAAAAGCCACGCAGGGAGGCTTTTCCTGTCCTTGTAAATATGGAGCAGTGAAATACGCCACCAGTGCGTCACAAAAAGTGAAGTACTGGTGGCGTAGGGGGCTGGCAAATCTGCCCCTTCGTCTGTGTTCTGTTTCTTGTTCATCTCTAGCTCCGAGATATCCTGTGCGTGAACATCCTGGTTCAAGTAAAAGATTAACACTTAACATTATTTAGGGCTATAGTACTTTACCTTCAATAGACAGACCTATGATGTCAAAACACGTGGCAACGCTTGATTCCGATGTGATTGTGCAATAAAAAGAGATTTCTGCACATATTTTATAAAATAACCTGTTTCTACAGCTATCTATGTTTTAATATACATCTGGATGAATGTAGTTTGTCAAAAATTGCAAAGAAATATTTCTTAAAGTTTAAGCACAGGCCCAAAGCTGTCCAAAATTATTGTCGGCTCCAGACAGTCCATTACTTAAGAACAAATATTCACTTATTCTTGGTGAATTACGCCTTCATATAATCTAAAAAAAAGCAAAGAGATTAGCTGTTCTACCAAGGATGCTTTTTTTTAGGTTAGAACTCTCTTACGTAATTATTTATAATGTAAATCCTCAATGTGGTGAATTTATTAGAAGGGAAATCGAAGCACGCACAGCAAGAAAAGATGGGGGAATGAAAACCATATTTTATTAAAATACGTTCATTTCATCCTATACATGCAAAGTGTGTTGCAAATGGAATATGTTTATTAGCTCTCCAATATGATAAATATTACAAAGACAGCAAACAGCTCTTTACAGCACTCCCAAGTATATTTATCTAATCCCTGGAGTTGCATGGTAAGCAAGCTATTCTTCCAGTCAGATGGAGATGGTTTATTGGCAGGAAATGTGTAACCTGGACCAATGAATATGATCATTATGCATTATTCATGCTTGCCTTGATCTTCTATCAGTGAATAAAACATTGATTCATTCTGGAGCACCTCAAGTCTCATTTGTATTTATGTTCTTTGTGAAATGTGAAACATACAGAAGCATTTGCCTAATTAGAACTCCTGAAAATAGTTTGGTCGAACTCCCACTTGTCTTTTGTTTAGTAGAAAATATATGTCAAGGATCAATACATTCTACTGTAATAGTTCAGATTATAGAAGTTCAGCAGTTGTGCGCTACGTATGGATGTCTTAATTCTGTTCATAATATAAACGAATCAGATTCATTTCAGACGTGAACACACGATGATTCATGTGGACCCAGCCGAAAGAGAATACCTACACACATAAGAGGGTTTTGGGTCACTTATTTTCTGGGACATTGCATTTCTTGAAACTGATTAGCACTATAGCCTTCAACCCACAAAATGGGGCCAATTCATAAACTGAAATTTGCAAAGATGTATGCATCTTTGCTTCACCCTAAGTGGCATGAGTAGGCCCAGCCGTGGGCCCCATGCACTCTGAGTCACTAGAATAAAGCTGTACCCGGCCGATGAGCCCATAACTAGGGCCAAACAGGTCCTGGGTTGCCTGTGTTTCAGTTCAGAGAGGTCCTAGCCTGCCAGTTCAGGCTGGATTGTTCCCATTGGACAGTGGCGTAACGAACCTTGAGGGAGCCCCCCTGCAAAGTACATTGAGGCCCCCCCTCCGGAGTCAGTAAGGAGCTCACAGTCCAGGGTACAGCTGAAGGGGTCTCGTGGAGCTCGAGGCCTCCCCGCAACGTGGGGGATGTGGGGGCCTATGTTACCCACTGCCTTTGGAGCAGGGTCAAGACTGACTAGCTTATATCTGGGTTCAAACTGAGGTGGGATGCTGAGCAAAAGAACAATGGGTTGGTATGCTGCCCGAGCTATTACCAGTAGTTAGACTTGTTGGAAGCAGCCTCCAATCACCTTTTGTGTATTTTGCATGTTTACTTCTACAACTGTGCATACGTTTCTACATAAATGTTAGTCACAAAGAATAATCAGAGTTATTCACACATGTGGAGAGATACATGTCCTCACCTCCTTGCAATCATTTAAATGTGCAGGGGATAGATGTGCATCTGGAAACATGTCTATAATGTTGCTATAAGTATCTCTGAGAACGTTTCCACGAGTCATAGGCCAATTAAGGGTGGCTAGGCTCAGACTGTAACAAGAGTTTTTTACCACTGGTGCCCTAGGGCATAACCTTACTGTTGAACCCAAAACTGAGCACCAAGTACATTCCTGTAGTACTTGTCCCTAACGGTCCAAGTATTACCTATGACGGTGGTGTGGAATTAGACACTCAGAACTCAGTAAAGCATATTTGCAACAGTTATTACATTCTTGTCCAGCAAGTGATTGTGTTTGATTAAGGAAAGGCACTTTAATCACAAGCACACTACTCAATACTGTACTTAAAACTAGAGGGCAAATTGATAAACACATTTATGCTTGGAGAGGTACTTGCAGTGCGGGAGGATCAACCAATGAGATCTAGGGCTGTCATGACTTTCTGTGTAAGGGCTATTGTGCTGACATAGTCAATGCACAACTGGAGAAGTGCCCTGAGGGAGGTTAAATGGACCATTTAGGAAATGATGGGCTGTACTCCATTGCACCAGGGTATCAGAGGCATGTATACCAGTGCCCTAGTGGACTACAGCCCGCACGCCTAGCAGTGAAAACCCCACCAAGGCGGCTCCCCTGAATGCACTTCCAGTTTGCAGGGCAGCCACCATGTTTATTGAAGCTGCTCAGCAAATTCTTTTGTTCTTCTACAACAAACTGTTAAAGAGGGAATTTGTTTTTGAAAAACAAAAACAACAAATCACCAAAAGACACTCAGGGTAATTTATATTTTGTTCAGGACTGCCAAGCTTCTCCATGAAGCCCCAAACAGAAATAAGAGTACAAAGTACCTCAGACGGTCCTCCCTACAGAGCACTGACAGTCTGAGGTACTTAGACCAATGGTTTGAAATCTTTGGGGCTGTCGGTCTAGTGTTTTCCGACAACAGAGCCAGTGGGGGGAGCCAACGGTGGAAACATGACAGTTTGCCCAAATCTTAATAGAACAGGGAGACCACTAACAGAACAGAAAGACCCTTTGTCTCTGGCTGCTTTCTTAGAGTCTGGAGTTATCTACTTTACCTTCTGGAATGAGACTGACTGGATATCTAGTTTAAAAGCTCCCAATGTCCATGGTGGTTTCCTAGCAAGGTCTGTATGTGCAGTGAATCTTAACTGTAGTTCACTGGAACGTGTTATCATTGGACTTGGCCAATAGATTCATCACTCCACTGGTGTGCAAGCTCGCGCTAAGTCCTTGGGGCAGTTGTGCTGGCACTGGCCTTTCCTTAGGCAAGGCTCCAGTCCTAATGAGAAGGGTGGTGGAGAAACAGGTCGAAAGAGAAATTACTCACTCGCTTTTATCACAGGGGAGGGCGATCCTCATCTTGGGATCTACCTTGGGCTTAAACTCAAACCTACTACTCAAACAAAAGGAGAACCCACCACAAATTGAAGCGAGGATGATGTGTTTAGTGACTTATCATCACAGGCTCTGTTTCTTTGGTTGATGACACAGCTGAAAGCTGTGGTGATTCTTGTGCTGCACCAAATCATTGAATGCACTCCTTAGGTCACTTCTCACAATCATTCAACTGGCATTCAATCAGTGAGAGAAGTTCACAAAGCCCCACCTGCAGTCACTGATTCTGTGAGTGAGTAACTTTGCTTCAGGGCATGCTGCAGAGGGACAGGGTAACAAGGCCTCGGCACAATAGCACAAGGGATTTGGCAATCATTGATCCTAACCCTGGAGCACAAAAGAGTTTATCCAGCTCTACTGCTGTGGAACTCCTGGCTCTAGCTGATGAGAAATCTTGTCACTAAGATTGGGGTGTCTGTACCACGCTCAGTTGGCAGACATTGGTTTGTGCATTACACGGGTACAGTTTTAGGACCGGTTTCATGCAGTTACTGACTTTTGGGCATTCCTCCTAGACTGGTCAAGACACAGTGTTTGTCCTTTAGTAGGGTTGAGTACCCCTGGATAATAGAGATCCAAAATAAAATACACAAAAAAGAGAGAGGCTTTCTACTTAACTACCTCTTTAATGCTGCGGGTAACACTTATGGGAAAGAATGGAGCAGTATGGGGCAAAGGGTTTCCCTGCACTGCAAAGAACCCTCTATCTGCTACGCTTCACACCATAGAGGGTAGTCCACTGCAAACATCTTAGGGGATTGGAGAAGGTCTACAATTCATTTTGCTGTAGGTACTCAATTGAGCCTTCATCTTATGTAACCCTCTGGTGCAGGAAATGAAAATGGACTGCTTGGTTTCCACATCCACATGTGGCTTATAAACACCAGGGACATAATTCTACATATGCATACATGCATCATCTATGTCTTGCATGGATGGAGTGAAGGACCCAGCTGCTGTGGATTGACAGGCAAACCTAAGCACAAGAAAGGCCTGTAGGCAACTTGCCATCAGAGGTCACAGGTAAAATTGGATGTTCTGCAACTACAGTCATTTGATGCCTCCACTATCAGTATTTCATAACCCAGGGAGCTGACAGGAGCAATGCTCAGAAAAGATGGTTCACATTGTATGTTCCTCCCAGGTCACAGATTGCAGCTCCGGGTGGCATTCCAGTTGGCCTTCAGCAAACACGCATGATAATCATGGGTGCTGTACAGGACATGTGTGACAACTGCATCCATTTGTCAATACCCATGTGCACACATGATGCTTGAGAAGTTTGGATGTGAAATAGTTTTGAGTGTTGTATGCTCAAACTTAGATACCTCTCTACCTTTCTTTATCAACTTTACCTTTCAAGTCCACAAGTCCCTAAAACTGTGTCCACACTAACAGAGACTAGCTAACATCAAGATGTCTATCCTTACACATAGCATCCATGGCCTTCAACTTCCATTATTGTACTAAGTTGTGCGTGTCACTGTTGCATGATCAAAAGCCAAGACACTTTTGGGTCTACCCTTCCAAATTCCAACACATCCCATACCGTTGTGCTGTTTGGAGGGGGAATAGTAAATTTTGCCCCTTTGAAATCCAATGCTTTCCCTACTTTTGCCCTGTTTGGAGTGAGAATAGTAAATTTTACCCCTCCAAAGTCTATGCTTTCCCTACTGTTGCGCTGACTGGAGTGAGAACAGTACATTTCACCCCTCCGAAGTCCATCGCTTTCCCTACTTTTGCTTAGGCATGAGTGGGAATTGTAAATTTCCCCCATCCATAGTCCAATGCTTTCCCTACTGTTGCTCTGAATGGAGTACGAATTGCAAATCTAAACCCTCCAAAGTCCTACACTTTCCTTACTATTGCACAAACTAGAGTGGGAATACTACATTCTAGATGCTTAAACTGAAACAGTTTTCATATTATTTGTTTGATTTTATAGCAATAATTGTTTTATTTTTATTTTTTTATACTTAATATTGTTAGTTTTTATTGTAAATTTATTTTAATATTTAAAGTATATATAGTAAATGAGTTTTTTTTGGATTATTCCATTTTTTATATTTTATTTATTGTCTATTTTAATTAATATATTTTTTCATATTTGATTGTTGTATTATACATATATTTACGGATGGAATATATATCAGTATTTTTATTATTTTCACTAATCACGTGATGTTGTGCATGGTGAGGGTGTTTAAAAGCGATGATGGACTGTTGTCTCGTCATGTGATCAAGCCCACTGGATGGGCGAAACGCGTCATCTGCCCTGCTGAGCGTCAGCTAATAAAGAAGAAAATTTGCACTTACCTGGTGTCCGTGTCCCGCTTTTCGACTTGCAGCAGTCGTGGGAATTTTGGTGAAACATATATATATATATATTAACCTCCAAAGTGATCCTTTAGTTCGGCGCGCTCACCAGCTGGTGCTCTGCAAGGGGGCCGGATCCTGGCCCAAAACAATTTTTCCAACAAAGAACGCGGCACTCCAGAACTGGTTTTTAACACAATTTATTTTGGCAACTGCTCAGACCAACGCGTTTCAGCCCTCCCACGGCTTTTCTCACGGTTAGTGAGTCCTATGTTTATTACACTTATTTATACCCACATGTAGCCTTAATGAGGCATTGTGGGATATGTAGTGTATTATCTACAAAACTTTATTAACAATAAAAAAGGTTAACATACGAACTTTGCATTTTATGTCAGGTTCAGTGATCCAATTACTATATCTATTTAAAATACTCATGAGTCGAGCGCTATCTATGACATTTACACTTTATGATTTTGTTAATTCATAGCATTTCTAGATCTAGTACCACGTCATGTGTCACATTAGAATGGTGACCATATTGTGCACATAAGTAATTAGGAATAGTTCCTGCAACATTATATCTAAAAAATTATTATTTAGTATAATATTATAATCAATGTGCATAAAATCATAGAATGCAGACAATTCAAGTTATTGGTATAGTACCATAAAACATTCATTTAGCTTTTTCTGTTCTCTTTCAACTATCAGTTTCTTACATCTTTTATCCTAGATGTATAAAAAGTTCCTCGTCATTGTTAATGCCCCTAGGAGCCTTAGTTCTTAATCTAACAATGTAACGTGATTCAGTTTGCCTTAATCGTTTGATCCGATCTCCACCACGTTCTCCCACTGGTATCATATGGATTCCATAATAGCACAACTTTTTCCAATCTCCATTCTGGCATTGCTGCATGTGCTTAGCTGTAGCATATGTCATATCTTTGTTCTTTACTGCACGTATGTGCTCAAGGATCCATTTTTTGAGCATACATGTGGTGCTTCCGATGTATTTCATTCCACAGTCACACTCAATAATGTAAATTACAAAGCGAGATATACATGATATACTTTGATCAATGTTCGTCATTGTTCCATTTGTTTCCACGATTGCTCGCATATTTTTGCAAATTTTGCAAGCCTTGCATGTGTTGCATTTTTTAAAACCTTTTTGTTGGTCCAATAGCCAATTTGTTTTGGGTTTTTCTTGAAAATGACTTGGGATAAGCATGTCTTTTAACGACCTTGTTTTTCTATAAGTTACCACAGGTTTCTTCCCCAAAATGTTTCCAATATCTGGGTCTCCAGAAATAAGGTGCCAGTATTTTTTGATTTTATTAATTATCATCCCACTTTCCTTACTATATGTGGTGATGAATCTCGGCGCCAGTTGTTTATTGCGTTCTTCTTTCTCAATTTTGGGAATTAATGTCTCTGTTCTTGGTTTTTGATCAACCTTTTTCTTACATTTTTTCAGAGTTCTTTCACTATATCCTCATGCCTTCATTCTTGCTGTGGTTTCTTGTATATTGTTCTCAGCATCTTCTTCCTTAGAGCAATTACGTTTCATCCGTATAAATTCTCCATACGGAATACTGTTCTTCAAGGGAGTAGGGTGGAAACTTGTTCCATGCAGGACACTATTGGTTGCAGTCTCTTTCCAAAATATATTGGGCTTTCTTTCACGTATACAATCAGCAGGAAAGAAATTGCATTTTTGGACATTAAAGTTTTTATTGAGGATGAACAGATACACACTACCCTATTTAGGAAAGAGACTGCAACCAATAGTGTCCTGCATGGAACAAGTTTCCACCCTACTCCCTTGAAGAACAGTATTCCGTATGGAGAATTTATACGGATGAAACGTAATTGCTCTAAGGAAGAAGATGCTGAGAACAATATACAAGAATGAAGGCACGAGGATATAGTGAAAGAACTCTGAAAAAATGTAAGAATAAAGTTGATCAAAAACCAAGAACAGAGACATTAATTCCCAAAATTGAGAAAGAAGAACACAATAAACAACTGGCGCCGAGATTCATCACCACATATAGTAAGGAAAGTGGGATGATAATTAATAAAATCAAAAATACTGGCACCTTATTTCTGGAGACCCAGATATTGGAAAAATTTTGGGAAGAAACCTGTGGTAACTTATAGAAAAACAAGGTCGTTAAAAGACATGCTTATCCCAAGTCATTTTCAAGAAAAACCCAAAACAAATTGGCTATTGGACCAACAAAAAGGTTTTAAAAATGCAATACATGCAAGGCTTGAAAAATTGGCAAAAATATGCGAGCAATCGTGGAAACAAATGGAACAATGACGAACATTGATCAAAGTATATCATGTATATCTCGCTTTGTAATTTACATTATTGAAGGTGACTGTGGAATAAAATACATCGGAAGCACCACATGTATGCTAAAAAAACGGATCCTTGAGCACATACGTGCAGTAAAGAACAAAGATATGACATATGCTACAGCTAAGCACATGCAGCAATGCCAGAATGGAGATTGGAAAAAGATGTGCTATTATGGAATCTATATGATACCAGTGGGAGAACGTGGTGGAGATCGGATCAAACGATTAAGGCAAACTGAATCACGTTACATTGCTAGATTAAGAACTAAGGCTCCTAGGGGCATTAACAATGACGAGGAACTTTTATACATCTAGGATAAAAGATGTAAGAAACTGATAGTTGAAAGAGAACAGAAAAAGCTAAATGAATGTTTTATGGTAGTATACCAATAACTTGAATTGTCTGCATTCTATGATTTTATGCATATTGATTATAATATTATACTAAATAATAATTTTTTAGATATAATGTTGCAGGAACTATTCCTAATTACTTATGTGCACAATATGGTCACCATTCTAATGTGACACATGACGTGGTACTAGATCTAGAAATGCTATGAATTAACAAAATCATAAAGTGTAAATGTCATAGATAGCGCTCGACTCATGAGTATTTTAAATAGATATAGTAATTGGATCACTGAACCTGACATAAAATGCAAAGTTCGTATGTTAACCTTTTTTATTGTTAATAAAGTTTTGTAGATAATACACTACATATCCCACAATGCCTCATTAAGGCTACATGTGGGTATAAATAAGTGTAATAAACATAGGACTCACTAACCATGAGAAAAGCCGTGGGAGGGCTGAAATGCGTTGGTCTGAGCAGTTGCCAAAATAAATTGTGTTAAAAACCAGTTCTGGAGTGCCGCGTTCTTTGTTGGAAAAATATATATATATATATATATATATATATATATATATACACACATGCATGCACATATATATAATAAAAGTATCTATATTTTTGCTCTATTACATTTCTTAATATTTTAAATGTATTACTACATATAAATAGATATTTTCATACCTCTAAATGTAAAATATTGATAAAATATAATGCAAAATAAATATGTATATCAATGATAATATATATCTATATCTATATATATATAGATATAGATATATATAAATATATATAGATTTATATTATATATATTCATAGTGATACATTTAAAAATTCATGTAATGTAAAATAAATATTTTTATTAATTTTGTTACATTATGGGCCTCATTTCGATGTCTGCCAGAAAGCCTCCGACCGCTGGTCAGAGGCTTTCTGACCGACATGGAAGGTTTACATTCTGACCGGGGATTTACAATGTCGGCGGTCAGAATTTAAACTGGCCGGGCAAACCCACTCGCATTAAAACTGCACATAATCCCTTAAGGACGTCGTTTACGCCATCGGGATTATGTTGTCGGTTTCTGGCAGCCTTTCCATGTTGGCCTTTCTGACATTGAAAGGCTGCCGAAAAGTGACTTTGGGGGCCCCTAGCAGGGGCCCCTTCTCCCCTTGCCCTACAGTTGTGGCCCTGGGGGGCACCAATGGTGGCCTCCTCCATATCCCAGGACCGTGTGTCAGGCACCATAAGGTGCCTGCCACATGGTGCCCGGATGTACAAAAACTTCCATTTTACAATGGAGCTTGTGCTGCAGCCGGTTTCGGACCACCCCACAGGCTTCCATTGTAAAATGGAAGTTTGCAACCGCACCACGCAACTCCGACCGACATTGTAATGAGGCCCTATATGTGTATATTACCTATTGGTGGTCACCAGTAGGTAGTTATAGTTAGGACCATATTTCCATAGGAAAGCATTTTTTTACTTGCCTATATCTTTGGCACGGTTTGACAAATAGTGCACCACTGATTCTTTTTGTGCATGGAAAGTTTTGGGATGATCCGTCAAGCAGGGGTCATAAAAAGTGCATTTCCCATCGATATTACCATAGAGTCTTTAGACACACCTGCAGCCCGAACCACTGAATGGAATTACACCAAAATTGGCGAAAAGCTAGCTTTTGGTCCGCAGAGTGTGCTTTTTGTTATTTGGTGAAAATCAGGAGTTTATCCAAATCCAGATTAGGATCTCTGTGATCAAAGCTAATTTGTGACGATTTTGCGATTAATCATGAATGCGTGCGCCAACAGGAATGCTGTGTTTGGCTGGCCGCAACCTGGGCAGAAAGTTGTGACTACCATTTTACCTCATTGGAACAGTCTCCGGGACTGAAAAATAAAATCAAAAGTTGTATAAAGGATCAGGGTCGAGGTACCCTGACCCTATGTTTGGCATATAAGGGTCTTTAAGTGACCCCTGATGTGTATAATATGTTGAGAAGCAGGTTTTTTTTCCCCACTAGTGATATTTACGAATTTGTTGCAATTCCAGTGTGCCCCCCCACCCCACGTAATGTTGTGGCGTATTCACAAATATCAGCAAAATAAAAAACATACACAGACACACTCTGACAAAAAGACTTTTTGGGTAGTCTTGATTTGAATGTCACTTGTATGTCATTGCACTCTGTCCATGCTGTTTGACATCTTAAATATATTGTTTAGTGTCCAGAGGTTATATTAACTCCTTCATGAAATATGATTGCTATAGTTGTGAAAGTTCTTTTTGAGATGGAAATTTGTGCAGCTTTAAAGTTTGTAATTTCAGTTTCTAATTTAGTACCATCCACTCTGCATCGTTGTAGCATAACTATGATATATTTTCCATATCTTTGTAAAAACAACGTTGACCTAAGTTCTGATCTGCAGTTTGGACAGGTCATATCTGGATGGGCGTTTCTAGTTAAATCTTCAATCGACACAGCTTTACAATCTAGTAATGTCAAGTAGAGGAATCATTCTGAATTGATTTCAGTGCTAGACTTCAATTCAGAATCTTCACAGTTATGGGTCCATTTATAAGTCAAACCAAATAATTCATTGATATTCACATATTCTTCATCTAATAGTCCTAGCATTACCATTAGAAATTCTTGAGCATCATGCTGAAGATTTTGAGAGAATACTACTGATCCAGTACAGTCATCGGTGAGTTTTTTTATTCCAGTAGTAGGATGTATAATACTTCTGTCACTACTTAATTCTTCCAGTAAACTACATAGTTGTAAAGACATTCTTTTATCTACCTTTTCTTTAATAGAATTTGTTAAATGAGGCAAATGATATAGTCCATTTAACACTGCATTTGCATAACAGTTCACTTCAGATTAATTATCAAAATGATAGCATTGTATTTCCTCATTGTTTTCTAGTTTTCTTTTTTTCCTCCTTCTTGATTTTCCTTTTGTTCATCTTTCTGTTCAACTCAGATAGACTGTTTTGATATTTTCTATTTTGGACACAGTATTGCTTTTTGAACCACAGGATACTGGCCTAAATGTGGAGCATATTGAGCTCTCAACAGATTATACTCCGTTACACAGCTCACATCAGCACTTACTTTCTTCTCATCAAAATCAATCAGAAATAAACCAGACAATGTTCTGATTCGCGACTAAGCAAAATATGACATTCCTTCTTTGAATACACTGCTACCAATATTAACTAGACCTGCATCTACACTTAAACCTTGTGATTTGTGAATAGTTACTGCATATGCTAAAGATACTTGGAACTGCTTTTGCTGGACATACAAGCCTTTTACAAGTAGGAAACGTACAACACATTCATCAATCTGCTTAACTTCTGCAATATCATTAAATTTTATGGGTAAGTATTCTGCATCATTTCTGATTGGATAATTAACACATTTCACAACTTTACCTATTGCACCATTCACTAGCCCTTCTTCAACATTTAAATTACGAAGTAAGATTACACAACAATTTTTACAGATATGTAACTGTTTTTCTAATCCTGCAGTTTTCGACACAGACTTTTCTAAACTATCCAATTTCTATTGCAGTTTTTCTGTTAGTAGCATTGTAACTGTTCTAGGGTGCCAACCGATGTGGTGATGGAACGTCCGGTTTCCATCTTAGTAGGGGGCGTGTCAAGTAACGCACCTCGGTCACGTCAGGGAAGTACAGAGACGTGACGGGCGGAGTGCAAGAGACTATGGCGGCCATATTGGAGGGGACAGTAACCATGATTTAAAGCTTGCCAGAAAGGCGGATCGGGTAATGAAGCGGTATATGAGTACACCCCGCAGGTAAAATTGGTGTCCATTGCCGGAAAGGCAAAGAGGCTACTTATCCTATGGGCCAGCAGCGGACTCTGAGCCGAACAAAATGGATAGAAAGAACTGTGTTGGTAAAACATCATTCATTGTGGGGAAGAGGCCCCATCCTGTGGGTACCGTGGGAAGGGAGTTAAGCGGTTCTTGCCGGGAGTACGATGATGACTAGTAGGAGACCAGATGCTCAGTGTGGTAGTGTCATCTTATCTATGTCCAAACCGGTAATGTAAGGGGCACTACCCCGTATAATAGTTCAGTGATCCTGATGTTGAGGTCATGTGGGTAAACCCAATGAGGCCCAGCTAAAGACGTGTAGACGCCCAGAAATGTGTACAGATAGGATTAGCATCAAGCACTACCCTATATATTTTAGCCGGAGGTCATGGTGTTGATCTTATGCCGCAAGATGCCATATACTGTACTAGACAGAGAGAGGGGGAGGGGGAAGAACCTCAAGTAAGTTGGAGGGTGGTGTTCCCATGTCAAAGATGCAGTCTGTGATGTGGGTATAGGGCTAACCATTATTCAGTGTACAAGTCAGAGTACACGTTTGACTGACTTGGGCTCACCTAGCCCCGGGTACCCTGGTGGTGTGTTGGGGTGAACCGCAGTTTACCTGTAGTGTCCCATGAGGTGCCTGTTACATGCCAACGGGAACACCTCGTAGCCCCTCGTTGGATCTGCTTTGCCACCTGTCCGCCATACCACCAGGTGGGAGTTAGTGATTGATTACACTTCCATGCTAATTGCTCACTCATTTGACCCCCACTTCCTTTAGGACAATGTCTGTACATGCCGGGAGTCGAGGATATGAGCCAGCTACCCAAGTTGGGTGAGTTGACACTCTCTCCAGCTACCACAGGAGTACGGACTCCTTAAACCGGTTTTTAATTCTTCCTACACTCTCTGTTCCATCGCCGTCTTTTCTGCACGATCGGTTGACACACATGTGTGCACAATATTTGTTGCTGTATTCTTGAATGGATGAATTTTATGCAACTACTTTACTCCCCTGCATAACTATCGTGCTTTGTATTCCTAGGTTGCCTGACCCAATTTTACAGGTACTACACGTAGGGTACTGTTTGTGATTTATCTGTTCTATACACCCAGACAACCATGATTAGTGTAGATCACACTGTCAGATTTGGTCCTGAAGAATTGCCCCCCACCTTGACACGAGGACAAGAAACATGTTGACCACCAGATAAACGTGCATTACCTTGCAACTTGGAGGCAGGGGTGCGCTACATTTTCCTTTTTAACCAGGACAGGAGCCAGGTTCATTAATGTTGTTTGAGTGGACTCCTAGTTCCTGTTTTAACCTACACATAGTCTAGTGACCCACCTTACGCACATCTACACTTCTTCTTTGAGGCCCCTCACACTCACTGCACCAATACGGCAAGGAATAAAAGATCTCCGCCAAAGAGCCCCTCATAGGGTGCCCGTCAGGTATTGCAGCGCCGACCTGACGAGGAGCACGCCCTATGTTAAAGCATGACACCTAGCTGGCTGGGTGTGTGAGGGCACTCGTTCCGAAAGGAGGGACCCCCCTTCCTTCCTTTCCTCCCTATGTTCTGCGTACATGGTTTGCCACTTTTATCAACCTAGGACCCCTTTCCCTTGTCAGGAACTGCATACTCATTTTGTTTTGATACGAGTATTAGCAAGCCCTAAAGTCACCCATAGAACTCCTCTAGATTTAGAAAACAAATTAGCTGAGCTTAACCAGTCGACACATTCATAGGAGCCTATCTCTCTGTGAGAAAGCATTTTCAAACTAAAACTGTACAATTTCTTCGTAAGACTCTTTTCTGTTGACATCTCCTCCCACATATCTTTCATCTCAGTTTTCTCTGACTTTGTTATATAAGATGTAACGTACCGAGCAACAGCAATTGAGTTGTCTACAACAAACTGTACATCCATGTTTGCATTCCACATCTTCAGAATCACAGGATTGTAGTCATTAATGTACTTGGAGACCTCTGTTCTTCTAGGTTGTATGTATTTTTTGGGTGATTTCCTTATAAGTGTATGTCTGACTGCAGACAAAAAGCTGTTGACTCTTCCTTGTGAGATGAAAAGTTGTGGGGATCCGAAAAGACATCTTGTAAAAAATTTCCCTTTCTGTTCTGTATTTTCACTGACAGTATTTTACGCATCTATGATTTTGGAATCATAGAACTTGTTCTCTTAATATGTTGCCACTACTCTCCATTGGGATGGAGCAAGTCACATATTGCTTAATAAAATACAACACAGACTCCTCACTGTCTGTTCCAAACTTTGGAGTATCTTTTACCCACAACAGCAAGTGAATAAAGGGAGCACCTCTGGCTTGGTACTCTTTAAGCCAAATAAATTAATCACTTCACCAAGAGGAGGTTTTGTTTTGTTCAAGATGAAAGACATCATTGCTTGAAATCGGTGATTAAAATATCTGCAAACATTTGCAGGGTCTAGTGAGCTCAGTTCTCCTGGCATCTTCAGATGAATGTCTTTTATATTTAAATTTGCCTCCTGCAAGAATTCTAGCAGGTCATCCCATGCATATTCAGCATAACTCAGTGTGAGGAACCAAGTAAGTGCTCCAAGGTTCATCAACATGCACTTCAGTTCACCATGACGCCAAAAACAATATTCATTTGTCCAACACTGACATGCCATTAGGTTTATTAAATTGTATTCCAAGTGCTCATCTTTTCCTTGAACTTTCTCCAAAAGTTCTCTTGCTTATATATTATACAAATTAACCACTGTTTTTAGAATATGATTCACGGCATATGAGAGGCCAGACAAGGCACTCTCACCAAGTCACTTCACCAAGAGGAGGTTTTGTTTTGTTCAAGATGAAAGACATCATTGCTTGAAATCGGTGATTAAAATATCTGCAAACATTTGCAGGGTCTAGTGAGCTCAGTTCTCCTGGAATCTTCAGATGAATGTCTTTTATATTTAAATTTGCCTCCTGCAAGAATTCTAGCAGGTCATCCCATGCATATTCAGCATAACTCAGTGTGAGGAACCAAGTAAGTGCTCCAAGGTTCATCAACATGCACTTCAGTTCACCATGACGCCAAAAACAATATTCATTTGTCCCACACTGACATGCCATTAGGTTTATTAAATTGTATTCCAAGTGCTCATCTTTTCCTTGAACTTTCTCCAAAAGTTCTCTTGCTGATATATTATGCAAATTAACCACTGTTTTTAGAATATGATTCACGGCATATGAGAGGCCAGACAAGTCACTCTCAAATAATAGGTGAAATATATTTGGAATACACTGACGAAATCTAGGATCTTCTGAATAAAGTCTACTACATCTATACTCAGCTGCAGGTATTTGCAAAGGCCGCTCGTCATACCTGCTACCTACTCCAGTAGGAAAAAGATGTGGGAAACATCAAGCTTCTAAACTTTTTTCCCACACACTTAATGGAGCTCCTTTTGCTTCCTTCATTTGAAACAGCTCAATGGCATCACCAATAACCTCTTGAGAATGCAAAGGGTGGATTCTATAATGTTCATAAATTTCTTCTGTTCTGCAATAATCCACCTTCTCAATCTGACCTGTTGTTGGAAATGTCTGACCCTCCATTTGTGTGATATCTTGCAGGCTTTCCACATTTCAATAGTAATCATTGTTTTGTACCAGATATAAAGTTGCTTTTTTTAACTTTGGTAACATCTACTAACTCCTGCCATATGTGTTTGTTCTTGGTAGGTACACCATTTACAAGAATTACTAGTCCTTCCCCTAAATCTATATCTACCCCTACCATTTCATTGTTTTTCTTGACATCTAATGGCAAATGCACTACTCTACTTGTTAGACCTTTTTGCAACTCTGTTGAGAGTAACTTGCCTGTCTTTGGCTCCATACGTACTATAGCCTGAAATGGATGTATGGTATGGATAAGTACGGACTCATAAATATTTAAACCTTGAAGTTGTTCTGGAATGGGAACCAGTTCTAACTTGTTATGGACAGCTCTAGCAGGCATTTTATTATCCTCTCACTTATTGTAGTAGTACCTACATATAACTACTTCTACAAATAAGTACAGTGCAAACTTTTGCCCGGTATCATCATTCTCTATTTCACTTTTTAAATATAAGTCAACAGTCCGCGTTTGATTCTTGTAGTGAGTCGGTCGACAGCATATACAAACATACTCTGGTTTTTCAGCACATACTGTCTTAAATTTTGTTATCTCTTCTTCAAAACTATCAACTGTAGTACCTGTGTCCTGTTCTACAACTCCTCCTGTTATCAACTCTTCAATTTCCCTACAGTCCTGTTCTGGACCGAAGAAACAAAGCTGCACATCATCACAAACCTTTTCTACCTGTGCTACAGTACCATGGAAAAGTGCCCTATTCATTTCTCCTAAACAAAAAGCAGGACATTTCACACAGTTTAGCCTCCTAACTAAAGTTTGCATTGTTGAGTGGTGTACAGCTAACATCCCAAAATGATGAAAGGTGCTTTGGCACACTTTCTTTGATAAACATGCTAGTGAGTGTCCCTGCAAATGTGTATGCTTTCTCAGCTTGCAAGGATCCAAACCTTGTAAAGTACTTTTTTGTGTTTGAAACTTCACCTTGGAAATATACATAGGAATTTCCTTAATATATCAATGGATTGCTATCTAATACTACAAACACTACTACAATTGCATTTGTATACAGAGGCCTGACTACGCCTCCCTTGTACCTCTTCTCCAATAACTGCTTCAACCTTTCTAGGTGCCATCACCTCTTTTGCTATAGGACTGCCATTCTTTATTTCATAACATTGTCCGCTTTCATCAATAGCATGAACTAATCTGTTATCCTGAAGATAGCGTTCTTCATTAAAGAAAGGCTCTGCACAAGAAGTATGTATCCATTCTCCACTAAAAACTGTACAAAAGTTACTTCTATTCGCTAATGTTTTCTTCTGGTTTTGTTTCCTCATGCACAACACTATTTTGTCAAGAGTCTTCATTCTATTTAGAATCAAAATGAAAAGCTCTCTCTTCAAAGCCTTATCAACTACTCTCTCAACTCACCCTTTCTGCTTCAGTGCATCTCTCCTTCTTCTATACTTTTTCAAATTTCTCAGTAGATTTACAACCACTCTACAACAAAACATTCTGGCTCTGATTTCATTAAACTGCTTCTGTCTTCTGGTTAAGGTGTGTCCATGTCTTTTACAATCTTTTCCGGTCTTGCAATGTACACTTTGTCCACTCTTATTGTTCCTCATAGTCATAATTTCACTTTCTTTATTTTGCAAACTTTGCAAATCTCCACATATATTTTTAAGAAATTACTTTTTCCTCTTACCAGTACCTCTTTTTTCTTTCAGCACTTTTTCTGCATTTTGCCCCTTTTGTAACTCATTTCTGCAACATACTGTAGTTGCTTCTGTTGCTTTTTCATCCGAGCTTTTGTTGGCATCGTAACTGTGTGTAGTTATGGAGATATTGTTCTGTAAAAAAAAAAAACTATATTTTAATTTTTACCCTAGCCAATCTACCAACTACTTTACTACTACTTACACATAATACAAAAACAGTATTCCTGCTATGTTGCATTTTAAATCTACAGATGAACCTAAATATATTACTACATGCACTTACTTCAATATAACAAACCCAGAGCATAACACAAAACTTTATTTATTAGTTACCTTTCAACATTTTAGCACCCTGTCGTACAATACAGCTACAGCATATCTCACTTCTCACTTATACATGCCGAATGAACAGTTTATCGCTTCTGTAGTAAATTTTAAAATGAACATCAAGGAAAGGAGGCGTATTTACAAGCCCCCTGCACTTTCCGGAGCAGCACTTTTTTTGACACACTGGCGCCGTAATGTGGTGCTCTATGTTTACAAAGCCACGTAAAGTCACTCTGTGTAGCTTTTCATGGCCTTATAAATACGGCCACTTTTCAGGCAGCACTTTGCGTGAAAGAAGCCTGCTATGGGTGTTGCTGTGGGTGTTCCTATGCAACACCCATGGATTCTGCCACATACCCAAATGTACAACAACTCGTAAACCTGGGAATGTGTCAGAATCCTAGACCTCCCCAGGGGAGTTGTAGGGAGATGCAGATGAGGAGAAATACTTTTCTTTCCCCTCCTTTTTACCTGTTTCTATGCGTGATGAATTCTGCAACACACATACAAAGAGGAAAATACCTCTCGTAATTGTTTTTCTACAGGAAGGTGTCCCTTCCTGCGCAAAAACAATCATCCCCACTACCCAGGCACCCTTGCACCATGGTGCAAGGGTGCATCCATTGGCACATGGCAGCCAGTTGTGAGCCAGCACAGGGCAGAGCATAGGAATCCATCATATTGTTGTAAATATGATGCATCCTGTGCTGTGAAACTAATGCAACATGGCGCAGCCAAATGGGTTGCTGCTCTGCACTGTGTTACTTTCTTGTAAATTTAGCCCCACGTGTACAAGTGCACACAGTGTCTCAACACTGTAAATAAATACAAAAACACAACATTAGAGCTATTGGATGCCTCTCTACCACTGTGTTAGTGGTGTATTTTGTATCTTAGTAATGTTCTACTCAAATGGATCATATTTAAATTTTGGTAACGGGTGAATATAACAATCTGCAGGTTAATCTCTATCAAAGCATATATCTCACTAATTCTTCCAACTACACGCAAAGAATGTGTCACAACTTGCATATATAATTCACCAGATGGTTCTAAAAGACTACATATTCCTAGGTAAAACTTGTAAAAACATGTGTTTGTGGTTGAATACATGAATTTTCCCTGGATGATTAAAAGGGTGCATAGATAGTAAACATATATGCAATTTCTAAATAGATGTACACCTTCAAGCCATCTTTCCAAAAATATATACCTCTCTGCATCTTTAAGTAAACTCAAAAGTCCCACTGTATATATAGCTATCTGCAAGCACAAGAACCATATCTCATCATATAAGCATATGCAAAGCGGTCATATAAGTTAAAAACCACATTGACAAACACTTCCCAATACATACCTAACACGTATTACTTCTTTCTAATTCATATACAGGCAGATAACATGTTCTCATCTTTTATTTGTGACTACACTACTGCTGTTTAATAATGTTACTAAAAGTACTAGAACTCCCAGAATGCAAATAACATATGTATCTCTTCTGCGCATGATGTGCAGACATTAAAAAAATTCTTAGTTCCTCATTGCAACTTTCCACAATACTATAGTATTATTTTTCAATAAATTACACAATGTAATAAAGTGGCACTAATTCATTTTTCTCTTCCCAAAACATTCACCACTAACCTCTTAAACACATACCCTCTAAAAGATACAGTTCATCTCATATATTTTTTCACATCACTGTGATATTCCTTTTAATCAAACTCCCATATACATCTTCATCTCTAATGTTCATTTTTTAAAATAATTACAAAGTTATATACATACCAGTGAATTGAGTTTGTAGATTATATTGTTGTTTTAGCTCTTTCTGGATGGTTTTGACACTGTTAGGATTGGTAAAATCTAAGCACAAGAAAGGTACACCACTCTCATACAAAGTAACCATGAAACGGCAACCTCTTCAACTTTGCACTCTGTGATCATGAGAAAAGCAGCAAATGAAATCATGTCTTTCATTTTAGACTGCACTATCTCCATTGTGAATGGTTAGTATCTGTTAACCCTTTGCCTCCCTTTCAAAAAGAGATTCCTATCTATGTTTGTTCGCGATGTTTTTGCGATCATCGCAAAGAAATCGCAAAAAAACCCAGGGGTTCAAATCTATATCTAGCTTCATTTAATTTTTTTTTAAATACTACACAACAGTTTATTACATAGTGCTGAGTTGGAAATTAAAGCTTGCCATTACTTAAATTGTGCTACGTAGAACAATGGTCCCATGCAAGTTTAAGATTTAAGAAAATATCACAATTTTTGTAATCAAAATCGGATTTACAAATGTATAAATGAAAAAAGAAGGTATTTTAATAAACAAGTCAAAATAAAGCGCAAACTTGATATACAAGAAAAGATGAGTGAGCAAACCGTGACAGGGCAGAGGGAAATCAGCCGATTTCCTTACCACAGGCAAGTGACTTAAAAAGTGACTATTCAGTAAGCGAAAATATAGATAGACAAAAGTCACACTTTGAGTTACATCTCATACTCCACAATAAAATACAAATATTGGTATAGAGTTGAAGATGTGTGTGTCGACGACGTTTCAATCCCAGTATGGATATCGGGATCTCATCAGGACTAACTGATAGATCAAGTGCCTGAGAAGTTGCCAATGGGGAAGGAGAGAAGCGTTATGGCAGCACTGGAGAATAAGGGCTTCAAAACATCTGCAGATGCAGAGCTGGAGACCGGGTAATAGGCCACGCGGCGTATAATCAAAATGCGAGGGAATCTGGAGAGGCCTCGTCCGGAATGGGGTCAGAGGCAGATGAAATATGGAGAGGCTCCCGTCTGGGAACCATGGGATAAGGCAGTCAAGGCCACAATGTTGCGCGTTCCACGTGCCGTGTGACAATCTATAGAGGAGGTATTTGCGAGATGACGGTGATTCCTGGGAAAAGGTAGCTCCGCGATCGGGCGGTCAATGCACGTCTGCTCTGCTGGGCTCGAAGAGTCTAAGACTGCCATAACGCTTCTCTCCTTCCCCATTGGCAACTTCTCAGGCACTTGATCTATCAGTTAGTCCTGATGAGATCCCGATTTCCATACTGGGATTGAAACGTCGGCGACACACACATCTTCAACTCTATACCAATATTTGCATTTTATTGTGGAGTATTTTCCGCAGGTATTCGTTGATTCCTCCCTCAGATTGGCAGTTCTCCACTCTCTTAATTGGGCCTCTTTGAAGGGCAAGGGATTTATTTAGTGCTTTTAGAAAACAGTAGGTCCTATTTGCCCCAGCCCGATAGATTCAAAGCATTAACAGTTGTCTTTAGCGTGCATATAAAATTGATCATCTGTCCTCTTCATCCCAATCAAAGGAAAGTGTGATGTTTAAATCTGAGCTAGGGGTTGGCAGGACAGAAAAAGTTAATAAAGGCAGACTGATTCATAATTTGCATAGGGCTTCTAGTTAAAGCCCAGCCCGATTTGACGGTTCCTAAAGTGCATCAATACATGCACACCACTGAATGCGACACCACCTTCAGCATCTTCCTGAAGTCCTGGGAATTAGGCGTGCTTGAATGACATCAGAGCGCTGGTAAAACCGTTCTATCTACACACAAAATCCGTTACCAATGCTGTAGAGGGAGTGCGAGACACAAAGAAGCCTTTGGAGTTTTGTCTTAAAGTGCCTGGGACTCTGCCCGGGGCATTATTGGGATCTGGTGATGACATAGGATCCCCGTCTCATCTGAGTTTGTATATAGGCGTGTGTTTCTAGTCATGGCAGTTGTAAACAAGGTGACAGCGAGAGGAGGTCAAGCAGCTGGACGTAATGTGGGTGGGGCATAATAACTGCTCTAGCTCCAAAAGAAACAAACCACAGCAGTAGCTTTATAAACTTTGTAAAGCATCAACTGACACCACGTCGCCGCAATGACCCGTAGCCCCCACCCTTCCCCATGTGCAGCCAATGATGGCCGGAGTAAATGAAACGTGGGCTTTTTCAATTGCATATTATCACAGAAAGGCAAGGGAGCAACCAGTAAGGTGTATATGGTAGAGAAGGGAAGGGTACTGTTAGGATGATGTGAACAAAGAATGTTAGGCATTACATTAGATCACATTAGATCCCAACCATCCCCAGCAGGTACTTGTGACAGAAGATGCTGAAAAAACCAAGTGGAGCGCCAAGTTTCCCAAGTTGTTTGGAGGGGAACTTGGTTGTCTAGCTAATTTTGAACATAATTTTGAACATTGCATAGTATTACAATCCAATAATGTCCCGTGTGTGCACAAAGTGAGAAACGTGGCGTTTGCTCTCAGGGAGCAAATAAGGAAGGAATTGCAAAGGCTATGTGAAGCTCAAGTCATCGAACCAATCGAGTCTTCAGAATGGCTTATCCCCATTGGCACGCAAATCTGACGGGAATTTGCGTATGTACATTGATTTGGGTGATCTCAATCGCAATATTCTAATTGACCGTTATTCTCTGCCACATATCAATGATATGGTGTCGTCTGTCACCAATGCGACCTATTTTTCATTTAGCGCATAACACCAGGCCAGATTACACCCAGCATCTAGGCACCTTACTTCCTTTTTTATGCTGGAGGGGGCATTCTGATTCATTCGGATGCCTTTCGGTTTAGCGTCTGCCGCGGCTGTTTTCCAGAGAGTGATGTGCAAGATTTTGGGGGTATGTCCAAGGTCTTGGTGTTCCAAGATGATATTCTTGTCTGGGGTGCTAATCGGGAAGAACATGATTTGATCTTGGAGAAGATGTTAAACAAATTGCAGGATGCGGGTCTGACTGTGGGTGTGAACAAATGTAAATTTATTGTGAAGCAAATTGATTATCTTGGGCACACTTTGTCACGGGAGAGAAACTACTGTATGCCATAGCGGATGCACCATCACCACGTGACAAGGAGCAATTGCTCTCATTTCTTGGTTTAGCGGAATTCTATTCCAAATTTGTTCAACATTTTGCTGACAAGGTACATTTTCTAAGGGTGCTGATGAAAAAAGGCAACAAATTTGAATGGTCTGATGAGTGTCAAGCTGCGTTTGAGATCATAAAAAAACAAATTGTGAAGGCAGTGGCTTTGCAACCTTTTAACCCATTGGATCGTAGTGTGATTGTGGTGGATGCAAGCGTGTACGGACTTAGAGCTGTTCTAATGAAAAAACATCTTGGGTAAGAACATGTGGTGGCCTTTGCATCCCGCACCCTTAAGGGGGCAGAGGCTACTTATTCAGTCATAGAGAAGGAGACCCTAGCATGCTGGTTGGGTGTTAAGACCTATGTGTGGGGAACCCATTTTGGGATCAGGTCAGACCATAGACCATAGGCATCTTACAGATTGGTTAACCACCAAGGGGGCTGGGAAGGCAACTCCCAGAATTGCCAAATGGTTGTACAGGCTTCAGAGGTATGATTTTTCACTGAATTATGTTCCTGGGATCAGCAACATAAATGCAGACTGCTTATCGCGTTTGCCGCTGCAATGTGGAGACGAAGATTCTAATGATGATTGTGTGGTGGCCAGTGTGTTCGAGTCATGTGAGGGCGCCATTTTTTTGGATGAGTGGAAGTCGGCAGTGGGGGAGAATGCCATCATGAAGGAATTAGTGGTTGAATTGTCCAACCCTTCTTTAACCAATGTGACCCTGAAGAAAACGTTCTGTGAGTTCTGGACAGGATGGACAGAACTTTCGGTTGTGGAGGGAGTAGTGCGCAGAGACAGCAGGTTGGTGGTGCCAAAAGGCTTGCACACTAGACTCCTAAAGTTACTGCACGAAGGGCATAGCGGAATGTCTGGTATAAAGAGAAAGGCCAGGGAGACTTTTTGGTGGCCCGGGAAGGACAAGGAGGTAGAGGACTATGTGCGGGGCTGCAAAGATTGTATGTGAAGTGATAAGTCCCATCGGGTTGAGGAATCTCCCATTGCTTCTACGGTTTCCCTAGCAGACCATGGGAAAGGGTGACTATGAACATTTGTGGGCCATTTTCAGCTAAAGGGATAACTAATAAGTTTGCCTTGGTACTAATTGATTCTCATTCCAAGTGGCCGGAGGTGGCGTTTTCTGGAGAAAATAAAGCGGCGAATATCATTGAATTTTGAGACCAAATTTTCCGCAGGGAGGGCTGTCCTGACACCTTGGTCACGGACAATGGGCTCCAATTTGTAGTGGAGAAATTTAAAACATATCCATCCATAATGGGCATATCTCACCATACCACTGCTGTTTACAACCCCAGGGAGAACAGCATTATTGAGAGGTTCAACCGAGTCTTGAAGGAATGTGTTCAATTAACTGAGAGTAGTGGTGGTGATTGTAAAGAAGCGGTAGAAGAGATGTTGTGGAGCTACCGCACCACACCCCATTCCATCACCAAGGAAACCCCTTTTATGCTCCGAAAGGGCAGACAACCAGGGACAAGGGTCTGTCCTGCATGGATGTTCAAGGGTTCCACAAAGCATGTGTGTAAAAGGAGTCTAGAGTATAAGGTCAAAAAGCACCAGGACAAGAATGTAAGTAGGCATAATGACAAATTAAAGAGAGGAAAGCGAGTGTTTGCAGTTGGAGATTGGGTGAGAACCAACATTATGGGTGCTCAAAAAGGGGATTTGTCAAAATGGTCGATGCCCAAGTGTATCACTAAGGTTACGGGTAACAATGTATGGTTGACTGAAGGCAAAAAGTGGAATATCTGAAGAGTTACTTTGTGCAATACTGTGGAACTCGATCTGTAGCTGTAAAAGAGGGGTGGTGGTCAGGTGAAGAAGGTGTAGAATGGCAATGGTCAGGTGAAGGAGGTGTTGAACGGCAATGGCAGATCTGTCACTGCAGAAGGCACTGGACGAGTCAGAAAGAATCCTAAGTGGCATAACGATTATGTATGCTATTAGTAGTATGTAAATATTATCCTGGTTTTCTCTTTTGTGTATTATGTTTTTTTTGGTCCATTTTCTGTTTTGTTGTTGGGAAGGGAGATGTGTTGTTTCCTAGCAACTGCTCTTGCATCCTAGTGATGGTTGCCAGCCTTCCAAGGTTCCGGAAGGTGGATCTCACTGGAGAAGACAGTTGCTGCTGTAAGGACATGTCCAGGGGTTGTTCCTCTCCTCTTAATAAAGCTCTTATACCCAAACTATTTGTCTGCGCCTCTTAAAACCAACAACCCACTACAACACTATAAATTACTATTAAAATTTAATAAAAAATTCTAAATCAATTAAAATTACAATCTATATTTTGAAAAAAATTAATAACATTTATATAACCTGTAGTAACACATAAAATTAATATATCAACTAAATCACATTACAATAATTAAAAAAACGATCACTTTTTTCCACTATATTAGTGAAAACAATATTAAATACATCGATATTCTGCAAAACGACATTACTTACCTCCAAAAACGATATTCTTGTCAACGATATTTGTGCATCACAGCATTTGTGTATCATGATATTTAATTTCCAACATTACTGTCTCCTGATAATTTTAACTCAATATTTTGTTCAACACCTCCCTAATAGACTATGTGGCTCCAGATGTAGAGGAATTCACATAGTTACTACTTTTGAAAGGTTTTCAGTAGGATGGGGGTGCTAGCAACTGTCTTCTAGTGAGCCAGGTTTAAAGGGTTTTCTTTTCATAATGAAGGTCATAATTTCAAAACGAGTCACTTTAGTGAGTGATAAAAGGGAAGATTCAGAAGGTAGGTGGAAAAGAGGGAGTTCCTGGAATAAAAGCCTTCCCTAAGGAACTGATACCTTGATGGATCAGTCTAACATGTTCTATGAAGAAGGTCTGCATTTTTACTGCAGATACAGATTAGTTTGAGGCTTCTGCAGGTTCAGAGAGAGTTTGTCATCTAATAAGTCCCCTAAGCATCTCAGAAATGTCTCTAGTGCAGTTACTTGTGGGTTCCACTCAAGTTTTAAAGTGCAGATTTTGCAGGCTCAATACCGCTTCAATCAAGTTTTGTCAAACATTTTACTTTTTACTACTCTACTTCAGATTTTGATTCCTGCTACTTTATGGTGGCTGAACGTAGCTGTGCCTTGACTAGTTTGGGTTCCTCCGTGTACCAACACTGTGAGCTCTGAGCTCTCTCCTGGATTAGGATCTTCCAAACAAGGGCCAAAGTATGACAAACTCCATTCAGACAATTGTTTCCAAAAACGTGTCTACTAATGATGGAGAGTGATGGTTGAAGTAAAATAACAACAGCAACTCTATGACAGGTATTATTCTGCTTCTGGATTCTTTTGAGATATCCACGCTGACCACATATAGCTGCTTTTGGTGCTATCAGACAGAAAACCAATGCATTGTCTGTCCAGGAGATAAACTGGAGTAAACTGACTGTGGAAAGAATCCAGTTGATATTATGGCCCATATCATTTGTTAGAGATTGAGCCCATTGATGAACGCCCATATCCTCCAAAATTGATTGACAATGGATTCTGATCCACATTTATCATCAAAATCTACCCACAGATTAAAATCACCCAGACTTATTGAATTCAAAGAAATTATCTGTAAATGAAGGGTTATACCCGGGGGTCTGTAAATAAACACAACAATCCAGGTCATATTAGAGGTCAATTAGATTTTTCCACCCACTGCCTCAATTAGTCAAAAATTAAGTCAGCCCTCCACCTTCTATCCAACCAGGTGACCCACTGTGACAGCCACATATGTATGGCTGGTTGGCTCGGGGATGGACAGCTCTCCAGGATGAGGACTTCTTCACCCAGCAACACTCCACATGATGTTATAGTCTCAACATAAGGGATCCACACAACATATGTGGACCTACCAAGGGACCATAAATGGCCATGTGCAAAACCAGCTACAACCAGCAGCTGCAGAACCGACCAAGTTCTACAGGATACACTGATGTTGGACATTGAATATATCCAAATGGTGAGGGAGGAGAACACCAGGTGGCATAGTGAGAGTCTACACCTTATTCAGACCCAGTCATCTTTCATTACTGTTGCAGCTAGTAATGCTCCTGTTAAATTGGGTGGAAAGCTACTTGAAAAGAACATGATCTAGATGCCAGCCAAGTCCCTGTATATTGCAGTCACTGTGGTGGACGGCCCTAGTGGATGTCTAACCATCACCATCTTGAATACATCACACTACACTTGCAACATCTACCCTAACATGAAGGCACACACACACACCCACACACATACATACCCTTCCTGCATGTGCAAATATAAACTTACCAACCAGCTCTCCGTGCCTCACTTGAACGTTTTTGCACTAATCTATAGGCCACCCTCCATTTCTTCAGCAGTGGTGAGAAAAAGTGTGTATATTGCACTGTAATGTGTGTAAAATGTATGGGAGTAGGCAAACAATAATGAAGAAAACACTGTCATATTAACAGATATTCTCTGGATGCACACTGTGGACACTAGAATAAATAACTGTAAAATAGTGATCTATTGAAAAAAAAATAAGGTATAAAATGAGATGAGAGCATGGCTGATGGGTTGTTGGGTGATGAAGGTCCTGGGTCTGTTCAAATATAGGATTCATTGTAAAATAACTAAAATTCTACCAGAGTCTAAAAAGAGTCCAAAGAAACACAAAGGGGCCGATTCCGATCTCGGCCGGTAGTGCTCCGAATCGGATTCGGATTCACCGGATCCGATTCGGAGCCCTGTTTCCCGACCGAATCGTACGCGGGTCCGGCCGAGCGAGTACGATGCAAGCACCCGCGAAATCGCCGACCGACTCGAACGCGGCTTCAACACGCTCCGACCGACTCACATGGACACGACTCGCACCGCGCTATGGAGACGTTTCCCGGCCGGGTAAGTACGATGCGCGCCGCGAGCAGTCCGACCGACTCGCGCCGTCCGGCTCGAAAAAGCTGTCGGAGCCGGACTTTGGGGGTCCGCGTCGGACCCCCCTGTACGCGTAGGCACGCGAGTCGCACACAGGGGGGACCCACGGGTCCTCCCTACCTGTGCATGTACGCCGCGATGCGCATAGACGCGTACCCGCTGTAGGGGGCGCCCTTGTTTGCCTCGCACCCATTGAGTCAATGGGAGCCCGCGTACGCGTTGTACGACCGGCTCCCATTGACTTCAATGGGAGTCCGACCGAATCGAGTCCAATTGCATGCGAACGCATCGTACTCGTTCGGTCGGACTGCTAGGGTCCGATTCGGTCGGAATTCTCTCCGGGTCCGGCTCGGTCAGAGAGATTTCCGGCCGGAATCGGAATCGGCCCCAAAGTGGTACAAAAATAGAAATCCTGTATTAAGGGGCCGATTCCGATCTCGGCCGGTAGTGCTCCGAATCGGATTCGGATTCACCGGATCCGATTCGGAGCCCTGTTTCCCGACCGAATCGTACGCGGGTCCGGCCGAGCGAGTACGATGCAAGCACCCGCGAAATCGCCGACCGACTCGAACGCGGCTTCAACACGCGCCGACCGACTCGCATGGACATGACTCGCACTGCGCTATGGAGACGTTTCCCGGCCGGGTAAGTACAATGCGCGCCGCGAGCAGTCCGACCGACTCGCGCCGTCCGGCTCGAAAAAGCTGTCGGAGCCGGACTTTGGGGGTCCGCGTCGGACCCCCCTGTACGCGTAGGCACGTGAGTCGCACACAGGGGGGACCCATGGGTCCCCCCTACCTGTGCATGTTCGCCGCGATGCGCAAAGACGCGTACCCGCTGTAGGGGGCGCCCTTGTTCGCCTCGCACCCATTGAGTCAATGGGAGCCCGCGTACGCGTTGTACGACCGGCTCCCATTGACTTCAATGGGAGTCCGACCGAATCGAGTCCGATTGCATGCGAACGCATCGTACTCGTTCGGTCGGACTGCTAGGGTCCGATTCGGTTGGAATTCTCTCCGGGTCCGGCTCGGTCGGAGAGATTTCCGGCCGGAATCGGAATCGGCCCCTAAATGTCCAAAATGAAAATCCAAGTTCTGCACCCAAACTCCAAAATCAAAGTGCAAATTCAAAGTCCAAATCAAAAGTCAAATTAAAAACTCCTAATTCAAAGTCAAAAGCTATATTGAAACATTAACACAAACATACACCCAAAGTAAAATAAAAACATCAAACAACAAGGTGATGGGTAGAATGCTTCACTGAATCTCAGCCACTGATTACCCATTCATTTCAGAACATCATTTTTTGTCCGCCATGCCACTCCAGACAAAGGTCCTTCAATGCAAATCAATACTGACCCAAGTCTTCATGGAAAAAGTCCATTCCGAACTGCCAGGTGAGGCCCCCTCCTGAAGGGACAACAAGCAACCTAAGACTGGGTCTCGTCATTAGGGTATTGTTTGAATTCGATGTCATAGTGAACATGGGATCAACATGGACAATAGACTGGGATGCTGCCCATAGTAATTAACAGTGGCTGAGTTTTATTCAAGCATTCCATCTATCACTTTTTCGTCTTCTTTGTTCTGATGCCCCAAGTGCAACAGGCATGCCCAGATATGGATCCTGTGCTCACTGTGCCAGAGAAACCAAGTTGCACTGAACTGAAGAGCCCAAAATAGACTGAAACTGGTCTTGGGTTGCTTGTGTTCCGGTTCAGAGAGGACCTGGCTTGGAAAGTTTGAGATGGGCTGCTCCTATTGAAGCAGGAGTAAGGCTGATTTGTTTAGCATATGGCTGGGTCTGGCACAGTGGGCAGAAGAAAAAGGATGAATGGGAAGGCTGGGATGTGGCCCTGAGTAATTACCAGTGGCTGAGATTTCTTCAAGAAATCGATCTATTACTTATTTTTATTCTTCAAAGCAAAATAAAATCACTTTCCCAACCAAGACATAGGGGCAGATTTACAAGCCCCTTGCCAACCTGGATGATTGTATGAGTTTGTGGCCATCTTGCGTGCATAGAAGAGAATGGTGAACAGTACCACTTCCTCGGGTATTGGCCTTTTGATTGACATGAAAGACCAGACTCCTTCTGAATAGAGGTGGGCAAAGTTTGCGTAATTTGTGTTTGCGTAGTTATGCAAAATGTATTCAAAATTACGTGAAATTGTGTGTAAATATGTGAAATATAAATTGGCCATTTTATGCTGCATTTAAGTGAAAAACGTGTCATTACATCAATATTTGCCGCAAGGGCGCATTTCATACTAAAAAATAGTGCCAAATCCCCAAAACACCGTAAACAACAGCCACTGGCTATCTTAATTCCAGTGTGTTTGCAGTAAATTTTGACGTCAATGGCGCATTCAGTACAACGAATTGCTTGTAATTATGCAAGGTGGCATTCTGATGTAATTTCGGGAATAAAGCGTAATGTGAAATGTTCAAAATTACATGAATTTCTACGAAGTAATTTACATTTCATACAGGCCTACTTTTTAGAAGCAAGTAATAGAGTGGTAGGGACAAGGGTGGTACTATGAGGAGGAATAACAAAGGCAACATGTGGGGAATAATTAGGAGTTTGGGCTATGGCCTGGAGGCAGTCCAGCAGTAGAGAAGGCAGTATAGCTCATTGTGGTAAGAAGTATATGCATCATACATGGTACTAACCCTTTTCTCTGCTGCAGCAAAGCCCTTCTCCTGGTCCCAAAGGACAGCATTCTGCACAGCCACCATCTACCTCAACAGCTCTTGGCCTAGCTCCGGAGGCCTGATAGATCGGATGGGCGATTAGGAAATGAGATAGCTCAAGGGTGTCTAAGTCAAAGTTGATGCTTGGTCCCTAGTCACATGATGGACAGGGACTGCTTACGTCAGCAGACAGGTCAGGAGCGGTGCACTCATTCAGAAATTTTATAGTTGGCTGGTCCCAGACACCACCTGCATTCCTGGCCAGGAACACAACCTTCTTTACTATTCTCCTGCCATATGGTGGTGTCCAGTACCATCATCTCTCCTTCCATTGTGCCCACCCCTGAAGAGATGGGGAGAAATTCGTGTGCATCTCTGCTGTATCACTCATTATTCTGCAGAGGAGGATGATTCTTCCTACTTCAGTTCTTCTTTTTGTGAATTTGTGTACCTGCTACTATGCTGCAGCTCATGTACTTCTAGCTAAGTTAGGAGGTCTACCTAGGTCTTCGCCCATGCCTTCCTCTGCAGAGGGGTGAGCTAGGAGAGATGTTTGGCCTTGGACTGGGGACTGTCCCAAAAAATCCTGGTCACTGAGCAAGGTCAGTGGAACAGTTCCTCCCAGTGCCTATGGACCTCCCTGGCTCTTAACATGGCAATCCAATTCTGACAATAGGCAGTCGTGTTGCTAAGCATCCATTCTGGCTCACGTGCTTCAGACCTCCATAAAACTGAGCAAATTTTCAGAGGACCCCACACAGCTATATTCACTTCATCATGACAAAGTTGAGGCCCTGTCAGCCTGCTCATCGGCCATTTTGGGGGTAATCTATGATGGAACAACAGGATGGAGGCCTGGCTGACTTTGCATTTTTTGCATGTTTCACTTCCAGGTAGCCACTAAAGGAAGACGTAGCCCCTGGTTTTTACCCCTCCAGGCAAAACATTTCACTTCCAAGTAGGAACGGTTATAAAATAATACATCTTTGCTGTGTACATACCCTGCAGCAGTTGTAAAATAAGGCAGAAACAGGCAACAGACTGTGGAGAGAAGGGGTCAACACTTCATGATGCATAGTCCCTACAGATGTCATACAGAAAATAAACCCTTAACATCTGCATATTCCACACTTTCACATGGTGTGCAATGTTAAAGTAAGTATGTATGAAAAACATGTGATTCAAGGTTCAGTAGTTGAGGAAAGGTTTTACACCGAAAAGAGAAAACATGTTACAGAGTTGGTACTGTGCTTTGGCCAAGTTAATATTTGTTTTATGTTTATTGAATCAACACTATGCCAACCGAGTTACAACAATCAGACTTGCAGCTCATGTGAAGCTGTGGCCTAAATGCAGGGAGCTTGTCCATGTGTATGCTCCGTTGCAGGTGATATTGTACAACACACATTAGGTACTGATGAACTTGCAGACTACTTTAGTGGAATAAAGTATGTCTTGGTCAGTATGTGTTCTCTGTTTAGGAGCAGTGTTTGGACATTTGAAAGGGGTGAAGTGATGGGCAGAAATGCCATAGGTAGCATCATCCGGAAGAAAATGATAGATTATTGTATTGCAATTGCTGTCCGTTCATATTTTTCTTCACATTCAATTCATGCACTCAATAATGAGTTACATAGGTGGTTATCTTACGAAAGTGTTCTTAGGAGTAGCAGTTATCATAATGAAATTCCCCGAGTCCACATGCAAGTCCTGTGTGTGTTTGCTGTACTCACCAAGCAGTCAAATGGCTCCATAATCTCATGCAAGAGTTGACGTGCAATCGATGACTGACATGTCAAGCTGTATTGGGCGGCACCAGGAAAGTCAGTGCACTCAAGTGTGAAGCTGCCCTTTGGTTTGTAGGCAGCTTTCACATTGATGGAATGACAGCAGTATTGATTGCGACAATGGTGTTACCTGTGCTGTGGTGGCTGAAGTGCCATAAGTGCAGCCGATGGTTCCTAGAATATGGGGTAAATGGGCAGTGGAATGGAAGAGTTACTCTACTTGTTGATACCCTGCAGTGACTGTGGCATGGTGACGCACTGCTGCACTGATGCTGCATCTTAATACCGAGGGCAGGCACTGAAATTGGCTTTCTGTGAGATGTCACCCATGGCCTCACTGATCCTGTGGAATGTTCCAGTGCTGGGCATTGATGGCATGTAAGTGACCTTTAGGTGAAATTAGCTCTTGCTCCTATTCTGCAAACATGTCCAGTATCACTCATGAGAGAAGCAGTATCTCACTACTTCAGCCTAAGACATAGTAAATAAAGAGTGTGAGCTTCTTCCTGTATATCTTCTTTGCTCCTCAATCAATTATTCCTCGTAATGCAAGAAACACTGATACCAACAGTGTGAGAAATGTGTACTTATGATTGGTTTACGTATGATGCAGACCCACATGAGAATTCTTGGTGTTTTTATAAGAAGCATCTTGAGAAGTGTGGGATTGGTTGCTGGCTAAAGAGGATCAGCTGGGGAGTGGTGTGGTACAGTTATTGTAATGAACTCCTCACCCGCTTGGGTTGGCAGGTTTGTGTGCAAGAATCCTAAAATGGGCATTCTGTACTGGATTTCCGTTGACTGCATTTACATTTAGAAGTGTTGTTTTGTATGTGTATATATTTTTCAGTTTTCTTTCTTGATGTGACCAGCTAAATATATTTATTTTGATATTACAGTATGTTACCAATAATATGTTTCCAGTGACAGTGTTTTCTAAAGTGTATACTTCTCTTAAAAATATGTTTGAACCTCTTGTGTGTCTCAGGGTGTTGTTCTAGTGCCAACTGTAGATGATGTGTGAACTGTTTAATTATTTATATTTATTTATTTATTTTTTCTTTGTTCTGGTATTGCTAATCACACCCTCCGTTGGTTGCTGTGTAATGATGTTGCTGATCCTATATATGGCCTGTGCCATGTGACTTAAATGTTGGGTTGGTATATTTTAGAACCTAGGTGGTCTGTACTGTTATGTGAGTAGCACTGTGTGTACCATTTGTGAATTGGGCTTGATGAGAACATTTACAGCTGTGTTAGTGATTTGCATCCCTCATTGGCTTTCATTTTGAACTACCTGTTTTAAAGGAATTGCTGCTCATATTGGGGTATTTTCCCTGTTCCACCACAAATGTACTCCCTAGTAGTACGGCTTAGTAGTAAACCAAAGTGTGCATTTAACTCTGATCTCCGACAAGGCGCCAAACAAGACTAATTTCTCTGCTTGCATGACCAAAGTCGCCAGATGAATAAAAAACAATTGTTTCAAGTTCAATACAGACAAGACAAAAGTAGCAATCTTTGGCAAAGACCCCCTGCACTGGGACCCCACCTGGTGACTTGCCAAACTCAGACCTAGGTCCCTCCCGGCAACCCACACAACAAACCTCAGAATAGTAAGCAACAACCAAATCACCATGACTGGCCAAGTGAATGCAGTTTCTTTTTCCTGCTTTCACACACTGAAGATGCTCAAGGAGTTCATCAAAAGGTCACCCACTAACTTTCGCAGAACTGTCACCCAAGCCCTCATCACAGCAAGCTAGACTACTGCAACAAACCCTATACTGGAATACACGCTCAGCTGATCACAAGACTCCAGACCATACACAATTCCGCAGCCAGGCTCACCCTTAACCTCACACCCTGCACTCACATCACCCCACACCTCAAGCACCTACATTGGTTCCCAATCTACAAACAAGCATTCTTCAAACTCCTCAGGCACACATAGAAAGCCCTACACAACATTAGCCCCACGTATCTCAGCAAACACTTAATCTTCCCCCAACCTACTAGAAACATCCACTCGTCGGGACTCCTACTTGCTCTCACCCTTGCTTTAGGCAGTACCAGATCCGGTGGTCAGACCTTCTCCTAGCTAGAATGACCTGCCTCTGCACAACAGTGTCTCTTCCTTAGTTCTTGAATTCGGCAAGAAACTGAAGCCCTGTCTCTTCACCTAGCCCTGGTTTGACCCATATAGCTCCTGCTTTCGCACAAGGATACCCTCCCGGTGAGTTCCACACCATAGAAATACAAATAACATGACATTACATAACTGTTCGAAAATGGCCCTCTCTTAAAGATCGCCCCAAATATTTTTACTTCCTCCTCCTCTTTTTCTAACCTCGTTTTTTGCTGGCTTTAGGGCTCTGAGCACTTTACCACTTCTAACTAGTGCTAAAATGCCTGTGCCCTTTCCCTAAAACATAGTAGCATTGGCTCATACCCAATTGGCCTAGTTTATTTACTTATAAGTCCCTAGTAAAGTGCACTACATGTGCCCAGGGCCTGTAAATTAAATGCTACTAGTAGGCCTGCAGCATTGATTGTGCCACCCATATGAGGGGCCCCTTAACCATGTCTCAGGCCTGCCATTGCAGGGTTTCTGTGTGCAGTTTACTGCCTCTTCGACTTGGCATTTAAAACTTCCTGCCAAGCCTTAAACTCCCCTTTTATTACATATAAGTCACCCCTAAGGAAGTCCCTCGGTAACACAAAGGTCAGGGTGCTATGTATGTAAAAGGTAGGACATGTACGTTTATGTTTTACGTGGCCTGATAGTGGCAAATTATGTCGTTTTTCACTACTGTAAGGCCTACTCCTCTCGGATGCTAGCATTGGGAATTCCTTAATAGACTTTAAAGCTGTAATTTCTGATCAGAGAAGAGTAGATTTTTCTTATTTTATATGTTTGGAATGGTTTTGATAAATCCTTTTTACTGGTGAAGTTGGATTTAACATTACTGTTTTCAAAATGCCACTTTTAAGAAGCGGATATTTCTCTGCTCTTAGCTCTTACAGCCTGTCTCCAATACATGTCTGGGTTTCGGTGACAGCTACACTTTGTACAATCCCTCTACACAGCTAAAAACACAGGAGGGTGAGGCTCATATGCATTCTGAGCACTCATCTGCATTAATCTGCATTCTGATTGGTGTTCCTGGGCAGGGAGGAATAGGAGGGGCTGACACTTACACTTCAACAGGTAGTGTCCTGTCCAGACATTAAGCACTGATTTAATCCTCTAAACCCCAGGTTAGCCTGGCAGACAGTACTGGAGTGAAAAGGATTGTGTGCACTTCAGAGGCAATGATTTGATGTCATCTTCTCTTCAAAGGCACTTTTGGTTATAAGTACTAGGTTCCTGACCCACACAAATCAGATACTTCTGGACCCTGAACTGAACCTCTGTCAGAAGGACTGCTGCGCTGCTCAAAGGACTGCTTTTCTGGAAAATCTGCTCTTCTGCTTGTTGCCCTGCTGCTCCCTGACTCTGCTGAAGGAGAGTTAGACTCTGCCTTCCCTTCAAGTGATCTCCAAGTGCTTGCTGGCCTCCTGTTTTTGGAAGTCTCAGGGACACAAAAGACTTCCAGCAATCCTGATGCTGCTGCTGGACTCTGCCATCTGTGAGTCCTACCCTTACCTGAGGTGACCTCTTCAAGTTCCGGGCCTCAGAAGTGGGCTCTGCAGTGGTTTTGCTACAAAATCAACACATCGGCACCACTGCGCAAATCGGAACCAATGCAGTACTGACTGCAGTTTGACACTGAAGCAGTACCGATCAAGAGAAATTCCAGCGCAGCCGATGCTGACGCTGGACCTGACTGCGAGGTTTGACGATGACACAACGCTGACCCAAGGATCCAACCGCAAGGCCTGAATCTGACGCATGAACCCAACTGCGTGAATCAGAACAGTCGTCTTTTGACTCCGGTACCCATCTACAGAGCTGATGCATCGCCTTCGCTGTGTGGAGAAGATTGACACATTTTGTCGCTTGCGGCCAGGAAAGGTTCTTTGTTTACCGGGGCCTGCATGGATCCTGTAACCAGGCAGTGCTCCATCGCAGTCAGCCTGAACTTTGACTTTTGCTGGGTCCAGTGTGACCTAGAGTAACATTTTCAGCGCTACTTGCTTCTAAGCGCTTTTCTGCATTGATTCATTTAAATTCAATATCTCAACTTCTACACATTCAATGTTTGTAATTTTGGTCTTGTTTGATTCAGAATACAATAATCTATTTTTCTAACCTTGTGTGAAGTCTTTTGTGATGTATTTACTGTGTTGTTGTATGAGTTATTGCACATATACTTTACACATTGCCTTCTAAGCCTGTCTGCTCTCTGCCAAGCTACCATTGAGTGAGCACAGGATAATTTAGGATTGTGTTGTGACTTACCCTGAGTAGGATTGTGGCCTCAACTTGGACAGGTGGAATACCTCCACCAACTAGAGACCCCATTTCTAACATAATATAACATATTGTGACTGATAGACCTGCATGCAGAAGTCACCCTAATACTGCACTTGAAAATGGGCCTTTGAGGATTCCCCCTGCACAAACAATTTGATCATATGCGTAGGGTACTACCCAGAGTGTATGCAAGTGGCTTTGAACTGTGACAATTATGTGCAAGGCATGAGTTGAAGATGGATAATGGTGGATATCTTTCTCATCTGCAATATACAAAGGATTTTATTGGCGGTGCATAACCTTTATTTTAAGGATATGTACAACTGGCAGCACAAGCAACTTACTGAGAGGCAGCAAGTTGCTTGATTGTTCCCTGAAGTGGCACCAGGAAGTATCTAAATCTAAATTTGAACTGGAGACCAGTTTATATCCAATTCCTCCTGCTGCCACCTAGCTAGTGCCAGCCGTGGCCCGTTCAGGTAAGAGCGGTGGGGCCGGGTGGGGGCAATTTCGACGGATGATGACGAGGGAAAATTAATTATTTATTTAATTTTCCCTCATCATCGTTCGTCGAAATCCCACCCACCGGGCCCCACCACCCCAACCCTCTTACCTGCACAGGCCATGGCTGCCTAGTGCCCCCCTTGACCTGCTACTCTTCTTACCTGTTGCTAGCTAATAGAATTTATTTTTACACCAGTGGTGGCAAAACTCTAAACCCATGTTCAGAAGCAGATGTGGAGTCTGAGAAGCTGCTAAATGTTGATTCTAACCCTGCAGGTTTGAGGAACTGACACTTTAGGGATGGCCTGACAAAGTAAAGCTGCAGCGTACTGATGTCTAGTTATGTCTCTTGAGTCCTTACATGATCCAGAGGAAGTGCATAATATTGAAGAGAGTGTCCATAAATCTCTGTCTGTGCTGGAAAAGCGAGTTGCCGCAAAGAGTTATGGAATGTGTGAGAAAGTGCATAATTTGTTAAAGTTGATGGTAGTCCTCTTCAAGTAATGATGGCACTATTCCTTATTAGGTCCAGTTAGATCTCAACAATTACAACCTGATCTCAACCCTTGGTAGCTGTATCACAGAGCCCACAGGGCTATATTAGGAGAAATGCATTAAACAATTATCGGTATCAAAACAGTTAGAAAGTAAAGAAATCAGATGTAGGGAACCGAAGACATGATTTTTCAAACTTTTAGATGTTTCTAGCACCAAAGAGCACAAAACACCAACCGCGGGTATCTGGTCGCAGTAGTCCAGGTCAAAGTCAAAAGTTAATCTAGCCGCTTTGAAGCGCGGATCAGTTACAGGGACCAAGTTTTGTCTGTGGAAAATATTCCCTTCTGATTTAATGCCTGAAATGAAAGTCAAACATCTTCAGCTGGACCAGGCAGCAGGCTGTGCCTGAGATGACTTCCACCTGGCCGGACAGCGGTAAGACAAAGTCCAGGTGAAGCTGTTTACTTTTGGTGAGAATGCTTTGAGCAGGAGAAATTTAAATTTCACGCCAAAGATAAGTCCCTTGTCGGCCGGAAAATTTTGGCACCTTTGCCTGGAGAAGATTTCTATCTTCAGACTTAGAAACGTTTTTGAAAGTCAGGATCTTTTCCACTGGGAAAACCAGCAAGTTGAGTCAGATGGGCAATGTGATGTCAGCAGCTGCGGCTCAGCCTCTGTTTTGTTTGGCAAAAATCCGTCAAAAAGTTTCTAAGTCACAGCTTTTGGGATAAGGTAGGAGGAGTATGCTCTGCTACTTATCCAAGGGTCCCAGGACCTCAGGAACACCACTTGGCGGTCAGGGCTTACTCCACGGGAAGCAACCAGCAGGGTCTAGGCCAAGTCGAGTTGGTCAGTTGGGTACAGAGTACCACAATTAAATCCAGAAACTAAGGTATCAGGATTCGATGTATACTAAGTAGGAGTATATTCTGTTTTAATCAAGAAATGTCCAAAAACATAGGTAAGTGAAGTCAGAACCAACGAAAAGACCACCAACAAGTACCAGTTGAAAACAGGTGATTTAATTGTCAATAATGTTGTAGTCTGTATATGAAATCAAGATCTTCTTGTACACTCTGAAAACAGCTGACACGTGTTTCATCGAAAAAGCCTTTTTCAAGACTTGTAATTGCTCCTTTAGGAACATGATGGCAAAATTACATTATTGAATGGTAACTCCTTAAATATTCTATTCAGTCTTGCATTTTCCCTGCTGTGGACTTGGACCTTGTTACTGAAAGCCTGACCGCATTGTTACTTGGACATATTTCATTCAGATTTCCATGGAAAAAAATGTTGTGGCAGGATTCTTCTTTCAAAACCTTACTCTATTTCAGTGTATAGTAATCAGGCCCGGACATCAGTTGTGCTTTGGAAGTGGATTACTGTAATTGGTGAAGTGTCTGCATATAGATTGGAGACAGTGGTTACATTTAGCCTCTACAGTATATATTTTTTTTAAAACTCCATGGCAATTAGGTGCATGAGCCAATTAGATTTTATGCATTGTAGATCCTCATCAGAACCTATCAAGATTGAAAGATTAGGACATTTCGAGAGAATGTAATAGCAACTGCACCAAGAGAAATTATGCTTATTTAACCTTAACTGTACATCATTAGAGTCTTCCTTTCCCACCACCAAGTGACTACAAGAAGATTGTATACCTAAACTATGGATGAATGAAATACTGTTAAGACAGAAATATATTTAGGATGAAATGGCCTTGTGCCAAACTCTTATTAGAACTAAGGGCCTTCTAATCAGTTTTTTTGGTCCTGGAGCAGGTGGCACGCCACCGCTCCGATCCAAGACCGCCAAAACTCACTGTCGCCCACCAGATTGCAAGTAATTTTGTGTTCTGAAAGGTGGGTGGCATGGCGGTCCCACAGGGGTGGTTTTAAAGGCTCATTGTGAGCCTTAAACAGCACCGCTGCGAGACCTCCAGTGCACGTTACTGCATGTGAAGGAATGCACCATGTTGTGCATTCCTTCCTGTGCAGCAACTGGGGGTGCAAAACTACAGAGGGGCAAAACATGTGCCCCCCTGCATGCACCCTCGTGCACAGAACATTTGTTGCCTCACCGCCACCCTTTTCATGGTGGTTTGACTGCCATGAAAAGGGTGGTGGTAAGGCAACTCAAAATATGCTCGATGGTGCCGCTGTAGCACCACCAGCATCTTTTGGCCTCAAACCGCTGCTAGACCGCAGCAGGATCCTTAACCGCCACACTTGTAATACTCTGGACGGTCCTGCAGTGTAGCGCAGGTCAGACCACCACCACGACTACGGCGGTCCCATGGACAGCCGTAGTCGTAATAAGGCCCTAATGTGGGTGAAAAATCAGAAGTATGGACAGGGAAGGCAACAGAATTATGCATTGGACTCTCTTGTTAAAAATAACAGAAAGCCCTATCCATGAAATGGGCTACTGATGATGTCAAGCAGAGCTAGCTGTATTTGCTGATCCATTTAAGGATGGATTAGGAGGCCAATCATAAAGCTCACCCACATAGATATCTTTATTTTTGAGAGATGAATAAGATGAAATTGGAAGCCAAGAGGTTAGTTCAGAAGGTGAAATGTCTCTTCCAAGGTTTCACACACAATTTGAGGTCTTGTTGAATATGTTGACCTAGGTGAAAAAGATTATGCTGATACAGGTATCAGCAGTGGAGGGTTGAAGCTTTAAGCATATCTTTTGAAGCTGGCTGCAACATATTAGTGGCCTTTCAATTGAATCTACACAGCAAGAGATTGCAGAACACATTGAATAAAGTGAGAACATTTGAGTTTTGTGCAGAATTATTGACAAATCAGGAAGGTGGATAATTTTTTAGCTAGCTTGTAGGTCTGATGAAATTTAGTGGGTAATTATTATGTTCTTGCCACAGACAATGATCGTTTAAGGTGGTATTTTATGCTTAATTTAGAATCATTTAATCTAATCTATGTCATAGGTACATAGTTCACTGATATTTTTAATCACTCATTTGACTGCTCAGTGTGAGGTTGCATTACAAAAAGTACCAGGTTTATCTGACTTTGCAAATTCAGTTAAGAATGTTCCACTAGTTGATGTTTGATACTTACAAGACCTAAAGGCACAAACCTATATATTGTCTGCTCAGAAATTTGTATCAACTTCTAAGACAATGGTTTTAGTTTCAAAATAATTGTATTGAATAAACTGAGGCATAGATTTAAAATTTTCTCCGGACATGAAACAGTCTTTCTGGCACGGGAATGGTTCAGAAAGACATAGCGCCTGGGTAGTTATTGTTAGGATAGAAAAGCATTTTTTGGTTTCCATATAACTATGGCGCCTTTTCACGAATCTTCACAAAATTCCCCTCGCCCCCAAAATATATATCATCCACCTCAGTTTTTACTGGAAAGTATCAGTGTGTCAAGCAGGAGCTGAGAAAAAGGGGGAGTCTCCAAACACATTTTCCCTATTCGTTTTTCCATCAGAAAATTAGACACAGCCTAAATGTCTGAACAGAATTAAACCAAATTTGCCTGAAAACTAGAACTTGGTCCAGAAAACATGCATTTAGTGATTTGGTGTAAATCCGTTTAGTAGTTTTTGAGATACTAAGACAAAATAACTTTGTATATTTCTTCTGCAGACAATCCGCAGAGCCAACAGAACTCAAGATGAGACCTGATTAGATAACCTGCCCTCCTAGGCCTGGTGAGGGTTCTCAGAGGGATCCCTCCCAGAGGCAAAAATATATATTTAGAACAAAAACTGCTACAAATTCGCAGTGGATCCACAATTCTGCACCAATTTTGTTTTTGTAAAATAAAGCCCAGGGTTTCCCAAATCCCGGGGGCCGGCACAAAGGATTTTTAAGGGGGAGGGGAATGTGTTCTACGGCTGTAAGATGCGGGGGTAGGACATGCGAAGGAGGTTGATTTCAGGGCCAGGCCCTGTGCCCAACCCAATGGTTCACACAGTGATGACCATCTTACTTTATGTTTACTTTACATTCCCTTGGGCCCATCACCATATAATTAAAGGAGAGGGGGGCACACAACCCTCCATGCCTGAGACGATTATAGCCCAGGGGACCTCATTCCCCAGTGTTGTGTCTTGTGGATGCCCTGGGTGGGCACCAGAGCACCCACTTTAGGCCCCAGGGATGGGGTCCCTCGGGCCATAAAGTTTCAGAGAGAGGGGGCTGCTCACCCTCCTCCCACTTAAAAAATAATGCATCCCCAAGGGTTGGGGTCCCCCAGGGCCTGAAAAGGCTTGAAGAGAGGGAGTGTGCCTCCCATAAAAATAAAAACAGCTATGGTGGATGGAGTTCCCTGGGCCTCGAAGGCAGGGGAGGGGGCTGCATGCATCCCTTCCCTATCATTATGAAAAAAACTTGTGTCCCAGGTAGGCATCCAAAAAAAAAAAAAAGTTATAATATGTGAGCAGCAGGAGCTGCTCATTTATTATTCACTGCTCCTTGCAAGGAGCTCACCATAATGCCCTGCTTTTTAAACATATTTTTTCAGCTTGGTGGTGCTCCTAGTAGGTACAGGGGCATTTTTAAATGTTGTGGGTGGGGGCTGCAGGGAGTGCAACAGCCCCTGAGAAACATTAAAACAACAGTAAGTCTCCTGGATCATTGAATCCATGACCCTAGGAGAGCTTACCATATTTTTTAAAGCACTCCGAGTCCTAGCTGGAGCTTCATGCTCTTCAGCTGGCGTATAGAGTTCCCTTGTGGTGGGTTATATGACTGCACGTTGCACCTTGAAAATGTTGAAAAAAGACTCAAAGACATGTTGGTGTTTTCTTTTAACGTAATTTTTCTTTAATGATAATCACTTTTATAAAACATTGTGTGAATTATTGAAATCTGTATTGCATTTCAATTATTGGTCATATTTTAACAAAGACAATACACATACTTTACATATGTTGATATTCTGATTCCTTCATACATCCAACAGGTCCACTTTTAATATTTTGATGTTTTGATCCTTTGACAAAGTCAGTAAGTCTGCCTTACTTAAAATTACACCCATGCTCTGTGCTCAACCTCCCGCTGCCCATGGTGCAGAGGAGGTGAGTGTGTTGGGCAACAGCAGAGGTTCCAGCCAACCCCACATAACACATGGATGAAGGTCGTGCAGCCCATTTTACCTAAAGGAAAACAGGCTACAATTAAATGTTACTAACATTTTTAAGATTAGGCGGTGGTCCATGGAACCACTGCCAACTCTTGAAATAATTTTTTCAACATTCTTAAAGAGGAAGCTGTTCCTATGGGACCTCTTTCCGTTTGTGAATGCCTATCACTACCTTTTCAGTAGTCAGTAAATTATAGATGTTTTGCAACCAGATTTCAGTCGCAAAACATCAATACATACCAATCTGATTTGGTATTTGGAAGGAACACCCTCAACATGCCCGTTCCCAATACTCAAACAATTATTTGGATGCAAACCCAAATTGCTATTCAGTGACATTTTACTGAACCCCCGTTTCGGTTTCTTCATAATAAAAAGCCTCTTTGCGGTTATAAGGGGCCCAATTCTGTAAATCGGTCGGTATGCGAATGCTAAAAAGCTTAGTACATCTGGACCGTAAGGCCTAGCCAACATGTGAAAGATAAGGAAAATGGAATAGAGCAGTGATCAGTTCAAAGAAGATGACTGTCTCAGAAATTGAGACCTCCAGAATATGGCTGCCTATACGAGTGACTCATTTAACACAGTGAGTTAAGAAAAAGGCCAGACTGGCACCAAAAAAGGAGGTCACCTCAGGTTGAGTAGGGAGTTCAATACAAAGATTGTTTAGTAGCAAAAAGTTAGATGGATTGGGAATAAAAAAATAACAGATCTGCAAAATATCAGACAGAACATTAGTCGAAGACCCAAGAGCAAGATAAATCAAAAGGCCAGACACTGAAGAGGTAGGAGTGACAGTGATGAACAGAAGGGTCAGACCATCTACATGCTACTGGAGCAAGTGATTTGATAGGAAGATGTTGATTAAAAGTAATGACTACACCACCACCAGATTTCAGAGGGGGGTCAAAAGGAAGAATTCCATAGCCTCTAGGAGCAGCAATGGCAATGTCAGGGCTGGAAGTCTAGTGACGCCACGTTTGCCTAAATGAAAACAATGTCCGCCTTGAGTTGTTGAAATGTCTGTAAAAACTGTTTATTGATAACACTGCTCTATGTTAATGATATGGACATAGGCTAGTGCTTTAAATGAGCCAGTACTTGCAGGTAATGAGTAATGAGCTGCCTTATTAAATTCTGCGAGGGAGCATACCTGTACTTCTCAACTGTGGTGCAATGCTTTCAATTGGAGAGTACTGTCAGTTCTCAGAAGCAAGCAGGTACTCTGGTATTTAGTACCAGCACTTCTCTTTTTCCATTTCAAGCACTGACATTGGCTAATGCATAAAGTAGATTTATAATAACATTTGATACACCCTGCTTGGGAACATGTATCCCCCTTAGCGATTACGCCTTGCTTCATTAAACTGGGGTCAAGCCAATGGAAGTCATTTAAATGAAATGTTGAGAAGGCGCCACCACTCATAGTCAGACAGTTTTTGACACTGTTGTGCCAACAGGATGCCCACAGCCCCAACCCTCAATATTCTGGGGAGCTCAGATGAGTCATCCCCGTCCATTTAGGTTGACCTGTCAATGAAACTGACATACTGTGTAGCTCTTGGAGGATGTTCACACCTCAGTGACATCTCATTCTGACCAACTGACCAGCTGCCAGAGGCTAATACTAATTAGCCTCCAAAAGGCTCAAGCAGGGAAAAGGTTATTTTCTAAAATGTACCTTCCTTTAATTCCTTTAATATATAATTTATTTTATTTTATTTAAAATCAGATTTCACCATTGAATTGGATTTTTAATAAATATTAAAATAGTGATTTCGTTATTTTCCAGCTAGTCCTGTTCTTGAGATAGCATTACTACTATTTTAAGTTGCACTTTGGTTTTCTACAACGGATAGCTAGGTCTGCCACAGTGAAAATAGCTTTGGGGGCTTTGTCACTGTAGGGACATGGTAGCAATAATTTTCAAAATGTTTCAATTTTAAATGCCATGAACTCCTTGTGGGCTGAAATACTTAAGCAGCATCCACAATTTCACATCCACAATTTCTGTCAAGGTGAAGTCACCACCAAAATACAAATTAACCTGTGCTTAACCCTCTAGTAGCTTGGCACAAAGCAGTCAGGCTTTACCTAGAGGCAATGTGGAAAGTATTTTTGCAGCACTTCAAACAGTAATAAAGCGAAAACACAACACAACGCAACACAAGAAAAATCCCACAGCAATTTAAAAACAATAGAGCAAAATATAATAAAGTATTTGACACCAAAATAATAAAAATCTAATCAGACCAGGAGATATGCAATTTAAACGTTTTAAGTGAAAATAGTGCCTAGAAGCACTATGTGCTAACTGTGGTTATCTGGTTGCACCAGACCAGGACAAAATCATAAGTTCAGGCCGACAGCACAGTGGCCAAATTAGGCCCGTTTAATAAAGTCGCTTAAATCCTGGTTTGCTGAGCATTGCAAGATCCTGCATTGAGAATGTGTAGTACATTGGAGGTTCCAAGGAGCTGCGAGGCGGAACCCTGCCTCATCGTTGAGGATGCTGTTGATGAGAGGATTGCAGTTTGAAGCCCTGTGTCGAAGATGCATTGCACAGCAGTGGTTCAGAAGAAGCTGCAGGGCTGTGATGTGGAGTCCTGTATCGTCATCGAGGATGCCGCCAATGAGGGGCTTGCGATGGATCTGAGGGTGCAATATTTATACCTGGTGCCCACTTTGAAATAGGAGAAGGTTCTAGAAGTTTCCACTACAGAGGTGTTTGGAATTTCCTGCCTCTCTGCCCTGCCCCAAGGTTGTCTGGGGTCACAATAGACCAATGTCAAACCCTTTGTGAGTGTGCTCAGGCAGAGCCTTTGTGATGTGCAAGTGTGGTAGGTTACAGGTCCTCCCCTTAATCAAGTCAGAGATGGCCCATCTGCCAACACCTATGCGCCTTTGTCTTGCTCTCTGGGTGCAGTACAAAAAGACTAACTGCCAGCTACACCTAGTCATGTGACCCAGGAAACAGCCTGCAGGTACCAAAGGGTTAGGACAAGAAAATGCCAACTTTCTAAAAGTATTAGGAAAAAGAAGGAGTTCGGCCCACGAGACGAGGAGTTATGGAGAAGAACAAAACCGAATCGCGCTGATGCCGGAGATGTGCAGGCACAGGATATATAACAAACACACCCGAGTTTAAAGAAAAGTGTAAGCTTTGGAGTCGCATTAATTGAAACAGAATAACAGTGACATACCATTGAAATTTGATGATTGAATACACGTGGGGCCTGATTCACAGAACTAACTTACGTCAAAAACGTAAAGTTAGTACTTTTGGTATTCACAGAATACACTTACTCATTTTGGTATTCACAGAATGAACTTACTCATTCGGTATTCACAGAAGTTAGTAGTCCTAACTTTAGGACTCCTAAATGCCTTCTGTGAATACCGAAAGTCTTAAAGTTAGGATTTTTCTCAGTTTAGGAGTAGTAGTTAGGACTCCTAACTTTAGGACTCCTAAATGCCTTCTGTGAATACCGAAAGTCTTAAAGTTAGGATTTTTCTCAGTTTAGGAGTAGTAAAGTTAGGACTCCTAACTTTACTACTCCTAAACTGAGACAAATACACCGGTTTAGCGGAGCTGAGTGAGGAGCTGAGTGAGGAGCACATATAGTTGGGCCTCAGAATAAGTGGGACACAGTCTTAGCGATGCTGATAACTTAATACACCGGTGTGTGTGACACAGACAAGGTGTATTAAGTTATCAGCATCATGCCACACAGACACGGTGTATTAAGTTATCAGCATCGCTAAGACTGTGTCCCACTTATTCTGAGGCCCAACTATATGTGCTCCTCACTCAGCTCCGCTAAACAGGCCTGCAAGTGGGTGGTTAGCAGCATGCATGGGGGCCCTGGGATGTGATTATCAAAGTAAAACATTATCTGTTACAACAACAAATAAAAATGATTAAAACGAAACAGGTGGGTTGCTAGTGCCACTGCCACTAAACGTATTTTTGTAAACCTGGGGGGTGAACATATTTGCCCTTTCACGCGTCAGTCAGCCCACAAGCCTGGCAGCACACAACCCTCAACACAATTGCAGCATTCATAAACGAGGACTGTAAGTGTCAAATCCCAGTGGTGGGCTCTATGTACTACCGCAAAGCAGCACAGGTACTACCGATCAGGGTTTTAAACAAGTGTTATTTCTGGCCAATTTAGGCGGTAAATGGTTTTGTTTCTTGCTCATTTATGTGCCAACTGCGCACACTTACTGCTCACTGAATAAGGAAGCTGGAGCGTTTTTGTTTTTTGCTGATTCGGGTAAATGAAAGGGGTTTATTCCAAATGGAGAGCATCGCAATCGTGGTCTCCCTGACCCTGCCTGCTCAGCCAGTCTTCACTTAATTGCCTACGTAAGTACCACTTCGCGCGCACCTAATCAAATATTTTAATCATGATGATTGTCACGGTCCCTGACGGTGACAATCATCATGATTAAAATTTTTGATTTAGACGGTGGGCAACTCAAGCCACCTGACGTGACCTCGCTCCGTCCTGCTCACAACAAATCAAATCCACTGCGCACAGGGATTAGAACCAGGCCGGGGCCTATACCTTTTGCTTTATTCCCGGCCCGGTCGCATAGCCCGGCCCACCCGGCCAGTGCCCACTGCCCATGGCCTGCCCATGATGATTGCCGAGTGGTCACAAACTCACCTGCTGCGGGCGGCAGTGTCAGAGCCACTTCACTGTACTTGCGCAGGAACAGAGATGCCTATTCCCAATGCTCCCTCTGGGAACCACCAGCGCACTACTGTGAAAGAAAAATGCGCACAATGTCGTCCCAAGAGGGGGTAGGGGGATTGGATAAAATAACAAAGAGATAGAAGAGACTGCCAACAGCTACCAGCTTCCTGCTCCAATCTTCTCCTCAGCGTTGCTTGCCTCGGAACTTGTTGCTCTGGAGACTAAATGATACAACATTCATTACTTCAACAATCTATTCTTCTCTGTACTCTCTAGTGTTCTCTACTTTAGCATTGGTTGGAGTAACACTTTAGGTGACTGTCTCTCCGATTTTCCCCGAGCACAGACCCCGCAGGCTCCCACATAGGTGTGAATGTCCTTTGCCATTTGTGGCCACCAATAGTTTCTTTTTATCAAGTCTTCGGTCTTTAATATGCCCTTGTGTCCAGCCAAACGGCTGTCATGATTATCTTCCAGAATCAATTGTCGTAGTTCTTGGGTAGGCAAATATAGTTTCTCTTCTCGCCAGGGCAAACCACGTAGAACTTCTCTGGACAATTCTTGTTCTGCCCATTTAGACATTTCTTCCTGTGACATTGCTCTCGCCACCTTTTCCTCGATAGTTTCTTGACTCACTGTCCCTACTATCTTATGTTCTGGAATGATTGTCTGTGGTTCTTGATTATCTTCAGTTTTTTCCACATCAATTCTTGACAGAGCATCAGCCTTTTCATTCCTAGTTCAGGTCTATAAGTAATTACAAAGTCATAATCCGCAAAGTACAATGATCATCTAAGCTGTCTTGGTGGATTTCAGGAATTTCAAGTTTTGATGGTCGGTGAGCACTGTCACTGTGTGTCTCGCCCCCAATAAGTAGTGTCTCCACTCATTAAATGCATCCTTCATTGCCAGTAACTCCTTCTCGGTAATGGTGTAGTTTATTTCTGCTGGTGTTAGCTTCCTGGATCTATAAGCCACCGGATGGAGTTGTCCTGTCCTTTTATGTCTTTGTGGGAGAACCCCTCCAATCGCCAAATCTGAAGCATCCGTCTCTAAATAGAAAGGTTCTGTAGGATCTGCGTGCAATAAAATGGGCGCAGTGGTGAACTCCTTTTTCAATGATCGAAAAGCTTCTTCAGCTTCCGTTGACCACTCAAAAGGAACTCCTTTCTTAAGAAGTCGGGTGAGTGGAACGAGTTTGTGTGAGAATTCATTTACAAATCTCCGATAAAAATTGGCAAAGCCTATGAAGCTTTGCAATTCCTTCACACTCCCTGGAGATTTCCATTCCTGAACTGCCACCACTTTCTTGGTGTCCATAGCGATTCCAGATGGTGTGAGTACGAATCCAAGGAATTCTACCTCCTTCACACTGAAAGCACACTTTTCCAACTTCACGTACAAGTTATTTTCCTTTAGCCTTTGTAGAATCTTCTTCACCTGGTTTGGATGTTCTTCTTCCGTACTTGAGTAAATTAAAATATCATCAATGTATACTATGACACATTGATCAATAAATTCACTCAAAACACTATTAAGAAAGTGCTGGAATGCTGCTGGTGCGTTGCATAATCCATAGGGCATGACCTGGTACTCATACAATCCTAGGTTAGTTCGGAAGGCTGTCTTCCACTCATCACCTTCTCTGACTCTGATCAAGTGTTAGGCACCCCGAAGGTCAAGTTTTGCATAAATTTGCGCTTCTTTCACCTGATCTAAAAGTACAGAGATGAGGGGAAGAGGGTACCTGTTCTTGATGGTGACCTTGTTGATGGCTCTATAGTCTATACAAGCCCTCAACTCGCCTTCCTTCTTGGGAACAAAGAATAATGGCGAGGAGACCGGGGACTGAGATGGACGGATAAAGGCGTTGGCTAAATATTTTCTGATGTACTCCTTCAGATGCTCATTTTCTCTTTCTGTTAAGGCATATACCCGACTACAAGGTAAATGAGCCCCCGGCTCTAAATCTATTCTACAATCAAACGGTCGGTGTGGTGGTAACCTTTCTTCCTCGACCTCATTGAACACTTCCTCAAACTCCTTGTATTCTGATGGAATTTTGTTTGTGTGAATTACACACACAGAGATTTCTTGTTCGCTCAAGGAAGTTGCCGGCCCAGATTCTTTGACTCCTGCTTGGTGATTAAAACAATTCTCTCTGCAGAAATCTGAGTTCATCTTCACAGTTCTCGCTCCCCAATCAATACTCGGATTATGTTCTGTGAGCCACGGCAAACCCAATATAATCTGGAATTGGGGGGCATCAATTAAATTGAACTGGATTGTTTCTTGATGTCCTTCTTGAAATGTTAATTCTACTTGTTCCGTATGACTAGTGATGGGCCCAGAAGAAAGGTTCGTCCCATCCACAGCTCTTACCGGCTCACTCTTTGGATTCAAAATTGCTCTCAATCCAATCCTTGTTGCGTATTTGATATTGCAAAAGCTTCCCGTTGCACCTGAGTCAATCATGACTGATACTTCGGTAAGAGTAATATGTCTAAACCTTAATCTCATTGAAATCACTAGATGCGGAGATGAAGACTGTAAAGTGTTGGCCAAGTGATGCTCCTCTGGAGTTGTCTTTTCTTCTGCACTCACCAGCCCAACTCCACTTACTGGTGGTGCTTGAAGTTTTCCTTCTCCTTAGAAAACATTTTTGGTTTCTTCGGACACAGCCTCACGAAGTGTCCGCTACCTCCACAATACATGCACAAATTGTTCAGTTGTCTCTTTTCTTTTTCTTCTTTGGTCAGGGGGCCCCGTACCACTCCGATCTGCATGGGCTCAGTTCCTGATGGACGCTCCGGTACTCTTGATAATCAGTTTTAGCTCTGTCGAATCTTGGTGTACCCAATCTGAATTCTTTCCTTTTCTCACCTCTCCTCTCACTTTGACGGAAGTCGATTTCCAGAACTAGATCTATCAAGGCTGAAACGTCAGTTGGTCTGTTCGGGATTTGGGCTAAAACATCTTTCAATTCATCTTTTAATCCGCAATAAAAAACAGCTGCCCTCTTGCATTCTGGCCAGTCCGTCTCAACAACCAATTTGTTGAACTGGGCCAAGTAAGCCACTAAGTCCTTGTTGCCCTGCTTTAATTCTAAAAGTTTGTTGTCTGTGGCCTGTGATATCTTCTGCTGATCAAATATCCTCAAAAATTATTTCTTAAAGTCTTCAAAATTAAAAAGAAGAGCATCGTCTCGAGTGACCAAGGGCATCACCACTGAGGTATGACAAAATGAAGGCAACGCGGGACTGTGCGTCTGGAAAAATCGAAGGACGACACATAAAATGCAAAGAGCATTGGGTCAAGAAGATTTGGGCCTTCTGAGGGTCTCCGCTGAATCTTTCTGGAGGGGCAAGAGGAATTACTGGGGATAAGGAATGTAACACATGTGTTGTTACTCTAGAGGCGGAACCCATATTTTCTCCTTCAGTCTCTGGGAATCTTAAACTGGGCACTGGATTCAACCAGGTAATCTTAGCTGCTAATTCTACGGTTTCCCTCCGAGCGTCCATGACTTCTTGTCTCAACCCTCTGTTTTCTTCTCTAACTGCGGCTAATTCCTTTTGTATTAAGTGCAGGGCCTCACCTAAATTCTGCAATTCCAGACCTTCCGTCATTCTGTTCGGGCGCAAGTTAGCACGTGGGCACTTCACTCTGTCAGAGCCACTTCACTGTACTTGCGCAGGAACAGAGATGCCTATTACCAATGCTCCCTCTGGGAACCACCAGCGTACTACTGTGAAAGAAAAATGCGCACAATGTCTTCCCAAGAGGGGGTTGGGGGATTGGATAAAATAACAAAGAGATAGAAGAGACTGCCAACAGCTACCAGTTTCCTGCTCCAATCTTCTCCTCAGCGTTGCTTGCCTCAGAACTTGTTGCTCTGGAGACTAAATGATACAACATTCATTACTTCTACAATCTATTCTTCTCTGTACTCTCTAGTGTTCTCTATGCTTGACGCACCTATATAACTCTTGGCTCCTGCTTCTCTTCTGTAATGCACTATTATGGATGACTGCGTCTTGTGTCTGTCACAGCTTATTTAATTCTGTTTTTAGAAAGTACTAACATACAAGATGACAATTATTATCTTATCTGTATTTCTCTTGTTGCTTGCTAATGTTTAATGTCGATCCTTACATACCTAATACTGTGCCATTCTTAATCTTCTACTTCTTAACCCTTATCTTATTCTCTTCACAGGTACAAGGTTCTGGAGAAAACTTTCAGGTGAGTATAACTCTTGTCACTTATTATTTCGGTATTGTCTTTTCTCTAGAGAGAGTAGTTGTAAATCTCTAACTAGAAACACACAAGCATAACTTAGACTTAGCTTAATCAGATGGTGCCGTCCACGAGTCGGTCTTGCTCCTCAAAACAGGTCTTCAGTTCACGGATGTCTTGTCATTATCACGGCTGAAGTGAATTTCGTAGCCGGGTATCCTTCTTTGGTATTTCCTTCTCTACAGCACTGTGCATGAGCCCCGAGCTGAACGCTAACTTCGACGAAGGAAGCGAACGCCAGGGGGAGTTTTCACGGAATCCTTCCAAGACTTCCTTCTCGAGCCGGGTTCAGAAATAGGCACAAGGAATTAAGGGGAACAGATTGGAAAGGGAAAAAACCTATCTATGCTAACTAGGGAACACAAGGAAAACGCTACTGCTTAGACTCGAATTCAGGTGAAGTGCGCCAACATTCCAAGTTGAGCGCTTCACATAGAATTCTGAGACGGACTCCGGAAGACTAGAACGTAACACTACTAGGAGCGTCGGCCATCTTGAAGTTCTTCGCTCCCCAAGCCTCACTCCAGGTCAGGATTCTCTTAATTTTGCTGCTTGCAAAGGATTGTTTAGTACAAATGGAACAGAGAGAGAGATCAGTGTTTGTAGCAGCCCTGACAGGCAGACAGGAGGGCTACCCGGCCTAGAATTGAAATAATTAAATTATGTGGCCGCACCGGTGCCCCTACTCTCTGTCTCAGTCCGGTCGTCTCTGGGATGCAGTCACGCGCACTTGCGCGAGCCCCAATGCGCATGCGGCATGACTCACCAGCCCCACCCTAAGGGAAGAGTGGCGCGCAGACGCGGCGCGGAGGAGACATCTCCGCGCTGCGCACCCGGCACTCCACCTGATTATTAAATTCACCTGGCTCAGGCTGGCTGCACGCACCGGGTCACGGACGGTGCTTTGCACCACTGCAGTTGTGCTTTTTCTCCGCACCGCGGAGCGGAGACACGAGGAGGAATAGTAGTCTGTCTGACCTCCGCGCAGAGACAGTCAGACAGACTCTCACGTCACGGACCGAAAACAAAACCGGCCCCCTGTGAAAATAACCGGCCCCCACCTCATCCAGCCTACAGGGGGATTGCCCGGTGCCCGGAATTACCAGTCCAGCCCTGCTGGCAACTCCGGGGACTCCGCACTGGCTCACTGACGAACGGTTGCGCCCACTTGTGGAGATCTCTTTCAGCCTTGCCTTCACTCCTCTGCACCCGCCACACTTGTAAAGTGAGCCTAAGCCACGTATCACAGGACTTGAAGCACTCACCATGTGCTTTTTAATTTTCAAGCCTTTCTTCTGCAAGGAACCCAGTGCTCCATACGATCCCTGGAAAGCACTCACCATGCGCTCTGTGGAGGTAACCACAGAGCGCTCAACCGACACTTGTTTAGGGAATCTCCTAAACTAATTTCTTTTTCTGGATAATAAAAGGGTAAAGGGGAGTCCAGCCCTTCTTCTGCTCTAGGCAGGAGCAGCCACTGCAAGCCGTCCCACCCCCATACACATCAGGGGCAGCGCTCCTCACACCGTTTTGCAGCTTTTCCTCCCAGGCAGGTTACTTTTTGATCCAGCCAGGATCAAGTGAAGTCTTTTATCGCTCTGAGACTTTCAACAGGAGGCAAGCCCACACAAGCCCTTAGAGATACTTCACAAGCAGGATAACACAGCAGGGCAAAAAGAGTCCATCCTTTTCCTCCACAACAGACAGAAGCAGCAACGGCAGGCCTCCTCATACAGTCCTTCTGCTCTTCTTCTTGGTGGGGTCCTCTTGTTATTTGAAATAATCTAAAATCCTGGGGTTTTAGGTATAATACTTATGCCACATTTTGTCATTGTTCTTTTTGCTGTAAGGGTATCTGAACCCAGTCCAAATCCGTCTTGTTCTCCCTGGTACAGTATGACCACAGGGGGCGGAGGCAGCATTGTGAAAAAGGAGACACTGCCTATTCAGGTGCAAGCAAAACTCCTCCCACCACTCTAAATGCGGATAAGGTCTATTCAGCCCTGTGATGAGTCACCCAGGCAAGCCAGGGCACACCTCATCCCCCTAACCCCCCAGTGACTGTCTAGAGTGAATGCAAATCCCCAGCTCGTGTCACTCAAACACCAGACACTGAGTCCACAAACAGCCAGAGGCACTCAGAATGATAAAGTAAGAAAATACCCACTTTCTAAAAGTGGGATTTTCAAACACAGAATTTAATAACCACCTTTACCAGAAGGTGTGTTAATAAATTCTGAGTTCAGAGAGCCAAAACTCAATTTTTCCATCTTGTCCCTATTGAAAGCTACACTTGTAAAAATGTTACAGTGCAACCCCAATGATAAGCCGACAGGACAGACAGCCTTTCAATATTGAAAACGAAATGCACAGTATTTCAGTACCAGGACATGTCACACACACCAGTACATGCCCTACCTTTCAGAAACACTGCACGCTGCCCATGGGGGTACCTTGGACCTACCTTAGGGGTGCCTTACATGTAAGGAAAGGGACGGTTTGGGCCTGACAAGTGGGTGCAGTTGCCAGGACAACATGGCAGTTTACAACTGTGTGCGCAGACCCTATAGTGGTAGATCTGAGACACATTTACATCGCTACTCATGTAGGTGGCACAACCAGTGCTGTAAGCCCACTAGTAGCATTTGATTTACAAGCCCTGGCACACACTGTGCACTTTACTAGGGACTTACCAGTAAATCAACTATGCCAATCATGGATAACCAATAACTGTCATAATTTACACAGAGAGCATATGCCCTTTAGCACTGATCAGCAGTGGTAAAGTGCCCAGAATCCTATAGCCAACTAAAACAGGGTCAGAAAAATAGGAGGCAAAAGGCAAAAATTTGGGGGATTAACCTGTCAAAAGGGCCAGGTCTAACACCAATTTTACCATGTTTAAAGGAGAGAGCACAAGAATGTTAGCACTGGTAGCCAGTGCACAGAGTCCTACGGTCAGCAAAAACATGTACAAAGCAGACCAACTGAAGTCTCCAAATGTGTGGGGTTGTTTCATATCATTTTTCAAAATCGAGTAGCATATTCTGAGACCATTTGAGGCCGACCAAGGCTCAATTGATTGTGAAAATGGACATTAAACACACCGTCTCAATATAGATTTTGGGCTTCATCTGTTTATTTAAAGCTTATTCTGTCACTTGTTGACCCTGTGGATAAATATGTTTGCTGTAGAAACTACGTGGGGATTTGGAATGTGGCAGAATAAAAAGATTAGCAGAGCGCCCTTAAGTCACTTATCAGCCTAAGAAAAACGTTATCTTTTCTGGCAGTTTGTTTTTAATTTCGAAAATGGTAAATGAGATACGACATTTAAATCGTTGTGCATATCGCTGTTTACTTTGAAATTGCATAGTTTTTGTCACTGATTGTCAATTTACCTTAGGGCAAGACTTACACTGAACATTGAACCTAATAAAAAATATGAGACGTAATATATTGTGAGGCTATACATATGTATGCCCCGTGCGTGTTATGCAAATGAGGATTATAATTTGAAGACAAGATCAGGGTCTATCCTTCAAAAGCAGTTTTGTAAATGGAATTTCCATTAACATCTGTGAATCTCAGAATACAATTGAAACCATGGCATATAAATGACAGTATTTCCTGTCCCCAGCAAGCCTTCGAATGGCAGTGCTCTGCAGAGAGGTTGGTGCGCCATGCTGTGCTTATTGCTGTGAGATTTCAAGAGCACAGAGAGCAGGGAATGCAATACCTTAGGAATAGCCTAGAGACAGCTTTAGCGGTCTCTGCCCTCATGTTTCTCAAAACAAATCATAGGGGCATATTTACAAGTCCCTTGCGCCGCCAGTGCACTACTTTTTACTTTTTGTGACGCACCGGCGGTTCATTTTGCTGCCCCATATTTACAAGGACACATAAAGCCACCCTGCGTGGCTTTTCGTGTCCTTGTAAATATGGCCTCTTTTCACGCAGCACTTTGCGTGAAAGGGGTGTGCCATGGGTGTTGCTGTGAGTGTTCCCACACAACACCCATGGCTTCTGCTGCATTCCCAGATTTACAACCTTTCATAAACTTGGGAATGCGTGAGAATGCCACGCCTCCCTAGGGGAGGCATATAGGGAGGCGCAACAAGGGGAAATGTTTTCATGTCTCCTCGTTTTCTCCTCTTTCTATGTGTGCTGCATTCTGCAGCACACATAGAAAAAGGAAATCACCTCTCTTGATAGTTTTTGTGCAGGAAGGTATCCCTTCCTGCACAAAAACAATCTCCTCTGAAACACAGATTGGTGCCTGCGTTGGTGCTTGGCAGTCAATTGTGCGTCAATCCCTGTGCTTTGAAAGTGACTCAGTGCGGCGCAGCCAAATGGCTTGCGGTGCTGCGCTAAGTCACTTTCTTGTAGATAAGGCCCATAACGTATAGCACACATGCAGCTGTGCAGAGTGCCATGTGCTATTTATTATCATGGAGGAAGGAGCATAACTCACGAAAGGCAAGGCCTTGAGTGAGTCATGATGACTCTCCCCAAGGAAGTAGCCAGAAGAAAAAATGCCCGCTCCCAATTTAAAGCAGTGAAGGAGCGAGCACGCCTGAACCTCCTGTTAAAGGTTTGGGGGTTCCCACCACTGCTGGGATATTATATTTAAATTGGGAGTAGTGGGTATGTATTTCTGTAAAATTTTCAAACAGTGTGGCCACTAACTGCACGTTATGGAGCGTTCATAAAACATACTCGGATACATAGGTCAGCATACTCAATTCGACCTTTTCCAAGGTTATTTTTGTTGGGTTTCCACCCAAGAAAAAATGGGGCTGAACAATGCTTTTACAACATAATTGTCACAACAATTCTGATAAGATTACATTGGTTTGCAATTTAATACAGCCTCCCGTCGTTTTTCTCAATTTTATAGTACCTTCTTTCACTTTTATCTTACATAGCAAGTTTCTCAAATTGAATGAGGTAGAACTGAGACAACAGTGGCACACCATAGGTGGAGGGCAAAATACACACCTCAAGACCAAGAAGGATTCGCACAAACGGTTTGGGAAAGGCTATCATAAAGCAATACTATGAATGAAACAAGCCCCACTTGCCTAGCACATCAACGATGCCCTGAGCCAAACAAACATAGGGGCCTCATTTGTAGGGTTTTGACGTAGGGCAGCGCCGCAAGGAATCTTGCTGCGCTTCCTTATGCCAAAACAAAAGGGCAGGAATGCACCGTATCTATGTGATATGGCGCATTCCTGTCCTTTTCCCCAGCGCAGGTGCACAATGGGCTGCCTTGCGCCTATGCAGACACCCTTGCACCATGGTGCAAGGGTGCCTGCATTATGGGGATGATTGATTTTGTGCAGGAAGGGACACCTTTCTGCACAAAATTAATCAATTCAGGCGATTTCCTTTTTCTATGTGTGCTGCTGCACGAGGAGAAATTAAAACATTTCTCCTCATTGCGCCTTCCTAGAGCCACCCCTGGGGTGGCATTAAGTTCTGGCGCATTCCCAGGTTTACAATTTCTCGGAAATCTAGGAATGTGTCAGGTTCCATGGGTGTTGCGTGGGAACACCCACAGAAACACCCATGGCAGTTTTCTGCGTGAAAGTGGTACCAATTTTTAAGGGCATGAAAAGCCACGTAACGTTTATGTGGCCTTATAAATATGCTGTGGCACATTGCACCACCGGAAGTTAAAAAAAAGTGAAGTTCCGGTAACGCACAGGTGCCGGTAGGGCCTCATAAATGAGGCCCATAATATTTAACATCTAGCAACAAAGGGCTTGAGTCAAAAATAATACAATTTTGGGAAGCAAATACTAACACACCATTATTTTACCCCTACATCTGCCCTCTCCTTTTTCAAGCATTTTTCACCACATTCAAACCCATGCACGTGGAGGGCAGAAGAACACTAGCACTAAAGATAACGGCTTCCAACCTACCTGCTAATCTTAATCTCATAATGATATGATTCAATTGTTCCCATCATTGGCTGCCTCTAATACCAACATATTCAACTATTCTCTTGTGACTGACATAGTCCCTGGCCAGCTGAAGCAAGCCATTACTACAAATATTTCTTCCATACCTACGAATGTTGGCTCCTCATTACACACCAACTCAAAAATATACATAGCCACTCCTCCCCAGTCCCGTAATGCCCTTTCAAACATCGGAAGCATAGCAGTCAAGCAATGGGAGTAAAGGGTCTGTTTAAAACACTCCAAAGTGCTTGACCTTTACCTGAGGGCATAATCAAACTGTCTCTCAATTAGGAAACCCCTCAAAACAGAATTATTCAGGCATCAACTTGACTGAAAAGCTGCCTTTATGACTTGCCTTTGTGATTGAAACTATCTGTCTGGGGTTTCTCATCACATGTCTGGTTGTTAATTACCTTGTTGTATCAGACCTGCTTCTCTGCATTTCTGGAGTGCTCAGCAATGAACTTAGGTTACATGTAGTGCTTTACAAAACACTAAAATAAATATCCTCAATACGTTTTAGTTCTATGCTCTGTGTTGACAAAGGTTGGTAATGAGACATCAACACTTGCTTGTAATCGATTAGGAGCCAGGACTTGCTTGTGATACATTATTGAAGGCAGACTCTGCAGCCTAGCTCTTTTTAGAAGCTTGTTTTGATTTGAGAAGCATTGTGGAATCAGGAAATTGTGTTAAGGAAACTGCAGTCTTCGGTGTATTAGTAATAATGTAATATTGATCAATTATATTACCAAAACACAAATTGACTTGTTTCAGGGTGCTTAATTATAGATGCTATTGTGTTTACCCAGATTAGTGCTACTCTGAAAAAGGAGTTCTCTGGACTTGTGACACTCCCACAATTCGCTTGTCAGGCTATTCAGACAACTGCAGGACTAAATACAGGGCTGCAGATCAGGACGGGGAAGCACTTGCTGGGGTAGGTGCTGGCAAGTAGCCAGTTATGGAACAGCAGGTGACAAACTGACAAAGCTGAACAGAGGAGCTACGTGTTGAAGTCTTTTTGGATGCTATGTTGAAGACTGAGGTGCATTGGTGGAGCTATGTGGGGCACATGAGTTCTAATAAGGGAAGGTGGACCAGGTTTAGATTGAGGCGCGCTGGCACAGTTGTTATGGATTCAGCACTACATTAACCGAGATGCTATTCCTCAGCACGAAAATGCATTTCTAGAGCTATGTGAGTTTTCGGACTTTTAATAATAGCAGGAGGTTTTGCAGTTCATGACTGATGTGTGATTTCGAATTATTTTAGTTAAAGTGCTAAAATATCAGGGTGCAGGTCACAATTATGATGTTTTGCCAGAGCTGTATTTGGATCCTAGAATTGCAATTCCAGGGGATGCTACCACTCATCATGAGTTACAACGGTGCTTGTGAGGCTTTATTGTTGTTTAAGTAAGACTTTTTCAGGCCATAATTAAGGCCCATTTGCAGAGCTGCTTAAGAGTTTATACTGGAATAGCAGAGTTCTTAGATCAGCATTGATATACTTTTTCTAAACTGTTTTGGGCTTCAATGCAGTAATAAATTGGGGTGCTCATGTCAGAATTGAGGCTCATAGATCTGTACTGTGCCCTTTAACATTCGAGCCCTGGCCATCCAATATCACCCCTGACTCGAGGTGCACTGGTAGAGCTATTCATTAGGGACTAGTCAAGTGTTATACTAGCATTGGATCACCTATCCAGCTTCAGCAGAGCTCGGCGCAGGTGCCGTGACTTATAAACCACAAATAAGTGCAGCAACTTTCAGAGATTGCATTCAGGTGAAATCCCTAATGTGGAGTTTCCTTCTCACCTTTAATGGCGTTCCACTCCCCTTTTCCATCTACTTGGCCTCTGAGTTAAGCCTATGCTGAGTTTGAGACGCTTTCTGAATACAGCATAGCGCATGCCCAGGCACTCCGCTGGTAACACCTTGTCACAAGCTTAACCAGAAACCAGTCTGAACCATTCGAAAAGTAAGCCCTGTACTCCAAAAGCACAATTCCAGATTGATAGATTGTGCACTATACAAATGTGAAAAACATAACAAACATATAGAGGAAAAAGTGACCTATTGATAACGTTGATGATGGGAGCAGGTCATGTCAGTAACAACCAAAAGAGTAGTCTCTGCACTGTGCTCAACCCTGAAGCCAGACTGAAAAAGGTAGTGTAGATTGTTGCCGTCCAAATACTGGTATAGTGTTTGTTAATAACCTTTTCCAGTAATTTGACTGGGAAGGGCAGAAGCTAATTCAGATGGTAGTTTGACAGATTAGCAGGATTAGCAGATGGACTTCTTGAGTATTGGAAGCACATTAGTGTGCTCCCACAGTTTCAGGACTCTAGCAGTCCTCAGAGAAAAGTTAAACATTACTGGCAAATGAGAGGAAAACAAAGTAGAAAATGAGAACAACGCATGCCAAGGGCATGGATCATCTGGTGAACCCAAGTGGAGAGATGTGATCATAATGTCCACTTCCTCAGTGGTGATCTCACTCAAGGTCTGCAGGCTCCACGGGTTTCTTGAGAGTGACTGCTCAGGAGAAGATGTAAGAATCTGTGATTACACTTAATTTTCAACGTTCTCATACATTTTGAGAACTTTTTTCTGAAAAAGAGGACAAGAGTTCATAGAGTTCTTTGGAAGCTAGAATAGACATATCACCGGCCTCCGGATGTGGGAATTCTGTTAGAATGTTAAAAATATTTCCTTTGAAGCAGAAGAACTAGTTTCAATTCTATGGATTAGAAACTTTTTTCCGGATGCTAATAATTTTTGGTGGTGATCCAGCGCGATATTAGCAAACAGCATTCATACACCAGATACTCACTTGGGCCCATACATTCATACTACGCTAATACTTACGCTGGGTTTTATCAGTTGTTACTCTTTATCAAAATCCCTGCTACCAATTACCTTCTGATTGAAGAGTAATGACTTACCAATGAATCCTTTGCTAATTGGGAAATTTAAAATGAGTGACATTCATTATAGTACATAATCCTGAAATAACCACTGAGTCAGGAAGTTTTAAAATGTTTATCTAAAGATTTAGCAGAGTAAAATACAGAGCCACATGGTACTTAATCGCATTACCCAAGATTAAGCATAGAAATTATTATTGCTAATTAATGACGGTGTTTAAAGAAAAGGAGAGGATAGAGACAGCAGCGCAACTAAAGGTTGCATTATATTTACCTAAGTGCGAGAACCAAACCCCTTAGCCAAGGAGTTGAAAGAATAGGACCCAGGAAGGATGAAGAGCAAAGACCTCCTCCAGGATCAGAACAGGACCGGTGACCTCTCTACAACGACGCCTGCGTCGTTCCCCTCTCTGATACTCGACTTCTCCTCGATTCTCCCGTGCCTTCCTTCTAATGGACTCCGCCGCCCCCTCCTCAGGACCTCTTCTGGACAGGGATTCAGTCTGCAATCGATCAGCTTAGCGGTCTGGAGCTCTTCTTGTGCGTGCTGTGGTCTCTGCTAGAAGCCTCAAGCTTAGACGCCTGTTCTCTGCAGCATCTCCTTCTCGAACGCCCGTTCTCTGACTAATTAACTAATGCTATATTCTATTATACCCTTCTACGCCCATGTACCTCCCCTAATGTTACTAAAAATATGGGGCCACTTCTTCTGATTGGACAGGGACAGGGGGTGGATTGTCGCACCATATCGATTTGGCCTAACTTGTAAAGCCTATTGTTTTTAAATTCCCACCCTTCAATTTAATACATTCGCTTTATTTCCCACCCATCTCATGACAAATGTAAACCAATTTTCATAGACAATGTATCAATGTGCAACAGGAAAGGCAAGAGTACAGCATCTTCGGCCATCGGGTCGCGGCCTTGGACGACGTCCAGATTGACTTCATTTGGCAGGCACACAGGACACATGCGCAGAACCATTTGCCTCTCGAGTTTCAGGTCACCAACCCAGGCCCAAGTTTACTGAACTAATAAAAGTGCAAGAAGCAAATATTAAAATCACAGAATAAAATGTTTCACTGTATGCCCACTTTTTCTACTCTATTCCCATTTAATTATAAATTCTATCCCGCGTTAGTAGCATTAGGAAACGACAATTTAGTAGTGACAGGAGAGCAAGCTGAAGCATGTGAAAACATCAAGCAGCCATTTTAATACACACTGCGCAGAAGCAGAAATTTCCCACCAAGCAAAGAGAGACGTCACACCATGTGATATGGTTGTGACATGCGCACTGAGTTTTCCCGCGCATAGCGGCCATTTTGGATTTACAGACAAGCGTTATTCATTAGAAAAACACATAAGCAAGCATCCTTCCCTTTCGTGTTGTGAATGCAAAGGTTAGTATTAACAATATAAGTTTTAATAAATTAATACTGTGATGAGGATTGAATACAAGCAAGTTTCATTTATGAAACCTTGCTCCATCAGTGGTACTCCTTTAATGTGGATTTATATTTCAAATTGTCCTGCTGTAGTTTAGACCGTATTAATGCCTGTTCTAGTCTTTTACATCCCTGTTTTTCTTTTCAAAGCTCTTTCTAAGCTCTTCTGTGTACCATTTGGACACACAGAATGATGTGATCGGTTTTAAGAGGGAAATTATGTCTGATGTATCCTCAATAGAAATGTTGTACCTAACTTCTGCTATATGTATATCCCTATGGTCTACTACAGTGGGTAGCTTGAGTTACACTTTAAGGGTATCTTAATTTGCCTTTTTTCCACAAGCACTGCTTGACCCTGTGTTTCCCAGGGAAGGAACTTGGCTGGTGGTCTAACCAATTGTTCCAAGTTAAAGGGACTGGAAAATCAACATGGATAGAACTATAATTGCTAAAAATTAGGTTGAGAGTATGGCCAGCTGCATGACTAGGGCCTGTCACTTGTTGGGTCGATTCCACCGCCTCAAATACTTCTTTCAATTTTAAGACATATTGGTCTGATAGATCATTGAAATAAAAATAAAAATCACCTACCACGAAAAAGTGGTCAGATCCGATGATATGAGAAGCTAAGCAGTCCATCAACTTTAAACTAAAGTCCTTCTCAGGGCTTGTAGGTCTAAGAACTACAGCACCTTCCCACCCCTTAAAAGTAGGAATTTCCAGTATAAAAATAAGCATCTCGAATCATTCAGAGCGGTGGGTATCAATTATAGCATGTCAAGATTGTTTTGAATATGACCACCACCCCTCCGCCCACCTTTCCCCGGCAGTCAGGTTTGATTATCTTATAATCCAGAGGGATAGTTATAGACAGAACAGGGTTGGTAGCCAAGTGAAGACATATCCAAATCAGGGTTCAGAGAGGAGTTGAGCTGCCAGAGTTTAACCACATGTTTGGGGAGGGATCTCACATTCAGGTAAAGGCTTTTCACAAGACTATCCATCATGAATGGTATCTCTAAACCCTCCTGCTTCCCCCTAGGTCTTGCACATTGGTTATCATTCTTAGGTTTGGCTTCCCTTGTCCCAATATTGACACCACTAAGGTGGATAGAAGATGGGCTTACATCCTAGCAGGAGAACCCTCATGTCAGGCATGCAAAGGGCCAAACATAGTCTCTGGTAAACATTTAATGCAGGCATTGGGTTCCTGGAAAACAGAAGCTACCAGATCAGATGAGTAAGTAATTCTTACCTCAGGCTCTGGGTTAAAAGGTCAAGGGGTCCTGGCATCTGACATTGTTCAGGCGCGGATGGGCATTGACGGGCTTGCCTTAGGCATGCATGCTGCATGCATCCCCTGCACTGACACCTCATACCGTAGTTTTCATCAGTCTCAGCACTCAACCATTACACCATAGCAGTAGGAGGAACAAACTCATCCAAAGATGACGTCCACCATACTAGACTAGACTCAGGACTACAAAACCACCTGGCTGACCCAGCCAGTACCAGGAGAGTCACAGGAAAATGCATCACTAAATAAAGCTACCTCAAGGGGAAGTTTAAGTAAGAAGAGAGTTCTTCCACAACTACATAACATCTAACAAGTCAGAACTTAAAAGAAAATGTTAAAAGCACCTTTAGAATGAGAGCCAACAATGTCTATCCTGTTTTATAATATCTTCTGGGAACTCAATCTTTCCCCGAATATTTACAGGGTGGTAGTTCTTTAATTGCCATTTGAATTTCCTCCAGTGTTATTTCACGCTCTGTTGGACTTGGCCCTTTCTGCAGGGTCATCCCTGAACTTTTTGCCTTCCTCCTAGTATTTTTTTCTGACCTGGTGTTGGTGGTTTTAGGACTCTGGGCACTTTAGCACTGCTGTCCAGTGTAAAGTGCGTGTGTTCTCTGTGGTAAACATGGTAAGATTGGTCTACATCTGTTTGGCGTATTTAATTTACCTGTCAGTCCCTTGTAAAGTGGTATCTCAGATACCCAGGGCCAGTAAATTAAATGCTACTGGTGGGCTTGCAGCGCTGCTTCCGCCACCCACCAAAGTAGCCTTTCAAACCTGTCTCAGGCCTCTGCCATTGCAGGGCCTGTGCACGCAGTTTACTGCTGCTATGACGTGGCACATAAAGTGGGTGCAACGTCTGTGACCCCCCTTTTACTACCTAACAGTCACCCCTAAGATAAGGCCCTAGCTAGCCCTTTGGGCAAGGTGCATTGAAGGTAAAAGGTAGGACATGTACATTAATTGTGTGACATGTCCTAGTAGTGACAAACAGCCATTTTGGTTTCTCACTGCTGTGAGGCTGCCCTCTCATAGGAATGCATTGGGGATTCCCTGATAAGTGTTTCAGTGGTAATTCCTGATATGAGAGGAGCAGCGTGGTCAAGTTTGCTATGTTTGGAATAGTAATAATAAATGCTGTGTAATGGTGTGCGCAGATTTATTATCACTATTTTAGAAATGCCACTTTTAGAAGTTGGCATTTCTGTGTGCTATGTGTCTTTGTGCCTGCCTGATGTATATTGCATGTCTGGCTCTGGAGTGACAGGGGCTGGTGAGCTGCAGTGGGTCCAGAGGGGCTGGGTGAGTCAGCACTAGGCTGAATAGGCAAACTGCATTTGGAGTAGTGGGAGGAGTAGCCCCTGACCCTGAATAGGTCTGTGCCTGCCTTGTTCAATGCTGGGTCCGCCCCCCCTGTGGTGTGTCTGCGGCCAGGACCTACTCTGACAATGAGGGCGTTTGTGCCCTGTAAACAAAGGTTGGAGTGCCCCCTAGAACTGGTTTGGACCGGGCCTAGGCCTGTACCAGGGGGAGAGAACAAAGACATGTCAGGTATAAGAACTGGGACTGTGACCCCATGATGTGTGCTTTTTTGGGACCTGTTTTGGAGCTGAAGGACTGCTGGGCGTCAGGAGGAACTGCCGTGGGACCCAACTGCTATCCCCTGGGGGTCCCTACGTGCTGGCCTGCCTGTGACCAGCTTTACCCTAGGGAACTTGGGACTTAGCGCCTCGTGAACGCTACATCTGTATTGCCTGAGCCCAAAGAGTGGGGCTCCAACTCTCCCTGGTGCCAAGGACGGGAGGAGCGCTTGTGCCCTGCAGCGTGGGCCGCGCTTACCTCCCTAAAGTGACCGGAGCCCCAGAGGGTGGCCCACACCACCCCGGGGCATGACGAGTGCCCCAGGGGTTTTGATGCCCAACAGTGCTGTGCTGCAAGTTGTTCCGAGGGAATCCCGGTCTGGGGATCCCCCGTGCTGCCTGGAGGTGGAGCGGGGGCCTACCCCGCATTTTTATGCACCTAAGAGCAGCCACCAACGCGACCCGGAAGTCAGGCGCCCGTTGCCTGACTGTGGGCAGGGCCTGCAGAAGCCACTGAGTTGGAGCCTCGCGGGATCCTGTGGCCGCAGGAAAGAAGTCGCCAGAAGTCCCGCAACCGGTGCACGGATCGGTGCATTCTGCCCCCACCTTAGTGGGCACTTGGCGGCCTTGGGTGTCTGCAACCGAGAGAGATGACAGCCACTGAGGAGAGAAGGGAGTCGCTAAGAGGTGGGAATCCTCGCGGCTCCCCTGTGCTGCAGTGTAGTGACGTCCGGGGGCCCGGCGGAAGAAGAAGTCGAGCCTCTGGAAGCCATGCAAAGCCTGGCTGTGGGCAGGGCTCCCCGTGAGAAAAGGGAGGAGCCCCGCGGGTGGCCGAAGTCGCCGTCCGGGAGATTGCAGCACCCACAGAGGGGAGCACTGTTGGTGCCTACAAGCACCTGCTGATTTCCTAGCTAGAGGAGCCCCGGTGAGGGGGGCTCCCCAAAACACTCTGTTGGTGCCTGCTGGCGCCAGTTGGCCCGGAAGAGTCCCGGTGAGTGAGGCTCACAAGGCACGGTCAGTGCCAGGTTTTGGGCAGTACAGCTGCACCGCAAGATCACGGGCAGCTACAACAAGGGGCACGTGGTGAAGGAGGACAAGGGTGACTTGCACCCCCTCCCGTGAGGATTATGCCCAAAGTGAGTGCTGCGGCAGCAGCCCAGAGAGAGCCCTGACTTTTGATGGATGAAGGGCATTGCGGGGAAGTCCCAGACGGGCCCCCGAGGAAGGCCAGTTGGCCTGTGAGCACCTGAGGTGCCGGTAGGGCGCAAGGCCCTAAGGTGATGTCTGCACCTGGGGGATGTTACTACGGTGCAGTACTAATGTGATGATACATAATATGGTTTCTGCCTACTGTGATGTGAGTTATGCATAATAGGTTTATGCTAGGTGTACCTTTACCAGTGATTACTGGTTGTTTCCTCCAAATGTGAGATGTGATGGTTGTGCCTAAAATGTTCTGCATATGCTAAGTGCTGTGTTGCCAGTAGTTACTGGTTGTTTTATTTTCACTACGAAGTGAGATCTAATGGTTCTGGCAGTGGCCCGATTGGCCCTGCCATGTATATAATCCCCTGTAAAGTATAACCCAGTGCCAGGTGGCACAGTGTACATTTGTGATTATGTTCTAATGTGTTTACGGATAATACAAAGGCTATTTTTATATAACCTTATGTGGAGCTCCTTTTGTGGTGTGCCTAGTGTGTCGCTGCTGTGTGTGTTACTTGCTCATTTACGAGAAATGGTCCTTGGTGAGTTTCGTTTCTTCAATGTTGAATCTTGCTTATTAGCGCATGCCTTTCCTATTACATGAAGGCCTTCTCCCACCTGTCTAGTGGGGAGGATAAGCCAGACAACCTTGGGTAGTAGATAGGTTGTGCCAGGCTGTGGAATCGAAACTTGTGCTCTGTGCCCCCATTGTATTACAGCAGCTACCAGTATTTTTCCATGATAGGCGGAGTCTTAGTGGGCTTCGCAACCTACATAATGTAACTGTATGTTTGTTAGAGGCAGTCCCTCGTCAGCCATCATAGGAGGCTGGTCAGACTGGACTCCACTGCAGTGTACTATGAGAATAAACTAGTTTGCTTGCCTTCTCTACTGCGTCATCGACTCATCATTGAATGGAAGGCTAGAAGAGGTCAAGAGTGACCCAGATGACCCTAATCGGGTCACTTCCTTCAGTTGCCGCCCAAACAGGGACCCCACCAGGTGACCCATCTCACCCGTAGTCGGATTGTAGAGGTCGGGGTTGCGTCCGGTTGGCTGGGCCGATCGGGGTACCCCACATGATCGAGCCTGGTTCTTTCAGCTGCCCGGCCTGTCTGATCGGGCTGCTCCTCGTCTAGTGGTCATCTCGGCTGGGGTCCTGAAAAGGCGAGACCCTTGGATCTGACCATTTGTTCTGAAGAGTCAGCAGTGGAGAATAATCTTGTTTGACCTGTGTGCACCAGGTGAGTTTATCTTGATTTTTGGTAAGTGCAGCGCCGTCTTGGTTAACCTGGTGGGTCTGTGGTCCCTTGTGATACAGAGCATTTTAGAACGTTCTGCCAGGCCACCTGGTAATTCGGTTTGGTTTTGAAAAGGACTGTGGCTAAAGCCTATCTTGTTTTGGAGCAGTCTGAAGACTGACTTGTCTTGGTGCAGTTTACGGACTGCTTTTGAGAGCTCTTTGTTTGTGCGTGTGCGTTTTTTGTTGTGTGTACGTGTGTGTGTGATTGGGTAGATAGTGAATGTGTCTGATGCTCTGCGGAGCATCGGCTGGAGGAACGACAACCTGCACCTCCAGAAGGCACTCCAAGCTTTGAGATGTATGTGAAGCACGGCATTGGTCCTATTATGTTTCGTACATTGTGGCACAAGTACACGAACAATGATGCTGAGCTTCAGTGGCCATTGGATGGTACTTTTGATGAATGCAAATTGAATAATTTACAGGATACATTATTTGCTAGAAGAAGTCGACAGTCAATGTTTGATACTTTACAGGTATGGCAAAAGGAAGCTAAACAGAGGCGTATATGGGCTAAAAAGGCGTCTAGGAAGCAAGCAATGCAGACAGTAGTGCAAAAGGCTGTAGCTTATGATAAGGAGCAAACAGAGAAAAGTATTGATTGTGCTGATAGGAGGTTCTGATTGCAATGTAATAAGTCTTATGTGGTTAGAGAGGACGAGGATCCTTGTGTGGAGGATTTGTTGGAAACTCGCCCCCACCTCCCTATGCCCCACAGAGAATATATCCTGCAGTTCCGTTGTCTCAGTCTTCTAATGTTCCTCCACTTTCTTTGAGTCTCCCTGTGAGTTCAACAGCTTCGGCTCCAGTTTTGTTTACCTCCTCTTCAGCTTCACAGACTGCGAGTGCGGTGACTGCAGGCACCCCCGCAGCATCTACTATTTCTGTTTCCGTTCCTCCTCCTTCTCTTACTTCTACTACGCAGCCATTATTGACACTGTCCCCTTTGTCTGTACCTCTTGTGTCTTCCCCAAGTTTTTCACCTGTTGTGTCGAGTGGTGTAGAGACACCAGTGAGAGGGTCAGATGGAGGGAATTGGGCGACAATACAGGAGCGAATGGAGCAGGTATTGACGCGATCTAATGTAGGTGAGGAGGAGAAAAGAATGGTTGCAAATCAGTCAGCACAGTGGGCCCGGAATCCGATTTATAACGTGGAAGATATATGGAGTGTGATGAAAGATTTTGACCCGTTTGTACAGCAGCATGCCCTCCAGCACATGTCAGCTACATTGATTAGTCTGTGGGAACAGTGTATCGGGGGCGCGTCCCCTCAAATTATCTATGACATTCGAAATCGTGTATATTCAGCTGGTATGGCCCCTAAGAAAGTTCTTGGTAATGTTGGGACGTTACTTAGTTATCGAGAAAGGTTACAGCATCATACTCCAGCTAGTGTGTCCCAGTATCCTATGAGGGAGGTGCACCCTATTTTTCACCCTGAGATTCCAGAGCAGCGGAACCAAAGGAATGAGGTGGTTCAACCATGAGTGGCAGGTCATTTTCAGGAGCAGTGGGTTTATACTCCATGGAAGAGGAGCGAGGTATTAGCCCTTAAAAGTCAGTTACCAGATCCAAGAAAAAATCCTACAGCGCATTATAAAGAGTTGACAGAGGCTGCCTCTTCGTCGGTTATGACTCTTGCAGATATAGAAATGTTCTTTGGGCTGTTGGTGCCAGTGGACATATGGAGGCAGGTACATACGCAGGACCACAGGGTGGAATTGGGTGGTTCTTGGGATGAGATTAAGGCCTGGGATGCAGAGCGAAAGCCTGGTGAGAAACCCAGAGCTGAGATCCTGGCTTTGCCGAGTTGTATCATCACTTATATGCATTCTCTCATTCCACCCAGACGGGTGGATTGGGATAAGTTAACAGTGTGTCGTCAAAAGAAAGAAGAGAGTGTGTCTGATTTTTTGCCTGGGTTTGAAGGGGTTTTCTTGGATTTTAGTGGGCAGGAATTATCAGTTTGAAGGTGGTGTCCGTCTGTTTGTAAATAGGTTTGTTACCAATTTGCTTCCAGAGATTGCAGCCCGATTGCAGGCTTCAGAGAGCACTTGGACTCCCTCCTCCCCTTCTGTGATATTGAGTATGGACCAGTATTATGAGCATCGAGAAAACGAAGAGAAGGATAAGGTGGATAAGAAAAGTAAGGATTTGAAAACAAAGGTGTTGCTGCAGCAAGTTGCAAGAGGGTCTGGAAGGGGATGGGGAAATGGTCCAGCTCAAAGGTCCCGAGGTGCTGGTAGAGGTGGTGCACCCCTGGAGCCAAATCAGTGTGCATATTGTAAAAAGGAGGGACACTGGTGGAGTGAGTGCCCAGATCTATTACAAAAACTTGCGGTTCCTGGCGGGCGGAGTTCGAGAAGAAGAGGCCGTTATTAGGGTGATCGGGATGGGGTTCAAGCGGTTGCATCCTCAGGGGGTCATTCTGATCAGAACTATTTTGATGACCCCTGGGGAAGGCAGTACTATCATGATGATTATGATATGGATGATGCTGCAGGGATGTCCTATGGTTATGACAGCCAAGGATAGGGAAAGGGACCAGTCCAAATTCCTGTAGATCAGCGTGATCCTTATGTCACAGCAGATTTGCATGGTTTAGCACAGAAATTTTTGGTGGATACAGGTTCAATGAATAGCTCTGTTTCTCATATGCTGGTCCCCGGGGCAGCCCTGTCTGGCCGTAATAATGTTTCGGTAGGTTTTTCAGGCATACCAGTCGTGAGCCCCATTTCCAAACCTCTTGCTTTGACTATCGGTCCCTTTACTGTGGACTCTCCATTTTTGTTAACAGCGAATTGTGGTGAAAATTTATTGGGATTGGATTTATTGAAGAAGTTGCATGCTACAATTTCTTGTTCCCCAGGTGGTGTTTATATGACTATTGGACCTAATGTGGCTAGAGCAAAACAGTGTTTGGCAAAGGATGCCCCGCTTCCTGTTGAATTTAAGGATGTGCTGTCCTCATTGTGGGCCAAAGGGGACACGGATGTGGGGATGTTACGGATACCACCAGTTTCTATAAAGGTCAAGGACAATACTGTGCTCTCTCATATTCCCCAGTATAAAATATCGCAGGCAGGGGAACAGGCTTTGATGCAGATTGTACAGGACCTGATCAAATCAGGGGTGGTTGAAGAGACAGTGGCGAATGTATGTAATAGCCCCATTCTCCCTATTCTTAAAAAGGCACCTTTAGATTCCCCTGAGTCACATCCTGATGTTTATCGTTTTGTAATTGACCTTCGGGAAATAAATAAAATAGTGATTCCTCAGTTTCCGGTGGTGCCAGACATCACCGTCCTTTTGACAATGATTCCTTCCACAGCTAAGTTCTTTTCTGTGATCGATTTAAAAAATGCTTTTCTTAGTATCCCTATTCATCCAGATAGCAGACATCTTTTTGGCTTTGCCTTAGCTGGAAGGAGTTTCCAATTCTGTCGAGCTCCTCAGGGGTATACTGAAAGTCCCAGTATTTATAGTCAAGCTTTGAAAAGTAAATTGGACTCTCTCTCTCTTCCTGCAGGTAATGTATTGTTGCAGTACGTGGATGACCTTTTGATAGCCTCCGATACCGAAGAGGGTTGCAGGGAGGCTACAGTTAAATTATTGAAGCATTAAGCGGATAAAGGGCATAAAGTGTCCCTTTCTAAATTCCAATATTGTCAACAGCAGGTCACCTATTTAGGTCACCTGCTGTCGAAGGAGGGTCGGAGGCTAACACCTAAAGGACTTGATGCCATTGTTAAGATGCCTGTCCCTGTGACTCAGAGGGATGTGCGTGCTTTCATAGGCATCACCTCGTATTGTCGACACTGGATTCCTGCTTATTCTTTATTAATACAGCCCTTGCTTCGCTTGAGAAGTAAAGATGTGCATGAACCTTTGCCTTGGACGCATGAATGCCAGCTTGCTATTGAGCAATTAAAAGTTGCGCTTTGCTCTGCACCTGTGCTTGGTACGCCTGACTATAAGAATCATTTCGTGCTGTATGTACATGAAACGGCTGGGTATGCGCTTTCGGTGTTAACACAAGCCTTTGGAGGTAAGCAGAGGCTGTGTGCTTATTTTTCTGCTACGCTTGACCCTGTCGCCAGAACTCTCCCGAGTTGTTTAAGAGCTGCGGTGGCTGCGGCGGTCTCTATTCGACAGTCGGCAGGGCTCGTTCCTAATCATGATCTCACAGTAATGGTACCCCATGCTTTGGATGTACTTTTAAACAAGACAAAGACGCAGCACCTCACCAGTGCTCATCTGACTGGTTACGAATTAACGTTGTTTGCATCCCATATTACTATCAAAAGATGTGCCATTCTGAACCCAGCCACATTACTACCCCTCCCTTCGGATGAAAAGGACCTAGATGTCCATGATTGTCTGTTCCGCACTGAAGAAGAGACGAAGGGACTGGTAGACTTGACTGATGTTCCCTTATCTGACCCGCAAGGGGAACTATATGTCGATGGCTCTTGTTTCAAATTGTCGGATGGCACCACTACAGCGGCGTATGCTATTACTACGCTGCGCACAGTAGTTGAGACCTTACGCATTCCTCACCAATCTGCCCATGCTGCGGAGTTGATAGCTCTTTTGCGAGCATGTGAGCTAAGTGAAGGACTGACTGTCAATATCTATACTGACAGCCAGTATGCCTTCGGGGTGGGCCATAATTTTGGACGCCTCTGGGCAGAGGGAGCATTCTTAACTTCACATGGAACTAAGATCCAAAATTGCCCGCTGATAGAAAGACTTTTGACAGCTTTGACCCTTCCAAAACGATTGGCAATAGTAAAGTGTAATGCCCAAAAAGCAATAACTGATAATGTTGGAAAAGGAAATGCCTTTGCAGCTCAAACAGCAAAAGAGACAGCCAGATCGAAAATGACAAAAATGTTTGTGGCAGGACCTGCTAGGTGGGTACCAGATGTTACCATGTTTGAGAATACACTGGATAGTGTCAAGGAAATACAGTCAGAGGCGACAATAGAGGAGTTAGCAGTGTGGCAGGAGCATACAGGACGTTTAGATGAGGACGGGTGCTGGACTGATAAGAGTGAGAAGCAGAGGTGGATGCTACCTGATGCATATGTTTTTCCTGTAGTTACAATGGCTCATGGTCCGGCCCATATTAGTGCGAAAGGAATTTGTAAGCTATTGGATCCTGTGTGGCAAAATGACAATATTTCCAAAGTTGCTGTACACTTAGTGAAGTATTGTATGATATGTCTGAAACATAATCCTGGAAAGGGTACCCCTACACCTTCTGGTAATTTTGCACCACCTTCTCTCCCTTTTGAGGTGATCCAAATGGATTTCATTGAGATGCAGCGAGTTAATAATCTAAAATACGTATTGGTGGTGGTTTGTGCATTTAGTAAATGGATTGAGGCTTATCCGACAAGAGAGAATACAGCCATGGCGACGGCGAAAGCTCTTATAAAGGAATTCTTCCCGCGCTACGGTTTGCCCCGTTTGATTTGGAGTGACAATGGCAGCCACTTCAATGCCAAATTGATTCAATTGGTATGTGAAGGACTGCACATTAAACAAAATGTCCATGCAGCAAATCATCCTAAGTCAGCAGGTCTGGTTGAAACATATAATGGTACTCTTAAGCTAAAGATGGCAAAGACTAAGGAAAGTACTGGGCTCCAATGGCCAGAAGCATTACCCCTTGCCCTACTGTCCACCAGAATGACAGCCCATTCTAGAACAGGATTATCGCCATATGAGGTTGTTTTCGCCCGCCCTGCAAATGTGTGGGGTGTCCCAAGGCCCAAAAAATATTCGGAGATAGAATATCCTCTGTTAGTCGATTATTTATATGATCTTACTAAAAGTTTGCGTTCTATTCATCAACAGATCCATGAGGTGCTGCCTCCAGTGCCAGAGGGACCAGGGCATACCATGCAGCCTGGTGACTTCGTTCTGGTGAAGAGCTTCCAGAGAAGTGACTGTTTGGAGCCCCGGTGGAAAGGACCCTATTTGGTCCTTATCGCGACAAGGACAGCGGTAAGAGTGGATGGCCGGAAGCACTGGATCCATACTTCACATTGCTGGCGTGTTCCGCTCCCCCTCCCCTATGATCGCTGGATGCAGCAGGGGATAGGGGACCATGAAACTGAGAGAGTTCCGAAATTTGTGCCCTTTTCGGACGCCCGGCTGACCAGGGCGCAAACGGAAGAAGAGAATGAGGCGATTCTGAATGAAGCAGTCCCTCCAGAAATTAGGGCTGCACAGGTTCCCTCTTCATCTGGTCAACAGGAACCTAAGCCTCGTTCTCTGACACCTCCTGAATTCCAAGTTCTTTTGCAAGATGATACAGTGCCTGGAGTAGAAAGGTGCCATTTGAGTCCTCGACAGAAGGGTAATGCAACAAAGGAGAAGTGAGTGTAGCAGGGATGGACTTCATGGACAAGATTAGTACAATGCCCCACTGTTTCTGTTTTTTACTCCTTAGGGTAGGGATTGGACAATTGGTGCACTGCCTGAGATACAGGATAGGATAAGCTGAGGGTGGTTTTCCTTGGAGGTAAATAGCCCTATCCTGAGGATCGTGAACATTTGCTGAATGAGCTGCAACAGTGTGGCTCCACCGTACAGTCAGTGCTCAATAGCACCATTGAGGATTGAACAATAGAAGCCTGCCAGGGAGGCTTGTGGCGGACCCTGATCTTTTTTATCATTTTTCCTTTTTCCTTTTTTTTGTGTGTGTCTTCTCCACCGTTGGTTCCATTATACAACGTCTCTTTCTCTGGTGTTTTCCTTTGTAGCTCTATAAGCAGAATGTATCTTTTTGGTCGACCTCGTGTAGAAGATGAACAGTTATTTGTTGCCCTGAGACTGGGGCAAATTGGTTTTGACTGGTTCCTAAATAGAAAAAGATTCTGGGCTGTAGTTACATTACTGTTTTTCTTGCTGGGAGGGGGCTGTTCTCGATATTGGAGTGTTTTCCTGAAGCCACTACGTCATGTGTTTTTTTATATCACACTGTTTCCTCTGATCGCAATAAGCGATCAATGCATGGTAATGTTTTCTTAGATACACATAGGAAATTCTTTGGAGATAATACAGCATGTTACCCCACTGATTCAGTCACAAGTCTATGGACTGCTTATCCCTTATCTTTGGTTAATTATACATATGTTCGTCCTCCCCATTTCGTAGAAGTAAAGGGTGAATTCGGCTTAGGATATCCTGGACCTTGTTTATACTATAGAAAGCCAAGAGGGACAGGGTACCCTGGGTGCATGCCTGATATGTATTGTGGTGATCTGTACCTAGCTAAGAGAAATATCACCCTGACAGGTTGGCACTACCAAGATCTGACTGTTACTCAAGAAGCAGGTATTCATCCTGCTTGTTGCCCTGTGCTAAACAGTACGGACGCTTATTTGTATCTTAATTGTTCTGGAGAAATAGTGTACAAAACGTAATGCGCCTAGGGAGCAAAGATGATCCTACTATGAAGGGGATGAATACTAGATATGCTCCACTAGATTATCAGGGTCTGCTTTATGCACATCCAGGTTTTTATTTTCTGTCAAATGGTACATATACTAATATGTACAATGCTACGGAGGACGTGGCTTTGGGATTGGTATTGCCTCTTGGGGTGCCTTGTAAATACAGCAAGCCTAACATAAGATGGGTAAAAAGAACATTGGCTTAAGAATTTTGTGAGGGCGTCACTGATTTGGAAGTAAATAATTACAGCAATGGTATTACTTTCGGATATATCCTCTCTTCTATCATTACCTTTGGTGGTACTGCCATGGCCAGGGGTGAGCGGGCCAGAGACCATTTTGGGTGTAAATTACACATTTTATCCCACTCTACAGTGGCAGCTTTACGGGACATTACTACTCAATTGGAAAGTATGTGCATATACTCTGAACAAACAAGATATGCGGTTGACTTTATTTTAACTAAGAATGGTGGAGCATGCGCAGTGATAGGAGAGCAATGTGTGGTTAGTATCACAAATATGGAAAAGAATATTACTAAACATATATTAGATATTTTGAAAATGTTCGGGGAATGGAGAGTGGAAATTGGAGCTGGTCATTATTTGGTGGTTGGGGTTGGATCCTAGAGAAGGTGATATATTTCATAGTCCTACTGATATGTTGCTGTATTTTAATTCCGTGTCTTCCCCTGTATTGCTCATACTGCACTACTTATATGTCCCCCAAGAGAATTTCCATTCATGATACTAATGCGAAGGTCATGTTCCAACAGGAGATCGATGATATGCTGCAGATTGATGAAGGAGATTTTGGTTCAATGGCATCTCTTGCAGGGTCAGTCCCTGAAGTTCCCTGTGTTGATAATCGAATAATGTTTTATTTTTCCTTATTGCGTTTGCTTATGCATATACCTGAAACATATATATATATATATTCGTTTTTGGCATATTATTACCTGTTCATTTTCCATAATTTCTCTATCTTTAGAATTGTAAAGACCCTTACCTGATAGCACAAATAAAGATATACGTTTTTAGCTATAGACATGCTAAAAGGAGGGTCTGTTAGATTTGAAACATAAAAGTGCCATATTACTCGTATTTTACCTAATGTTATATTAGCATTTCTATAGCTAATACATTATTATGCATATAGTATGTATACGTAACTAATATATATAGAACTTTATATCTGTTAGGTTAGCAATGGTGCCACCATTTTAGCTCTCAAGGACGCCATTTTGTATCATGATCGAAACTGTTACTTGCTCATTTACGAGAAATGGTCCATGGTGAGTTTTGTTTCTTCAATGTTGAATCTTGCTTATTAGCGCATGCCTTTCCTATTACATGAAGGCCTTCTCCCACCTGTCTAGTGTGGAGGATAAGCCAGATGACCTTGGGTAGTAGATAGCTTGTGCCAGGCTGTGGAATCGAAACTTGTGCTCTGTACCCCCATTGTATTACAGCAGCTACCAGTATTTTTCCATGATAGGCGGAGTCTTAGTGGGCTTCGCAACCTACATAATGTAACTGTATGTTTGTTAGAGGCAGTCCCTCGTCAGCCATCATTGGAGGCTGGTCAGACTGGACTCCACTGCAGTGTACTATGAGAATAAACTAGTTTGCTTGCCTTTTCTACTGCGTCATCGACTCTTCATTGAATGGAAGGCTAGAGGAGGTCGAGAGTTACCCGGGTGACCCTAATCGGGTCACTTCGTTCATACTGTTCCCCAGCAATCACCAAGGGGGTAGGATGAGTGGCAGAGGGATTAATAATCTGGGTTATGATTGCTCTGGGCTGCCAAATTACCAATCTTTTGACTGGCAGCCCAGACATCTTGGGAATTCGCATAGAGGGCACCTCGGGTTATCCCATTGAGTTATAAAACATTTAGGCGAGAGGAACAAGGGGGGGAGACCTTCTGCCACACTCTCGCAACTGGAGGAGCTACTGGACAAGAGCCCCACACAATCAAGATTAATAATAGCAGGCGAACTCATTACTACTTTCGAACATTTAGATAAAGCGGAAATAGTGGGGATGAGTGAAGAAGATCTGAGGTGGGCTGTTCCCTCCATAGATGTCCCCCCAGTTAAGAAATGGATGCAATTGGTGCTCCAAGTAAATGCCCTAAACTTGGAGCACGGGCTAAGGGCTGCAAATGGGAGAGCCAAATCAGATAGTCTAGGTGCAAATACCTTTAATAGGATAAATAGCCCTTCTCATATCAACTACATTTTACTAGACCTGAGGCTCTGGAGAAAAGTAGTTGACATGATTGTGGGCGACACAACTGAAAGTGATCATAACCCACTTTGTTTAAGTATGAAGCCATTGTGGGGAGGCCATGTTGATGAAACACCATCCTTGAGTGTTTTTTAAGTTTCTCCCTCAAAAGATAGTCGCAGATTTAAATGGCGGAAAGTAATCCTGCAGGAAGATAAGCTCTGGGGTATGCAGCAAGATCTGGTGGCAGGCACCCTCGAACTATGGTCCCTGGTCCAAAGCTCAGGAGGAATGGCCAAAGTAGGTAATGTCCAGTCTCACCTCTTTGATCGAATAAGCTCCAACTTTACTGCACCTGGGAACAAACCAAGGGCCAGTAACCCAAAGGGGGGCCCTGCTTCCTGGTTTACAAGGGATTGTAGAACCGAGCGTTCAAACTTAGCCCCAGCCATTAAACCTAAAGATAGCAGCTTAATTAGAGCCTCTAGAAAGAGCTACATGGCAACCCTGCTTCATGCAAAGAAGGCATGGAATGAATCCCATTGGCAACAACTAAAGGAAACCTGCGCCGCAAAGATTACAAAACATTCTGGTCCTTGTTCACTTGGGGTGACGAAACAGGGGCTCAACCCCCTCCAAGCCACATTACAGCCCAAGCTTGGTATGATCCCTTTAAAAAGCTCTACTTAGATGTCGCTGACCCATTTCCTATGGAGGATGTCGCCAGCCCTGTCCAGTTCTCAAGTGACAACTTTTTCTCCTTCACTGAGATAGAGGGTTCTATCGGACGTATTGCCAAGTCCAAAGCCCCAGGCCCAGATGGCATCCCGAGGGACCTTTTTCTATTGGATATTTCAAATCGGGCCAACTATATCTTACTTCTTGCAAATGCTATAGCAAACGGTGCCCCAGTCCCAGGGTCTTGAGGGGGCGGAGGTGGTCCCTATATATTAAAAAGAGGACAGAGGACAGCCCTGCAATTACAGGCCTAACAGCCTGATAAATGCGCTGCAAAACGTTTTTTGCAGAGCTCTTTTATTAAAGATTCAGACATGGGCGGACGACAATGTCATTTTATCACAATACCAAGCAGGTTTTAGAGGCAAGACAGGGACTATTGACCAGGTATTCCGCCTCCTGCTCCTTTACTGGAAAGGGGTAGTGATTGGTCAGGGCAGTCTATATTTAGCTTTTATCGATCTGAAGACCGCCTTTGACCTAGTTCCCAGGCAGAAGCTTTGGTATGTGCTTAAAGATATGGGAATTCCGCAGACAATTCTCAATCTGGTCATCCGATTGCATGAAGATAACTTTGCCCGGGTAAGTTGGGACACACAGGGGCAACTCACGGAAAGCATTCCGGTCAGCAGGGGAGTTCGCCAAGGCTGCGTTTTAGCTCCTATGCTTTTTTCTTTGTATATGAATGGAGTGGTAAGCTTTCTATCGCAGGAGCCTGCTGACGCCCCATCCCTAGGTGGGGAAAAGGTAACAACTCTCTTATTTGCAGATGACACCCTGCTGGTGTCAAAAACCCCGGTTGGGCTACAGTCATTACTAAATAGATTTAAACTTTTCTGCGACTGATAATAAACACCACTAAATCTAAATTCATGGCTTTTAATCCTCACAAGTCATATAAGGGCAAACCAACCTTAGGAGGTACTCCCCTGGAAAGAGTTAGCTCCATTGACTACCTAGGAGTCAGACTTGAGGAGAAACTGACCTGGAAACCCCACCTAACAAAGATGGTACTGAGACATAAGCGTGTCACAGGGGCATTAGGGAAAGAACACTGTTCCTCCCACAGCAGACCTGTTGCAGCTGCTCTGCAGGTCTACGACTCAAAAGCTGTTAGCTCTGCCTTGTATGGGGCAGAGCTGTGGGGCTTTGATAAGACAACTGAGCTCACTATATCAGAGCATAAATTCCTAAGGAATCTAGTGATGCTGCCCCAAAGTACCCCACTTTTCCCCTTAATGTTAGATATGGGATGATGGCCTATTAGTGACATTGTCAAGCTCCGCCCTTTATTATTCTGGGCTAGAATTCAGAGGACTCTGGGGCTACTGTCCTATGCAGAAGCCCTGACAGAGGTCATCTGCTTTGATACCACTAGCAAGGTGAGGTGGATAAGAAATGTAAGAAAGATGGTGGTTGAAGTAGGGCTTCACGAAGCCTAGGAAAAATCTGACTCGCCCCTGCTCCAAAAAAACATAATAAAGCGCCATTACTGGGAATGGGTTGCGCAACAAGATTCCATCAGGCCCGACCGGGGTAGACTCACCACAGAATTTTTATTGCACAAATAAGTGAGATTCCTGGAACCTTACCTTTCTAATTCAGGCTTGGCACTCTCCCTGTGAATGAGTTACCAGCCAAGTGGCACATCAATGACCAAAGTCTAAGCAACGGCCCAGGATACAAGGCACCCGTGGAGTCTGTGGCACACGTGCTGTTTGCATGTCCAGTTTATGCGCGCCCAAGATCAAAATGGATAAAACCTATCTGCCAGCAAATGGGCACACAGAACTACCGGGAGGCCATGCTTATCCTCAAATCTGATACTAGACCACTTTTTGTATGTGCAGTTGCTAGGTTCCTTGTCCATATGTAGGGCACTAGGAGAAAGACACTTGAGAAAAGAAGCACAGAACTTAGCGGGCTGGCTTCTATTATTGCCCAAGGAAATATGCTCACGAGTAGTGGCATTGCACAAGCACTTTATTGTATATGGTCTATAGGTTGACCAAATCCACTGGTTACAGAATTAGAGGTTCTATTGTGCAATATTTGGCAAGGTGTTTAACGGGTATTCTATTATTTCATTATTTTAGTTTAAATTCTGCAATATTTTAAGAGCTTTTAATTCTGTTCTGTAAGAATGTACTTTTAAGATGAACTGTTCTTAATCTTATGATGATAGACGGATATTTTCTTTTAGAAGGTATGTTTGTTGTCTTAAAAAACAAGTTCTAGCTGGCCTTAAAACTGGCAGAGAGTGTCCCACGTGGAAACTGGAGGATGGACTGAGTTTTGACATTCACTCAATTGCTTGCATGCTACAAAGCCTCTGTCTTTGCATAAGGCTGACCTTGTGTGTATTTCATGCCATGTTTTTTATGAACTGCCTAGTATTTATATCCTTTTATGTGCTTGGTTTTTTATCTGCTTTTATGACACGAGTTGTCGAAATAAAGCTTATATAATAATAATAATGTTCTCAACTGATTCAACTCCTGAACGTCTTGCTGCCAAAATAAGATCACAGGAACTGGTAAAATCAGTAAGAACCATTTTCAGAAATGTCCTGAAAAATTTAGATTTTGGACTTAATGACAAATTTTGCGATGCCCCTGAGCGCCGCAAATCATGGGAGTCAACAAGAATGCCTGATGTTGTCTTAACATTTTTTACATCATCATTTAATGTCAGCAAAGCAAAACTGTTACAAACTATAGTTCTTGAGCTCAGAACAGAAGCCAACAACATTGATGATGGCTTTGAAGATATAAGCGAAGAAGTGGAACACAATCCCATGAAACAACAGGCTTAAGCTATGCAAATGTACTATCGTTTCCACATCATATTTTATGAATTGCATCACTGCAATAAAGATAACTCTGCTACACATGATGACTGCCCATGCAATCTATGAAAAGTGCAAAAGTAGAGAGCTAATCACTTCAATAATAGGATTGGTGCATCAACAAGTTATAATGACATAGTACAGAGCAGGAACTTGTTAGCACCTCATGCTGTGAAATCTTGTGAATCCGACAGCACACGACTTCCAAGTCACTTTCCCAGGAAAGGATTTACAATTGCTGCTTTTCATTATTTTGATTTTGAAGACATGTTTTCTTTGTCTGGGGCATCCAGCACACATGATACTGCCATGGTGCTTTTTCAATGACTGTACCAATGAAGTAGCTGCTGGAAATACAAGCTGTGCCAGCTGTAGGCATAAACAAACAATGCTGCAATCTCATAACACAACTGCCTTGCCAATGTGTACAAAATCACTACAAGCCATCAACACGTCCCAGTCTACCAGAATGTTTCAAAGTGGCTGAGGACATGAATCTTCTTCTACCTGATGCTGCGGTCCGCAAGTCTAACTTAACTGAATTTGTCATATCGCTCATTCGGTGCGGTGCCGAAGGACGAAGAATAGCCAGTTCCTCTGTGGGCTGGAATTCATGCTCTGATCTCTTAGAATACCGTCCCACTGAAGAAGGTTGGGTTTTTACCAGTAATACCATCTCCAGTCACAAACTACACAACAGTATACACAGCTCTAAATAATTTCCAAAATGTGCATGCTCAGTTTGAAAACCAGCTTACCTGCCAATTTTCTGAGATTAAGGTGTTTTCTGTATTGTAGCTGACATTGCTATGAGCAATCCAGTAGAATCTGATGATCTTTATCCAATGATGGGCATTTTCCACATGACAAAAGTTGTGTTGCAGTGTGCAGGAAGGTATCTCAGTTGATGCGGCATAGCCGATGCACTTATTGAGGCTGACATCTTTGGAAGCAAAACTGCCTAGTCCGTATTGAGTGAAACTCATTATGTTTGTTTGTTACATAATATGCTCATCATATCTGAGGTTATAGAAACATTGCATTGGAATGCTTTCTGGAACAAAAATGACAAATTAGGTTTTGCATATCACATCTCAGAAGTGAACAAGGCACATGGTGCACTTCATTCAAAAGACATAATACAAAGCCAGGCAATGTTCAATACACTCAGTTCAAAATCAGAAAACCTAAAAACCAAGTTCGTAGAGTTTGTCAAAGAATGTGAATAAAAATCAGAACTCTGCAAGTACTGGGGAAATGTTTTACACATGATAGCTCTAGTGAAAAACCTGGTACATGCTGATTGAGAAGGTGCTTGGGAGCTGCACATTAAGACTGTGGAGTCACTGATTACTGTGCTTTGCAAATTCGATTGCATAAACTACCTGAGATATGGGTCCTGGTATTTGGAAAGAGTGAAGATGCTGGAGGTGGAAAAACCACACATCTCTACAGAAAATGTATCCAAAGACATTTTGTGGTGAAAGACAGAGAGGGAAGTTTCAATGCTGTGGCTCCAAATATGAAACTGGAACAGACGATCAAGAGATAACAGAAAAGCTTCAAGGGAATTGTTGGTCAGACATGTAAATGTGAATATGCTCCTCAATGGCAGCTAGTTTACAATGAAGTCCTTTCTATTTGCAATGTTTTCAGAGAGATGAAAAATTCAAAATTAATGTACCATCATGAAACTCTTCCTCACCACGAACTTGTGGGAAAGAGTGGGGAACGTTTTCATAAGCATGTTGACTGCCTTCTTCATTTCATGCAAGTAACACAAGGGGGGTTTCGTCCAGGGGCAGACGCCAGGTATAGACGTATAACTATTATGCAATAAAGAGAAGAAACCTGGCTGTCAATTTTTAGTACCGCTATTTTATTTAGGCGGACTAAAGCTAAGACTGATAAGTTCAATAGCATTAAGTGTAGAAATCACATTTCATTCAAAGCTGTTTAACACATTTAGAAAGACATCGTACTTATGTCTGAGTTGGATACATTTCTAACACACAACAAATACAGTACATTTACAGTGTGTTCATTAATCAAAAGTAAAGACAATAACATGCAAACACGAATAATGTGCAACCTATAAATCACAAATAGTTTTTAAGCAAAAAAGTCACAAAGAATTACACCAGCAGTTTTTTGAAACAATTGTTACAACGCAGTTACATAGGACCCTTTGATTTGACGGTCTATGTATAACTACTGCCACCTGGGAATGAGTAATGCTCCGTGGGGTATGTTTACTTTTAGCTACCCTCTACGGAGGTCCAAAAGGTTTCTTTGGATGCCCATTTGTGGCTGGAAAGAGTGGAAGATGCTGACGCGTTTCCAATCCCGGCACACTGTCACAGGATTTTCTTCAGGGCTAGAGCACGGTGTAACCTTAGAACATATTTCTGCACTTGTTGTGCTTTTCTCTTGTTCCCGCTGGTTTTTTAAATACAATTTTGACTGACAAGAGGAAAAACGGGAACAATGATGATCGGGGCCTCAGGTCTACTGGTACTATTCCCACCGACGCTGTCTACTTTCCGCACGGATTTATTAGTGGTTGCGCTCGTGACTGCCTGTAGTCCACATTCTTTACGCAACTAGGCTGTTTCTTTCCATGATTTCTGTCGTCGGTGTATACGGTGTATACACTAAGGAGTGAACTCTACTGCAGGACGCCTTAGTGTATACACCGACGACAGAAATCATGGAAAGAAACAGCCTAGTTCTAAATGTGTTAAACAGCTTTGAATGAAATGTGATTCCTACACTTAATGCTATTGAACTTATCAGTCTTAGCTTTAGTCCGCCTAAATAAAATAGCGGTACTAAAAATTGACAGCCAGGTTTCTTCCTTTCATGCAGCAGCAACAAAACCCCTATGAAATGACTGAGCCTATGTGACTACACAACTTTGTAACCAAACAATATGTGGATAACAATATAAAGACACATCTACTAGATGTCCTGGAACATGGATCAAAACTATACACAGAACTGAAGCAGGAGAGATTTGTGTTGAAAGAGAAAAAGCTGTTTGACATAATCACTAAAGCCAAACTTCCATTCATTCATTGCCATAGTAAGAGTTTCGTCCAACCAGCCACAACAAAACAGGATACAAAAAACAACTTTTGCAAGCACATAGAGAGATGGATGTAGCAAAAGAAAGAGGGGAATTTATCAAGGACATTCTGTTGCATGATCTTCTTTCAACAAACGCATTATTTGATGGAGATGCTGCAACCAAACCAGTGAAGCACAAACGTGTACAAGAGCTAAAAAAACCTTCCACCTGAAAAATTTAAATTCAAAAAGGTGTCCTCATTGATAACTGCTGTTGTTGTGGACTATATGTCATAATTGCGAACTGTCAAGATTTCATCAATGCAAAACTTCGGAGAGGTTGGTCAGACTGTTATGCAGATATCAAAGTCAGTGTGCACCCCGCAAGAACTGCACATTGTCTTTGACAGTTATCTTGAACTATCTGTCAAAGAATGTGAGAGAATCAGATGAATGTCTACATGTGAAACAATTGACCTTGCCTGCATCAAAAATGTTACACCTATATACCTGTGCAACTTGATAAACGCTGGTTATCAACATCTAAAAAGATGAACTTGGAGATGTTAACTCGACAAAACATTGCTATTGCTTCAGTGAACACTACATTTCCAATTATTGCAAGTGGAATGACTGTCAATGAGGAGTTGGTACCTGCAGAGATATATTCAAAAGGTACAGGCCATATTGTTCAAAAACGTAACAGCAACTTGTAGGAAGCTGACCTTTGTGTTGTGCCACATGTTGAGTGGGCTGTTCGTAATGGTTTCAATTGAGTCATTGTACTGTCAAATGACACAGATGTTATTATTGTGCTACTTAGATTTGTTGCAATGTTCATAAGTTAAGGATTGTCAGAGTTATGGATACGTTATGGACAGCTTCATGTTATGTACATGCAACTTTTCCCAAAGATGTCCAGTGTTCTTATCAAGGCACATATTCTTACGGATGATAACGAAAGGGCAAAATTGGAACAAGGCTTTGAGCATTAACTGCTGAAGCTGCGCAGTTTTTAATAAGGATTTTCTGAGACCGAAGTAGAATGTGACTTTAAAGACGTAGAAAAATACCTTGAACATGTGTGGAAAACGAGTTCTGACTGTCACACATTTGACGATATTCGATACAGTGAGTTCAAGAGATCAGTCCTGCTAAGTAACCTTCCACCGATGTCATATTCAGTGCATGGACACATTAAAAGAGCATTCATGCATATATAGAGAAAGATCAGTGTGAAGCTTAGTTGAGAAGATATTGATGGGGTGCTAAAACCTAAAAAGTTTCTAAAGCATCTACCCACAGAACTTACAAGTACATGCACTTGCAACACCTGCAAAAGATGTCCCTGTCGATATGCTCTTCTCAAATATTCAACATTCTGCAAATGTACCATTAGCGATTGCCAAAACAAATAAATAAAGTGAACTATGAAAATGTGTCTGAAACAGGAGTGATAAACATTTTTTTTTCATATTCAGATTATAAACATAGTTTGGTGTATAAATAAAAGGATTCTAAATTATTATTATTTGTTTCATTTATATATATGTCTCTTCTTTCTCTGTTAAAGCCTCCATTTTGGAAAATGACAGAAGGGTTGCTCTGAGGAGTTATTTTCTGTCTCCATAAGACTACTTGACCCCCAAAACCTATGTTTTGACACCAAAATGAAGTATATACGTCTCATAGTTCCTGAAACATCATCACTGCAACACATCAGCCATTTTTGGAAATGTCGTCCAAAAAAATTAGGCTCGGATCAGCAATGTCTACCCTAGCTACATTACTTCTCTAATGATCCAAAACACAAATCAAAAATGAAAATCTTTGGACAATTTTTTGGGGGAGTTGTATCAGGGAACCGGGATTATTAGCGTTGCTTCAGGACTAAGCCATGCAGGTATCCACAGAGAGATAGGTCCCCATTTTACAGAGTCTTCTATATATGGAAAATCTAACTCCTCGTGACATATAAAGTAAGAAGTTGAGGGCAACACAGGAAGGGTCAGTAGGCAAAATCTGTTCTTTTCCAAGTAAAGTACAGAGTAATTAGCATGCCCCCACATCATAAACTGCAGTGGGAATACAGTGAGTCTTATCAATTTACAGTAAGGGTGATATAGGTTTGCCCCCACTTGGTCAAAATATCTTGAACACAGTACCTACAGACTGGCTCAATTTGAGTCAACAATTGTGGATGTTAGGCCTCCAGCTGCCCAAGGAATCAGATAGTATCCCTCAATAAGGGAAGTGTTAGCTCAGTCTATTCTATGATTGCCATTGGTGAGGATGCTCATTGTCATGTATTTTAGATCACAGGCCATAATGTGTAATTTGGCAACTTCGTAACCAAGCCAAGGTCAGCCATTAACTGGATAAATGTATTGGTAAGACAGTGCAACACTTTAGGAGCACAAGCTATGAGCACTGCATCATCCACATATAAAAGTGCATGGGTAAGTACCTTATTGACCAATGGGAACATCTGGGCAAGCCTAGATAAGTGTTGAGTTGAGATTATTTATATAAAGAACAAAAATGAGTGGCGCAAGCACACACACCTGTCATACCTCCCCTAATAGGGAAAATGTGCACCCCACCAGGACATATCTTCCCCTGGCTGTAGGGTTCTAATGAAGAGCCGACAAAAAATTTACTAGGACCAGATTCAGGCCCGGATCAAGTGGGGGCAGACAAAGTCTCGAGTGACTAACATTGTCAAACACTGATGACAAATCCATAAAAGCCAGGTGCAATGGACAGCGCCTTGCTATAGTATATTTCCCAATAATTACATTTTAGATTTTATCACTGTTCCACTGTACCTAGCTTCTCCCTGAATTCATACTGACAACAATTTATGATGTTATTCACCTTTGCCCACTTCTGTAATCGATTATGAATTATTATACTAATTATTTTCACTGTGGTGCCTTTAAGGAAAGTTGGTTGCTAGCACTTTGTGTCAGAGTGATCCCCTTTTTAAATATAAATATCAGCACTGTTAAACAAGTTGACCAAGAAATGCGTAACTGATTAGGGACAAGACAGTTAAAACATTGGTCAGGAGAGGTGCCCACAGATCTATTTTGCATTTTACTAGGTCTACAGGCATCCCTTTGGGGCCCTTAGCCTGGCCGATATGGCTCTAACTTATGGCATCCGATACTTACAATAGTTCAAATATTACCATATTATTTGTGCCAGGGCCATGATGAAGAGCGCTTAGTTGACTGCATCCAGAGGGCACACAATATATGTCCTTAAAATGCACCACACACTCATTGCCTGGGATGTGACAACTTAAATGTTCCCAGTTCTCTCCTGGGAAAGCAAGTAGCAGACGTTCCCAGTTCAACTTATTGAGCTCCATTTCCTTCTTTTTATCTCCTGTTTAAAGTGAGAATGTGTGGTTTCAACTTTTGCAGCATCCCCTGGACTAGAAGACAATGCTTTGCACAACTATCAATTTGCGTGGGAGTACACAGTTTCAAACCAGCATGGCTTGGCATCTTCTTTGCACATACACTTTTTTTTTTTTTTTTTTAAATATCTTTATTGACATTTTCAATTTTTGCAATACAAATCTCATAAAAGAGGCACATTCCAAACAGTCCTAAGTACAATTATCAGGATAACCACACAGCAGAATATTTGCCATAAGTTCCACTACATGGCACGTCATACTCAATACTTCACAATGTGCAGCATGGGGTTAACCACCAATCCACCAGGATACTCAAATAGCGATTCAGAGTAACGAAATTCCACTTCAATTATGGAAAACAGAATTCCAATAGCATATACATAAAATGAATCCAAACCAAATGGCCCAACTGGGGCAAAAAAAGAAAACCAAACAAAAGACCTTCTGCAGAGGGGGAGACATATCATGTACAACTATTTCGGCTTGTGGTGGGGAAAGTTTATATAAAGAAGTTATAACAGAGAGCAGGTGGGTTGACACATAAGGAGAGGCCCATAGCTACCAGTAAGGGTGCCTCCTCCAATTACACAAATTCTGTAAGCTCATACTCACTCAGCAATTGGACATAGTGCACCGTCAGGATCTCAAGCCTACTCAAATAGCAATAGGTGTTGCAGGCCGAGTCACCCCCGTGTGTGCATTCATATCTGCTTCGGGGTCCGAACCCATCTCCCTCTCCTCTTGCCTCTCTGGAGTCTCCCAGGTCGCCAGCACCTCCCACCATTGGCCAGCCATGGGGAGCTTCCTCATCCCTTTGGATTCCTCCCAGCTGAGTGCTCTACGCTCCGCTCCACCCCACACAATTACATCTCTTTGCCAATTCGCGAACTGTGGCCCCCTGGCGGACTTCCATTCCAGTGCGAAGTGGCACTTCGCTAATCCCAGCGCTAGGTCTATAAGTCTGTTCCCCACCTTCCGTTTCGGCGGTCGAGGAAAAAGGCCCAAAATGCAAGACTGTAGTGTGAGAGGTAAATCTCTGCCCAGTACTTCAGTTAGCTTCCCCAGGACCGCTTCCCAGAAAGGTCGCAAGGCCCCACACTCCCAAATCATATGACCGAAGTCCGCATCTGGATGAGAACATCTGGGGCAAGAACGAACCTCGCCTCCATATGTCACATTGAGTCGGTGCGGGGTCATGTAAGCCATGTGCGTATAATTAAACTGAATATATTTAAGGCGAGAGTTTCGAGAGATTTTCTTGGGATAATGCAGGACCCTTCGCCATTCCACATCTGTCAATTCTTTACTCCCAATCTCGTCCCATTTAGCACGTAGTCTGGTCAAGGGGCGCACCGAGGCCTCCTGGAGAGCCACGTAGAACCATTTCACTAGGTGCCTTGCCGTTCCAAGCGTGAACAAGGCGTGAAGCACCGGATGTGTTTCCGGCTCGTTTCTACCCACCTCCCACAGCTGCGCAAAAGTTCGGGTCAGGGCTTCATACTGCAGGAACTGGCCAGAGGGCAGACCACAATCTTCTACCAGGCCATCAAAGGGAATTAGGGACTTGTCCAAAAAACAATCTCCGACCGCGTCTAGTCCCGCATCTGTCCAGGGGGCCAGTTGTTCAACGGTAAAGACGGACTGGGGGTCACCATGCGGCAGGCCCACCAGGGGCAGCACCGGGTGTACCTAGCAGCCCGCCGTCCTCGGTTCCCACATCTCCGCCAGGCCTGAAAGGCAGTGCGCTGTAGCAAGGAACAGTACGGTGTAGGCGTCCTAGGCCGTAGCAATTTTGCCATTACCAATCTAGGACGGGCTTCCGGGAGAGCCAAGAATGTACCTTCCTCATTTACCTCTTCTATCCATTGCGCCAGCCACTGCAACTGACCAGCTAGCATGTAGTATTCAAAATTCGGCACTCCCAGGCCGCCTTCAGCTGCAGAGCGCTGCAGCGTCGCCAGTGACACCCGGGAGCGACCATCTCCCCACACCAGATCCCGAAGCAGGACATTCAGGGGCGGAACCACCGGCTAGGCATAAGGACAGGAAGATTGACAAAAAGTACAACAAGCGTGGAAGCATGACCATTTTGGATAAAGAGACCCTGGACATCACTGGCAGCTTCAACGTGCGCCAAAACTGAACACTCCCTCGCAGGGATCGCACCGCCTTTCCGAGATTACCCTCTTTCAAGTCATCTATCGAATGGAACACTTGGATACCCAGATATTTAAACGTATTCTGAGCCCATACGATATCGGGCGCCAATGCGTCCGGCCTAGGTAGGGGGCCTGCCACAGGGAATAGGTACGTTTTTGCTTTGTTAACCCGCAAACCCGAAAGACCAGCAAAATCTTCCAATATTTGCATTGCTGTCGGGGCACCCGCCACAGCATCCCCCAGGTACACCAGAAGGTCATCTGCATATAGGGAAATGTAATGCATCTGCCCAGCAGAATCCAGCCCAATTCCAGTACCTCCCTGACGCAGTCTCTCAGCTATAGGTTCGATCGCCAAGGCAAAAAGAAGGGGGGAGAGGGGGCATCCCTGTCTAGTCCCTCGAAACACCCCATACTCCCTGGAGATTGTCCTACCCGTACGGACCCTGGCAGTGGGCGCCGCATATAGTAACTGCACCCAACGGATCCATTCGTCTCCTAACCCCATGTGCCTCATCACTTCAAACAAATACTTCCATCCCACTGTGTCGAAGGCCTTTTCCAGGTCAACAGAAAGCACCGGGGCCCGAGGGTGAAGCGGAGCGTCAGCATGGTACAGTATGGAGTAAAGCCGACGAAGGTTATAGGAGGTGTTACGGGTAGGTATAAACCCATTCTGATCCGGGTGCACGAGTGCCTTCATGTGCGGAGCCAGCCTACCGGCCAGTACCTTGCTCAGGATCTTGAAATCCAGGTTAAGCATGGAAAGGGGCCTATAATCTTTGACTCCGGCCCTCGGCAACTTGAGTTTCGGAAGAGGGATTACCAGGGCACTCCGAGTGGAGTCAGGCAGGACCCCGGCCTCATAGGCATCTGCATACATCCGAGCCAACTGTGGCGCCAATATATCAGAAAAGCACTGGTAAAATTCGGCCGGGAGTCCATCCGGCCCCGGCGTTTTCCCAGCTGCCAACGCATGAATAGCGGCCTTAATTTCCTGCACGGTAATAGGGTCTCCCAGCTCCTCCCTATCCTCATCCGCCAACACCCGAAGGGGTAAAGAGTCCAAAAACTCTCCAATCACAGTACAAGGGACCTCTGCCGGAGCCGTATAAAGGCGTTCATAATATGCGACAAAGGAATCATTGATGTCATCAGGGCAGTACTGCACCCCACCAGCCTCTGCATCCAATTGCGTAATAGGGGAGCCACCCAGTTCGGGTCGGATCAATCGAGCTAAAAGACGGCCCACCTTCCCTTCCTCTCTCTGCACTTTGTCAAGGTACTCATTATAGTTGTAACGGCGTAAACGTTCAAGGGCCACATTATAACGCGCCCACGCTTCTTGCAGCGCCAATTGAGCCGCCTCCCCTGTACCTTGAATGTTATCTAACCTGCGAATGTTCTCCTCCAAAGTGAGGACCTCCTGGCGAATCTCCCTATAGACCCCCGTCGCCTGTCCCAGGCAATGGCCCCGCACCACCACCTTGAATGCCTCCCATTCCACCTGGACTGAGGATGCAGTGTTGGCATTGATAGGGAAATAAGTATCAAGAAGAGTATTCAGCGAGGTCCGAAATGGGCCATCGCCCAGTAATGCGGGGTTGAGTCTCCAAGTGGGAACAGGAGGGCACCACCCCAGCGGCTGGTGTGTCATCATTAATGGGCTGTGGTCCGACAGAGTACGGCCTAGATATTCTGTGCACGTGATGGTACTATTAAAAGCGGGGAGCATAAAAACATGTCAAGGCGCGTATGCACCTGGTGTACTGGGGAGAAAAAGGAAAATTCTCTATGACTATCGTGTTGTAGCCGCCACGTATCTTTTAACCCCCAATGTTCCATCCATGCCCGAAACCCCAAAGTGGTACGGCGTGCCGGAGACCCCATTAAAGGCGGGTGTGACCGGTCTGCAACAACATCCGCAACACAATTGAAGTCTCCCCCAAGGATGAGATTGCCCTGTACGCTACCCGCTAAGGTAGCGGAAAAGAGGTCCAGAAAGCCAACCTGATCCTGATTAGGGGCATAGACATTTCCAAGTGTAACTTCAAGCCCTGCCAGTCTCCCCACCACCAGGACTTATGTACCTGCCTCATCCACCCATGATCTCTTTGCTGCAAAAGGAACTCCCTGTTTCACCCAAATCAACACCCCTTTAGCAAAGGCGGAACAGGTGGTCGCAAATACCTGACCCCTCCAACGTCGTTTCAGTTTCCCAGCTTCCTCATGGTTTAAATGGGTTTCCTGCAAGAACGCCACATGTATGTCCCTACGTCTCAAGTAGGAGTAGATATTATGACGCTTCACCATGGATCCCATCCCTCTAATGTTCCACGTTAGGAACCGTATATGCTGTTGAGTCCCAGCCATTCCTACTGTAGCACATCAAGAAACCTCCCGGCAACCATTTGCACATGAACTTTAATGAGCCTAAATGAAAGCCATTACAAATAATTTTTTTTACAAATGCATTAACCACGTGAGGCATGGTGCTTTCCTCTGGAAAGCATGGCAAAAATCAGTCAAAATTGCTTTTGAGAGTGGTAGCCAGAAAATGCTAGGGCTAGGCAAATCCCAAACAATTCCAAGCCTGTTTCTATGTGGTTTGGCCTGGGCTAGGTTTTGTGTTGGATGCTCCACAGTCAATATCGGGAAGGAAAATGTGGCCACTAAAGGGTTATGGTCCCCGTAGTTCACATCCAAAATGGCCCCATGTTTAAAATATTCAAGTTGACCCTGTGACAGAAAAATATAATCAATAACTGAGGCATAGCCTCTCCCATGGAAAGTTGGGATTCTTCCATCACCACATTTCACAATCTAAAACACGTCGGTGAAATCATGTACAGCGATATAGTAACCCAATTCCTTGCCCCTTCAATCCCTGAAAATGTCCAAAGTGTCAATTTCTTGTAAGCCAAGATTGAGAGTTTTAGCCAGTACTTTGGCATTGAAGAGAGTATTAATAGTGTGTTTAAAGGCCTCACTATTTTTACTACGTATGTGCTCCACAACACTAAACAGCAAGTATAAATTTGCATTGGTGGTAGAGCTAAATTAGTTGTTATATAAATTAAACTAGCATTAATGAAAATTGTGCCATCCCTTTATATACACAATCTGAATTACATCACTACCTGTTTCTAACAAAGTTGCTGATACCTTTAGAGACAAACTAATCCATGTCGTCAATCCACCCTTAGCACTCCCAGATCTAGTGGGGGTAGCAGGCACACAATATCATGCAAACCCTTTAAAAAATAGAGAGGAAATTAATCAAGTCTGCAGAAAAAGGATTATATCATATTATTTTGCCAAATCTTGCCATTTAAGTTGTTTCATATCAGACTTAATACTTGCTGCATTCCAGCTCATGAGTGTGATAGTAGGTGATACATCAATTTCCGGGGTAGTTAGCTCTGATACTCTCAGACCAGGTCTTATAATGTTACCAGTGATTGTGGGATCTAGTATGAGGTAATCATAGAGCATTAAATTGGACAGTTTATTGTATCTATTCTGTAACGTTGCACTATTGTAGCAAGGTTCATGTGCAGATTTTAGCAAGACAGGAAGAAGGGGATGGGGCCTACTACAAGCAACCTGAGCTTGAGGTTTGTTAAAATTACCCATCTGTAGTGTAGTGATGGTACTCTGAGAAGCAGCTATATTGACACAAAAAGCCCGTAGATTGCGCGCATGGATAGGATTCTTAAAATTTATAACAATAAGGCACCAGATATATTTTTCAAGAGGATCCCACTCAGCCTACCCTTCTAGACAAGATAACATGATTCCCATTAGTAGTGTTAAAGTCCCTGTTTGCAGAAAGCCAGTGTAGCACTTTCTGTGTAAGTTGTTCCACATTTCCCCTTCATTGCTTCTCAACTCAGGGAAGCTGGCTAAGATTAAGACATAGGGACAAGCTGAATATTGACAAATTAAGTGTTGCACCACTATGGCTGGGATCTTGGTGTATATCCCTGGATAGAGCCTGTCCTGTGCCACAAAGATCCCTCTGTGTGCTAACTTCCTGGCACCTGATGCTGGTGATCCTAGTTGAGCTAGTTGGGGAGATTTTACACATTGGAAGAGAGGAAACTACCTAAGATGTCAGGCCCTGGCTGTGAGCCCTGGGTGGCAGTAATGGAATACTTTGGATGGAAACATAGGTCTGAAAACTAGAGGCTGCTAAGCATAGTTTAAGAACTGTACTGCAAATTTGTGGGCACAACTATGGGATTGGTAGGAACAAACGTAAAGGCCCTACACACTCAAGGCCCTCCAATCAATGCCCGTTTTTGTATACTTGCTTTTGGTGTGGAGGATCTGGGGACACTCATGTGAGGGTAGGGCCAACTATACCTCTTATTTGAACTGGATGCAAAGAGATAATGAGTGTGTCCTCCAAGGATTTTATTTTCATTTGGTTTGGGAAGAACCAAATGACAATAAAATCCTTGGAGGACACACTCATTTTCTATTTGCAATTATGGGATTTGTGTTGGTAATATAAGGTCTGGTTAGCAAATGAGACTCAGTTCTCTCTGATCTCTCCATAATTGGTAGCAATTGTTCTATTGCAAAGCTTGGCTCAACATTCATCCAGCAACAAAGAGTCAATACTATCCTGTATAGGTACAGGTATGAGCACCATTTGAGTCGCATTGTCGTTATGCTCCATTGAATTATCAATCCTTCTTTTCCATTTCGTGGCCCTGGTGGTTGGGGAAATAAGTGCTGGCACACCCTGCACTGGGATAGATGATCAAGAGTCTGTTGTCGCGTTGCCAGCATGGTTATCTATGTTTGCAATTTCTGCAAGTAAGGTGCCATTATCTAGCGAAGGTCTGTGTTCTGTGAGAGCAATTTCTTTGACAAACACCCCCACAGCTCTCTTCATAATGCTATCAATGGTGGCAATGCGGCTGGGGGAATAATAGATGAAGCTGGCTTAGGCTTACCCATTGTGAAGCTGAACAATAGTGCAAGGGTCCAGAGAAGTGGATGATAGAGGGGCCATCCAGCCTGCTCTGGGCTCTCACAGAGCAGCTGGGCCCGCTCCTGACCCGGTCTTTGCCCTGGACGCACCTGGGTATTCCCCATGTGCATCCCAAGCAGCGGGTATCAGCAGGAGCTGGTGTTGAGACAGAATCTCGAGTAGGAAATGTCGTCTTACACAAATATAGAGTTGGAAATATCGTGATTCAGAAATATTGACAGCAAGAATATCGTGATCAAGAATTTCGAATTTAAGGTAAGAAATTTCGTTTTTAAATATATAGAAGTCATTAATATTGTTTTCAAAAATATAGTTGTTTTAAATATCGATTTTTTAATTAGTGTTATGTATTTTAGTTTATATTTTAAATGTTATGTGATGTGTGTTTTTTTGTGTAAGTATTGTTTATGTTTTTTATTATATGTGTTAAATTTTTAGCAGTTATCAATTTTACTTTATTTAAATTTTGCGTTTGTTAGTTCCGTAGCGGGTTGTGAGTTTATAGGGGAATAGGGTGGGAAGTAATTTAATTACAATAAATTTAGGATTATTTTTTATTTATCTAATTTAGATTTTATAGTGTTAATTGTGGGAAGTAATTTATTTGTAATTAATTATTAATTGGTTGTTAATTAATATTAATTAATTGATAATTAATTATGATAATTGTGTAATTTATTTTAGGTGCAGGTTGTGGGGTTTATAGGGGCAAAGGGTGGGAAGTAATTTATTTTTAATAAATTAATAATTAGTGCTTAATTAATATTGATTAATTAATTGATATTTAATTAGGGTAGTTGTTTATATTTTTTAGTGTGTGGGTTTTACTTTTTAGGGATAAAGGGTGGGGAGTAAATTAATTTTGCTTACTTTATAATTAGTTTTTATATACTATAATTTTTTTGTTGAAAATACGTTTTAATTGTGTAATTAATTTTTTTGCAGTTTAATTTTACCAGTGGTTTGTGGGGATTATAGGGGTGAAGTGTGGGAAGTTTATGAATTTTTATGAGTTTTAATTTGTTTTTTAATTAATAATACTTCTTTAATTGGTAATTAATTATGTTAATTATGTAAGTACCTTTTTTTTATAAAACTTAGATGTGGGTTGTGAATTGTGTGGTGTTATAGGGTAGGAAATAAATAAAGTAAATTTATGTAATAATTAATGTTTTTGTTTCAAAATAAATTCTTATTAAAAATATTTATTTGTTTGAAAAATATTTTTTATTTTATTTAATATACTATTTTTAGGTATTCGTCATATTCATTTAACATTATAATATGTTTTTTTTAAATGTGTAATATTAAATATATTTGTATTTTAATTTGTAATATATTTATATATATATTTATTTATTTTGTTTTTTAAATATTTTTGTTGTTAATATTTTGTTTGTTTTTACTTTTGAACTGACTGGAGTGAGAATATTAATTGTTACCCCTTTGCAATCCAACATTTTCCCTACTGTTGCACTGATTGGAGTGGCAATAGTAAATTTTATCCTGCCACTATCCAACATTTTCCCTACTGTTGCACTCACTGCAGTGGGAATAGTAAGTTTTACCCCTCCGCTATCCAGCACTTTCCCTGCTGTTGCACTCATTGGAGTGAGAATAGTAATTTTTACCCCTACGCAATCCAACACTTTCCCTACTGTTGCACTGACTGGAGTGGGAATAGTAAGTTTTACCTCTCCGCTATCCAACACTTTCCCTACTGTTGCACTAATTGGAGTGGGAATAGTCACTTTTACCCCTCTGCTATCCAACACTTTCCCTACTGTTACACTCACTGGAGTGGGACTAGTAAGTTTTTACCCCTCCGCTGTCGAACACTTTCCCTACTGTTGCACTCATTGGAGTGTGAATAGTAATTTTTGCCCCTACACAATCCAACACTTTCCCTACTGTTGCATTCACAGTAGTGGGAATAGTAAGTTTTGCCCCTCCGCTATCCAACACTTTCCCTACTGTTGTACTCATCGGAGTTTTGAATAGTAATTTTTACTGCTACGATCCAACACTTTCCCTACTGTTGCACTCACTGGAGTGGGAATAGTAAGTTTTACCTCTCCACTATCCAACACTTTTCCCATTGTTGCATTCATTAGATTAGGAATAGTAATTTTTACCCCTACGCAATCCAACACTTTCCCTACTGTTGCACTCATTGGAGTGGGAATAGTAATGTTTACCCCTCTGCTATCCAACACTTTCCCTACTGTTGCACTGACTGGAGTAGTAAATGTAAGTTTAAAGATTTTTAAATAGTTTAATGTTTTAATTTATAATATAATGTTTTTTTTAATAGATTTTATGTTATTGGTATATATATATATATATATATATATATATTTATATATATATATATATACACATATATATATATATATATATATATATATATATATGTGTATATTTTTATATAATTTAAAAATTATAAAATAAATAAAAAGTAATAGTTTATTGATTGCTTTAAAGTAAACAGGTATATATATTGATTATTATGTATGTGTGTTTAAATTTTTTTTCAATTAAGTTTATTTGTTATATTTGTTAAAATGTATATTAAATCAATTTTTTTAATTAATTTTATTATTCAATATAATTAATATTTATTATTTTATTGTATATGTATATAAAAATCGATATTTTGTACAACTATATTTTTAACATCGATATTTTTTTTCTCGATATTTTTGTACTTACCTGTTTAAGTATAGGGAGTCGATATTTTTGCAATCTATATTTTTTCATCGATATTTTTTACTTCTATATTTTTTACATCGATATTTTGTCAGTGAACCGCAGGAGCTTTAGTAACATGATGTTCAGAGTGAGAGCCCTCCTCCTCCACCCCCTCCACACACAGAAAGAACTCTGGGATTTGTAGTCCCTCTCCTGGGTGTCCTGTGCTGCAGGAAGCAGCTCGTGCTTTAGTAGCAGGATATCCAGGGTAAGGGGACCACCTCCTCCATCCCTCCACACACAGCAAGAAATCTAGAACTGACAGTCCCTCATCTGGGCCAAGTAAATTCAGCCAAGGTGAATTGCCACTCTGTGCTGAAGATTCAGGTTTCTCCTGGTCTGAGCTTTTCTGCAGCATAAGATCCATTTCAGTAGGACCTCACAGAGCAGGTGTTGGCCCCCCTGGTGCACTTTTCATTTGTAGCCTGCAGCCTTGTCCAGCTGGAGGAATCCTAGCTCCAAAAAGTAAATAAATCTGAACATAGAAAACTTGACCTGGAGAAAGCACTAAAAGTGTCTGGGTGATCGAGAGAACTTGGCACAATTTTAGAATTTTCCTGTTCAGAGCTTTTCCTTCTTAAATCAAAGGTTTTATCACCTAGCCAATGTTGTGAAACCCTTCTTGGATACGGTCTGCTGCCTTGCCCCACTAAAGAACTTTAACTTCCATTTTCAAGACTAAGGGGCCTATTTGCCAGGTGGTTTGTGTCACTCTTGCACCACGCAACATGGTACAAGAGGAACGCAAACCTTAAGTCAGATTATGAAGCCACTCAAGGTTACTTTGTGTGGCCCTGAGTGGCTCCATAAATCTGGAATGAGGTAACGCAGTGCAAAAAGGCACCTAGGTTTGAAGGTAAATGCTGAACCTAGTTAATGTATCCGAACCACACTTGATTACGGTCCGCCTCAAATCACACATAGTTCCCGTCTACTGCGCCCAGTTAACCTGCACTGGCACTTAATGTTTTTTGGCTCTATTCATATCTGTTATTGATTTTTTGTCATTTTGTTCATTACATTTATTCTCTGTTTTTATAAATTGGAGTGGGATTTTTATTGGGTTGTGATTTGGGCTTTTTATTTGTTTTGGTACTTCTAAATGCTTTATACATTTTCTTAAACTAAAGCCTGTCCACTCTGTGCCATAACTATCAGGGGTGAGCTCAGGTTTAAACTATTGAAACCTGTACTGGAACTACCAAGCTATGATATTATTACACGTGGTGGACTCCCATCCATCTCCATCCACCCCAACGAACAATCTACTTTCCAATATCTTGGACTTCATTTCCTCAGACACTTCATTCATCTTGTTGTCTGTCTTCCCCAAAGTGCAACCTATGTTGAGTGTCTCCCTCATTTTTGTTTCTAGGATATTATCAGGCATTTTGTGGTATCTTCAAGTGTTGTTGTTCTGTGGCCTGTCAAGGTTTCTGAGAAGAAAAGTTGACAGGCCGGTTTGGAGGAAGCCATGCAGGGTACCTTCATTTTGTGTTGCGGAGATTGGGTTTGCACACAGATTTCGCTGTTTAGTTTGTTGAAATGTCCGATGTTCTATGCAGGTATAAAAGAATACAGTCCAAACAAGGCATCTCTGCTGCAAGTGATCTGTGCTTGCCAGTTGAACAGTATGGGTGACTCACATATGACCACTGGCAACCCAACAGTCTCTTCTTCTTTGAGAGGAGTTTTCTTTTTATATAGTTTTCAACTGGGTATTCAACACTGCACCGTTATTGCTGTGTTTATGTTGGTGGATGAAAGCTGGTACATCCCTGTCTGTATCAGTTTCTGAAATTCTGAGGTTCTGACTGGAGTCTCAGGTCCCGGCTGCCTCTATAGAACATCTACTTGGTCCTTTACGTGTCTCACTAGTATATTTCCACCTCCACTGGGGTTTGTACCACTGTTCTCTGGTTCCAGTCCTCCTCAGTATGGCCAGTACAAAACGTATGGAGGTCTCTGTGCTGATTGCCATTTTTCTGGTGTTACCTGAACATGTGTGCAGGCCATCCCTATCTCCTCTGTGGCAGTAGGTAATGGTTTCTTCACTTGTTCTACTCTCCAGTAATTTTAATCTTCAGTGTTTGTCATTGTAACCCCAGTATCTACAGAAAATCATCCTTTTTGGAGCTGAGACTGCTGAGGAATCTCATAGTGCTGCTATCTTCAAGCTGCTGTGTAGCTCTGCCATACAGGCCCCATTTCCAATAGTAACACTATATCCCTCATTCTCAAAAAGGGCAAGGATCCCCTCAGCCAGTTATCAGTCAATATCGATGATCAATGTAGATGTAAAGATCCTAGCAAAAATCCTTGTGACCACGTTACAGTGTTATCCTGTCCCAACCCTGGTGCATTGCGTGCCTGGTGCAGCACAGCTTGGTTTTGCACCGTTGTCATCATCAAGGCATCACCTTAGAACTCTAGCACACTCCTCTGGTGACAGACTAAAGTCAGTCCCACAGAATTTCTTGTTCTCGTATTCAATTGGAAAAATGCATTTCATCATGTGGAGTGAGAATACCTCTTTAGAACTCTTGAAAGGACCTGCTTTGGGGATGATTTAATGACTGCAGTCTGTTGGTGTAAGAAATTGGAGTATTAGATGAGGGGACGAGAACCTACTTCAACTAACAATCACAATCCTGGTTAGGGTGAACTACCAAAGTCACTAAATAAACCAGTGGTCAACCCTCTGGTAGCTTGGCACAGAGCATCCAGGCTTAACTTAGAGGCAATGTGTAAAGTATTTATGCAGTATTTAAATAGTAATGAAGTGAAAACACAACACTAGACAAATCCCAAACCAGTTTAAACATTTAGAGCATATTCAATAAATAAAATGAGTTACAAATGGCAGCAAAAAGCACAAAGCGCCAACCGCAGGTTTCTGGTCTATCTAGACTAAGTCAAAGCCAAAGGTTAATGCTCACCGCAATGGAACGAAGGTCAGATACAGGGACCAGGTTCATCCTGCTGGAAAGGTTTCTGAGGAAAAAGTGGTAGTTTAGGAGCTGTTGGCGAGGTGAGCTGCAAACTGGACCCCAAGCAGGGCTCAATGATAGCAGGATGCTGAAGAGAAGGGTTCTTGTGCGGTCGTCGATGAAGGTGGGGAAAGCTTCCAGCGGCTGAAGTCCAGAGTCCATTCTAAGAAGGTCTCGATATACGTGTACGTATTGTTAATAAAGATAATAATTTGCACATTGTGGCTATCACAGGAAGTATTTGCAGTAAATGGTTAATTTGCTGTCTATATAAACCAGAGGTGTTGTGATGTTTGATACAATTTAAGTTTATTTTCCTAATACCATGTGGAGAATACATCCAACATGGTGCCCAAAAGTTGACGAATTGCCGAGACAAACTACAGACATGTTTTTCGGGAAGTCACATTTGTCTCACCAGATGTTGGATAGAGCAGTCATTTTGGAAGTTTTATTCAGGCAACAATTGGGTAGCTGCTTGCTTCCGAAATCAGTTAATTTCTTTCCTTGAACTGCTGTCTCTGCTTGTGTGCTAATATTGAGTTATCTTGGTTTGTAGCTGTGACCCGGGGCAGCATGGTAGGATTGTTATGAATTCTTTTTGTCAAAGAGTTAAATGTGTACACCTCCAGCAATTGAATCAAGATATTTATAAACAAGGTTCCTGATTTCCTAAACCTTTTGTCTAAAATATAAACTTTTTTAACTGAGGTGTTCAAAAATGAAAGAAGTTGGGCAAAACATTCTTGATGCTCTCAAACTACATTTACTGTATAATTGTGTTTGATAAGGAACTGCAAGTGCACATTTGTTTTGTGAGCAATGTTTAGTGTGGAGTTTAGTTTATGAATCATGGCTTGCAGATGAACTTTGTTAAATTTGAGATTAGTTTTCAAAGGATTGCAAACCATAAATCATGGCATTTGGAAGTACCATGAATGAACTTAAAATCTTCTGAGATTTATTTAGAGATGTTCTGTGCTGGCTCCTAGCAGTTTCAGTGTGAGGAGCTAATTATTTGTTTAACAGATTTTGTGTTATGAACCTTGCTTTTCTCTCATGTATCCTTGACATAGAGTATGGTGTAAACACACTTATTGACAATTTGAGTGTATTCTGTTCTATTCACACATTACAAGGCTATGTTTGTTTAAGGGATTGCCATATTTGATGAACACAATAGAGATGAAATAGCTGAGAAAATATATCTAAATCAGCAGGTATAACAATTTTTCAAGTGAGAGAATTTCTGAAGTTACATTCATAAGCTTAGTAAAATATAATTTTTTTGTTTTAGAATTCCACTGAAGAAAGACTAGAAATTCAGCAGTCCAGTGAGACGATCCAGCTGTCTCTTTTCTCTTCCCAAAAACCCTCTCCCCCCGGTACTCCACAGTACAAACAGTGAATTCCTTTTGGGTGGTGGATTCTGGTAGGGCAAGTTGAAAACTACTGTCCATACAAAACAGGTATATTTGAATTTGAGACAGTTGGTCAGATGCAGCTCAACATCAGTCTCGGTAAAGCCCTCTACGCTTGGACTTAGAAACTTTTCCTCAAAGTCGGATCTCCTTCACTGGGGCAAACCAGCAAGTTGAATCTGACCAGCGATTCAACGTCAACCGCATCAGCTCGACGGCGATTCTGGTCTCCATGGAAAAGTTGGCAAAAAATTACTAAGTCTCAGCTCTTGCAATTTTTTAACAGGACAAATACCCTCTTCACCAGCCAAGAGTCCGGGACCTGTGGGGCACCACTTGGGGGTTAGGACTCCAACAGAAGCCAGCAGGAGGGTCCAGGGCAGGTGCAGTTGGAACTGGTTAGCTGGGCAGTTAGAAGGAAAAGACCTCTGGAAGTATATTGTGTCTCTGTAGCTCACACAGGAAGTCAGCCAACTGACTCTTTGAGTCCCTTCTGGGGTACTGGGTTCAAGTCAAGCAGGCCCGGTCTTCATTCAGGATTCAGATAGCAGGGCAGTCCTCCATTGGATTATTCACAGGTCCAGGGGTCTTTGGAGCCAGCTGACTAGGAAAACAAAAAGTCGGAAGGCCTAGGTGTGAGCTTCATCTGCCAGTGACGGGGTAGACATCTTTTGAAACTCAGGAAGGAGCTGGGCACAGTCCCCTAGGCCATGCAGTCAAGGAGGAAAACTCTCTCCCTGCGCCTAAGCCCCTTTGTTCACTGTCTGTGAGCAATACACATCTAGCCACAGGGCTACCATCAGTAGTCAGGTGACAGTTGAACTCTGGCAGAAAGGCCTTATGGTATTACGCATGAACAAGGCAACTTTTTAAAATTTATTTTCTAAAATAGTAATTTAAAATCTGCCCTCACCATTAAATTGGCAAATAAACTGCTAGTAAAATGACTCCTTGAATTATTTTTCTAGCTTTACTTAAACTTAATTTAGCAGTTATTAAGTGTACTAATGGAAACCAGTATTAGCCCATGGGTGCTGCCAGCCTTGCCATAGTGAAAAATGACTTGGGGGGTTATTCACTGTCAGGCATGTAAAACATAAATTTCTACTTTTCCTATTATTAAATACTATGCACCCTGATGTATTGGGCATTAAGGCCCACCTTATGGATGACTTATACATATTAAAGAGGAAGGTGTATGCCTAACAAAATGCACACCGAGGCTGCAGTTGCAGGCCTGGAATCAGGTTTTTACAGTGCTGCTATAGTCGGTGGCACAATGAGTGCTGCATCCCACTTGCGGTATTCAATTTACAGTTCTTGGGTACATGTAGTATCATATACTAGAGCCTTAAATGTAAATTAAATGTACGAATCAGGGTATACCAATTTTAACATGTTTGAAAAGGAGGGCACAAGCTCTTTACCACTGGGGTTTCAGGGTCCTATGGCCAACAAAAAAGAGTTAAGCAAAGGTAAGTCAAAATTATGGGGTAATAACATTCAACTGATCGCAATTTCCAACAGTTGGCCATACAATGCCCCATCGGCTGCCATTAATTGTAACAGATTCTTGTCCAGGATGAATAAGGTGAGACAATGCAGCAGACAGGGCTGCCCGTTTCACTTCTGCTATTTATTCTTTCCACATAAACTTTATCAACTGATATTTATCACTCGAGTGATCTTCACAGGATGCCGATTTTGTTGGTGTAGGTCAAGGCCTTCCTTAACAGGCAATATCCTGGTACCCTTGTCTAGATCAGAGTCATCCCTACCTGCTGTGATGTTCCCAATCTGCTTCTTTTCAGAATTCTCCAGACACAGAATCAATTCAATTCTGCTCAAGTAATGATTCAACACTGGGGTCTGCTTTAGTGACCACCCTATCAGGTACCCAAGGGCCTTAAATAATTGTGAATCCATATCAATAGAGGCCTTGGGAGGATGGAATCTAAGGCCTGATTTACAAAATGTTTTAACAGTTGCAAACCCTCAGATTTGGTAAATCTGAGGTTATTCGACTCCTAAAACACTTTCTGTAATTGTAAACCCAATTAACAATTCGGAAAATGTTTTAGGAATCATTAAATGGATTAAGTAAACATTGAGGGATCACTGTTTGGAAGGGGCGTGTTAAGAGCATCCTTTCCAAATACCAAATCCTTAAGAGATGTGTTAATGTTTTGCGAACAAAATCTGGTCGCAAAACATTTTTATTTTACTGCTAATTCAAAGTTGACGGTAAGCCATTCACAAAAGGGGAAGGGTCACCAGGGACCTCCTCCCATTTGAGAATGTTGACTAAAAAGTTTATTAGAAGCATGCAGTGGTCTACTGGATCACAGCCTACGCCTAAAAAAAGTTTGTTTAACTTTTCATTTTTTTGAAAATGCTTCCCATTTTCCATTTAGGAAAACGGGCTACATTAAAAAAAAGACCACTTTATTTGTAAGTAAGGACAGACATGTCGGTCTGTTGCCCCCAATAGGCCACCATGGCCGTTACTCTAGCCAATTGTGGTAGGTCGCAATTTCCGATCTACCTGATGCATATTAATGAGGTAGGTTGAATTGCGACCCATTACAATTCAGAATTTTGTGAACCGACCCATTAGTCCATAGGTCGGTTCGTAAAATTCCTTTCCATTCGCCAAAAGCTGGTTCTTGGCTTTAGTAGTGAGCAGGACTTGCAAATTGTAATTGTAATTGCAAATTGTAATTTGCAAGTCCTGCTCACTACTAAAGCCAAGAATAATTTTTTACACTGGACTCCTCTCATTTGTCTATGCGTGAAAGATCCAGACAGTAAAATTGATGGTTGCACCCAGGCATATTAATGCACAAAGGGTGTTCTCAACCATTTCTAGCCCAGATTGATTTGGATATTAAGTCATATAATTGGGATGGGAGAAAACCCCGGTCGAAGAGTCAGAAACTAATAGCACACACCACATTTGCAAGTCTCCACCTACCTCACATATCAACATATCACATAGCACATCATCTGTCTCAGCTGGCCTACTTCTTATAAGATGCTTGGGAACCACCACAATGGTTGGCCATTGGGTGGTATATCCTTGCATGTCTGAATGATGCCCTCTGCTTTGCACAAACAAATTGTTACCACCCAAATACTGGCAGCTCAGTACTCTGACTCTCATTACTGCAAGGAAAGTGGCTCAGTGTCTAAAGGCTCACCTGCTGATCCATCAATGGATGTCCGTTTGGCACAATGCCGATATACAAGTGGGTCTGAAGTAACTAACTTTGGGTGGAGAACAAAGTCTATAATCCTTATTTTTCCTCTGTACAAGAACAATACTCCCAAGTCATTTTATGATCTGTGCTCGCAATTTGATCTCCAGGATTCCATCTTCTGGCAATACCACCAGCTCTCTCATTGCCTGAGGTGTCACCTTGGTCCCTGATCAGCCTGTTTACAAATTTCACCGATTGCTTTCACTTTTTAATTAGACCTTTTCAAGGGGTTAGTGTCAGGCATATTTAATGGCCTGGTTATGGACTTGTCCTTCAGTCTAACCATGACCGCCTTCTAACGTTTCTGGTAAGCATGATTGGGCAAAGAAAATTTCATAGAACATTGGTCCTCTCTTCATTGGGATTATGATGGTTAGATAATTCAAGCTGAAATTCCTATATTTCAAAATGTTATGTAACTGTATTGGACTCCCTTAATATTAAAAACAGCCTCCCTGCTACCACACACTGATTGCTTGACATGTGGTTAGGGCAAATGCGTTTTGAAATGTACTGTGGCGGAGCCAAAGCTAAAGCCCTACAAGTCTCTAGTGCAGGTGAGACTCTCCTGGGTAGGTGAGACTGTGCTTCTCCCATTGGTACACTTGGCTCTACTGCACAATGTTTCTGACAGTGAGGGACTATCTGCCCATGAGCAAAAATGGGCTGCCACGTACCTTACAGCAGCAGAAATCTGTATATTGAGACACTGGCACCAAGCTTCACTGGTAAAATGGCAGCTGGAGTCACTGTGTATAACCTCACTGCAAGTAGTTAATGAAGTCAACAGATTTCAGCCTTCATTACAAGCTGGCTGGTAATATATCACCCCCCAATAAAATCTGACTCCACTGGGTCTGAATTTATTAGGTGTGATAAATAACTTCCAATTATGAGTTCTCCCCAATAATGGGAAATAACATGCAGGTTTGGCGCTGTTTGAACAAAAATCTGCATGTCCCAGTATTTATTGGGCATTCTTCCACCAATAAACATCAGCAGGTTTTACCGGCAGAAAGTTATCTTGGTGATGCGATTTTTATTGCGATACTCGATATTTCAATATCTGTGGTAACAGAAAAGGCCACACAATTGTGAATATAATGGCTAACTCGTAATAAGGGTCGTAATGTTGTTCAAGTTTACTCACGCTGGTCCCTAACTGTAATATAAGTGTTGCACAAATACTTCACATATTGCCTCTTACGTTAGGCCTGACTGCTCTGTGCCAAGCTACCCGAGGGTAAGCACAGGTTAATTTAGGGTGTCTATCTGACTTACCCGACTAGAGTGGTGGTCCCTACTTGAACCGAGGGCAAGCGTCTGCCAACTAGAAACTCCATTTCTAACACAAGCCCTCCAATGGATCTGCACATTTCTAAACAGAAGGAACCAAACAGTCAACATGAAGCCTTTCTCCTCAGAAGCTCGAGAACTCATTTGTGAAGTCCCACGAGGCACCTCACTCAACCCAACTTTCTTCAACATCTACATGACTCCCCTTGCACACGTTCTCCGAGCACACATCAACATACTCACCTACACCGATAACATGCAACTGATACTGTCCCGCTTGGAGAAACATCCAGAACAAGGAGCAACTTTAACACCTAAATGACCGAAGTGGCCACCTGAATGAAGGCCAACTTTCTCAAACTGAACACAGACAAGAGGAAAGTGGCGATCTTCTGAGAGGATGCCTGACTGTGGGTCTCCATCTAGTGGCCTACAAACCTCAGATACCCTACCACCCCCTGCCCACAAGGAGGAAACCTCAGGACCATAATTATCAGCAAGCTGGACATGCTCACCCAGGTCAACAGCCTCACCACATCATTCTTCCACACCCCGCAGATGTTACAAAATATCTTCAAATGGCTACAAAACAACACCAAGAAAACAGTCACTCAAGCTCTCTCCCCCAACAAACTGGAGTACGGGTACTCTCTCCATGCAGGAATCACTATCCAACTCACAAAAAGACTACACACCATCCTGAACATAGTGGCCTGACTCGTCTTTAACCTGCTATGTCGATCCAACATTGTATCACACTTGAGGGAAGTACATGGCTCCCAATACAAAAGCGCGCACATTTCAAGGTTCTCACCCACAAAGCAGTTCACAACACAGGCACAGGCCTACCTGAACACCTGTGTGCATTTACACCAAACATCCATGCACCTCTGCTCAGCCGGACTCTCACTCGCACACGTCCCACACATACACAAAAGCAGATCAGGAGGCCGAGCCTTTGCACACATCACTCCTTAAGCATGGAACGACCTCCCACACCACTTAACAACCTTCTCCTTACTTCTTGAGTTCCGCAAGAAACTGAAGACCTGGCTCTTTGAGTAAATTTCCCTGAGACTAGCCTCAAACATCTGCTACATGCCAGGATACCCTCACAGGGTATTGTGCACTGTAAAAATACACATAACATAGCATAACATAACATAACACAGCATAGCATAGTATAGCATAGCATAACATAAAATAACATAACATATCCAATCACTTTTCATTTCTTTACTTTTCCTTCCAATCAGGAGGAAGTGTCACTGCTGAGTTATGATGCAACGGGCTCGATTCACAAGTAGATTTAAATTTACTTCAATACTTTTCCTTCTTTTGGATTGAACACTTCCTCCTAAGAATCCATGTTACTCATCTGTAAATGTTCTGGGTGCACACTTATGCACATGTATATGTACCATAAAGGCGCAATAGAGCTTTAACATTTGTTTGTATTTTTTCCACCGATGCTCAACTTTTTAAGACACTTCAGCCTAACAATATCAATCCCTTGCTCCTTTGAGCTGATTGACTCACATATTTTACACTACTAGTATAATGCTAAGTGTAAAGAAAAGTCTGTAAGGTAACACAGGCACATGAGCAGGAATTTGTCTGCTCTATGGCCATCGTATCCTTAGAATGGGAGGGGGTACTTGACCAGAGGAGGGCCATTGTCAATGAGCTCCCACTGGTGGGCAAACGGAAGTTACAGAGGTCCAGACAAAAAATAAAAAGGTAGGAGGTGGATTCTATCTACAGGGGAGCACCAGAGGATCAGGGCTTACCTGCTGTGAGAGTAGAACACCCGAGACTGAACCTGGTGAGGGCACTTCTGACCTGGAATTGCTGCAAGCATTGTCTCGGAGACAGAGGACAAGAGAACTAAGATGGTGGGAGTACGAGTGGAAGGATGGTGTCTGTAACATGAAGTTGTATCTCCCTCTCTGAGAAACCTAAGAGCCTACCCTAGCTCATGGCTTAACCTACCTGTGTGGGAAATCTGCATTTTTTGAGCGGTCACCACTGATTTTTCACCTTATTCTGGATCTTCATTTTTTGCTGGACTTAGAATCTCTGCTAAACAGGAGTCAATGTGTGTGCTCCCACTTTAAACATGTTTAAACAGGCTTAACCCTGATAGGCACATTTAACTTTTGTGCAAGGCCATACTACATAGTGCAGAAGTACACCCATGGCCTCGAAAGTTAAATACCACTTGTGGACTGCAGCACTTATTGTGTCATCCACTGCTGTGGCAGTGAAAACATGGCAATCAAAAGATGGGGGGAGATAGAGGTTGAGGTTAGGTTCACCCTCCTAACTGAATGAAGTTTCACAAAATCTGGAATACCAGAATAAAAACCTAACCGTGGGGAAGAACAGGGTTTTCACTGAACATGTATGAACATCCTCGTTCCAGAAAGAAAAATTCTTTTCTAGAGTTCCCTAGGTGGCATGCTCCATCATTGGGGTCCTCTCAATCCGCTGCGGATTGAGGCGTGCTGCGACTTGCGGAACTACGTAAGAGCACTAAGTTGTGGAAAATGTGTAGTGAAGTGAAAGTGGAGTGGAAAAACAAAAAGTTAAAAATACCTAATTAGTGGGCTAATATTTTATTCCAGCCCCTAGTTGGTATGACTAAAATCAGGGGGTGCGCATCTATTCGCACGAGAATAGGTCAAAGTTGAAAAATATGTCTGACCGCAATGGAGATACGTTCTACATATGTTTTGAAAATCGAAAATCTCCAACTGGACGAAGCATTAGACTGTAGCTGAAGACAGTTCCAGGGGCTCAGATATCCCTTTGGAGAAGGACCGCTGAACAGGATGTACGGTTGCAGAGCAGAACATAGCTGGAGAAACCGCAAAGTGATTCCAACCGACGATGCTCCTCGGACGGATAGGCGAGCTGGCAGGTCCCAGTCTCCTCTCAGTTCTCCAAACAGTTTTTGTCCTAACATGTTCTAAGTCCTCAGTTTTGGAATTGGCCATCTGGGCACCTTAAGCACCACAACCAAGGGTCCAGGACATCACTTGGGGGTTCAGGACTAACTGAGGCTGGGTCCAGGTGTGGGTGCAGGAAGGTGGGAGACTTTTGCGTCCCTGTGGCTCTGAACAGGAGGCCAGCAAACTAGCCATCAGAGTCACTCTGGTAGTCAAGACAGGCTGCAGGCACAAAAAGGTTAAGGTGCGGGGAAAAATGCCAATTTTCTAAAGTTTGGGCTGGACTGTTCCCATGAGGCACAGGGTCAAGACTGATTTGCATATAGCTGTGTCTGAACTGGGGTGGCAAAGTGAGCTTAAGATTAATGATGGATTCAACCCAGATCTGTGACTGGGGGAGAGTGTATGAAAAGTTTCAGCGCTCCGTCCATCATCTCACAGTGTTTGCTTTGTTCGCCCTAAGTTGACAGGGTATGCCCAGACGTGGGTCCCTTGCTCACTTTGCCACTGGATTCAAGCTAGCCTGGCTGATGAAGGCTGTTAGCCCGAAACCAGTCCCAGGATGCTTGTTTCCAGTCCACGGAAGACATGGCTTGGCAGTTCGGGCTGGACTGTTCACATGAGGCACAGGGTCAAGACTGATTTGCATATAGCTGTGTCTGAACTGCGGTGGCGAAGTGAGCTAAAGAACGATGATGGATTCAACCCAGATCTGTGACTGGGGGAGAGTGTCTGAAAAGTTTCAGCGCTCCGTCCATCATCTCCTTGTGTTTGCTTTGTTCGCCCTAAGTTGGCAGGGTATGCCCAGGCGTGGGTCCCTTGCTCATTTTGCCACTGGATTCAAGCTAGCCCGGCTGATGAGGGCTGTTAGCCCGAAATCGGTCCCAGGATGCTTGTTTCCGGTCCAGGGAACACTTGGCTTGGCAGTTCGGGCTGGACTGTTCCCATGAGGCACAGGGTCAAGACTGATTTGCATATAGCTGTGTCTGAACTGGGGTGGCGAAGTGAGCTAAAGAACGATGATGGATTCAACCCAGATCTGTGACTGGGGGAGAGTGTCTGAAAAGTTTCAGCGCTCCGTCCATCGTCTCCTTATGCTTGCTTTGTTTGCCCTAAGTTGGCAGGGTATGCCCAGACATGGGTCCCTTGCTCACTATGCCACTGGATTCAAGCTAGCCTGGCTGATGAGGGCTGTTAGCCCGAAACCGGTCCCAGGATGCTTGTTTCCGGTCCAGGAAAGACATGGCTTGGCAGTTCGGGCTGGACTGTTCCCATGAGGCACACGGTCAAGACTGATTTGCATATAGCTGTGTCTGAACTGGGGTGGCGAAGTGAGCTAAAGAACGATGATGGATTCAACCCAGATCTGTGATTGGGGGAGAGTGTCTGAAAAGTTTCAGCGCTCCGTCCATCATCTTCTTGTGTTTGCTTTGTTCGCCCTAAGTTGGCAGGGTATACCCAGACATAGGTCCCTTGCTCACTTTGCCACTGGATTCAAGCTAGCCTGGCTGATGAGGGCTGTTAGCCCAAAACCGGTCCCAGGATGCTTGTTTCCGGTTCAGGGAAGACATGGCTTGGCAGTTCGGGCTGGACTGTTCCTATGAGGCACAGGGTCAAGACTGATTTGCATATAGCTGTGTCTGAACTGGGGTGGCGAAGTGAGCTAAAGAACGATGATGGATTCAACCCAGATCTGTGACTGGGGGAGAGTGTCTGAAAAGTTTCAGCGCTCCGTCCATCATCTCCTTGTGTTAACTTTCTAAATGTACCATTTTTAAAATTGTAATTAAAAATTCAACTTTACGATTAAAGAGGATTTTTCGTTACAATTCATAGATACCAAACATGAACTGACTACCTGGTCCCAATCAAAAGTTAGCCCTTATGAAATGTAATAAGACAACCCAATCATACCCTATGGGAGAAGTAGGCCTCACAGTAGTTAAAAACAAATTTGGGGTTGTTCACTACCAGGATATGCAAAGGCTAAAAGTACACAAACAACCGTTTAATTACTATGTTCCCTGCCCTATGGACTACCTAGTGCCTACCTTAGGGGTGACTTATACATAATAAAAGTGGAGTTTAAGGCTTGACAAAGGGATTATATTGCCCAGTTCAATTGGCAGTTTCAAACTGCATTAATGCTGAAATGGCAGGCCTAGGACATGTTTTAAAGTGCTTCTTTAGTGGGTGACACAATAAGTGCTGCAGGCCCACTGGTAGCATTTCATTTACAGGCCCTGTATATACGGTATATCATTCTGCAAGTGACTTATAAGTAAATCAAATATGCCAATCAGGTGCAAGGTCATCAAACCATGTTTAGGGTAGTGAGCACAAGCATTTAGCACTGGTTAGCAGTGGTAAAGTGCACAGAGTCCTAAGGCCAAGAAATACACATTTTGCCTAAAAATTGGAGGTAAGTAGGCCAAAAGTTTGAGGAAAGACCAACCTAAGGCTGACAGGTCTAACAGAAATGTTACCACCTAGACTACCCCAAAAATTACATTAACACTGGTCAGGCAGTAACTGGCACATAGAAAAAGTCAAAGTACAAATTTTACACTATAATCTGTAACTTTTGACCTGTACCAGCTACAGACGCTATTCAAAGACGTATTTTTATATTTAAGGAAACTCTAATGTAATGGTAAATTTGGGTTTTTATTTAATATAATGGAAATGTAACTTGTAGGAAGTTACACCTTACCTGCCTGACATTTCAGTTAGCTAATTAGCATTAACCTCTGCCAGCTCCCAGCATGTACTTGGCCTGATTGAGGACTAAATGAGGTGATACTTTCCTCCCGGGAGTTACACAATAGGTCAGCTTGATTGACAGGTGAATCTGAATGGGCAGGGATGACTCCTCCGAGCTCAGCTGAATTTTCAGGAGGGTACTGTGGGCATGCTATCACAACAGTGTCAAGTCCTGCCTGACTGTCTGTCTGAAGCATTTATAAAACCTTGGTGAACTTGAAAGAGAGAATGCCAGGAGAATTCTTTAGCTACAGGACTTTGCCTTTGTCCTACCAGAACTCTTTCTCCTGATTTTTTGTGGGTACTAGGTGTGTTTCAAACTGGATTATAGAAATAGTTGTGGGAGGACTCTACTGATTTTCTTACAACACTCCCACACACACACACACACTGAGCCTTCAGAGCCCAAGTTCAGTATGTCTGAAGACCTTTACCATCTTAAAAACATCCTAGAACATGGCATTTTGTGACTGTTTGCAGTAACGCAAACAGGAACTATTGAAGAAGTGAGTAGGGCTGCCCCCAGGAACTTTTACACCATTGTTTAGGGAGTGCCTAGGAGTTACCCCATCCACCAGCTGGTGCCAGGTATAAATGTGGCACCCTCAGGAACCCTCCGGAGAACACTTTCTGGACCTGAGGTAGAACGAAAGAGGACTGCACCTGCTTTCTGTGACCTAAAAGGAATCCTGAAGGGCTGGACCTGCTCCCCCTTGTCCCCTGGACAAAGACATTTGACTCAAAGGGGACTTTGGGTACAAGAAGAAAGTTTGGAAACTTTGCAACCTGTATTTCATCAGGATCAACCTCAAATCGTGCACAGGTCCCAGTCTACCATGACCACTAACTTATTGGGCCCTTTGCACTTTTTGGTGGTATACATCTAATTAGAACCTTAAAAATCTGTATCTCTGGTATCCCTTATTGGATTTTACTCAATTTTCTAAATAAGTTTGTCATTTTTATTGTTTGGTGTTTTAAATGTATTACTGTTTTCATACTGCATAAATACTTTACCCATTGCCCTAAGTTAAGACTGCTTGCTCTGTGCCATAGCTACCATGGGGTTGAGCTCAGGATAATTTAGTGACTTTAAGGGTTTACCCTGACCAGAGTTGGGATTATTCCTTAAGGTGAGCAGTTATCTGCCCAAAATAATAATCCAATTATCCACACTCCTAGAAAGCCTCTGAAACTTCAGACCCACCCAACACATCTCAAGCCTCACTCAATCAAACAAACACATCCTGGACCCCATCTTAACCTCATTCACTGATATTGTAATCAACACACCAACACCGATCACCTAGACCAACCATGCCATTGTCTGTTTCAGAACTACAATGACAGGCTGACCCCACCACTCCTAGAACAACATAATAGAGGTGTATTGGGCTTCTCCAGACATCAATAACTTTAACAACTTGATCACAGCCTGCGCTGACCCCCTTGCTCCCCATGAAAGAAGCCAGTTAACGAGAACATGATGTCAGGCCAGCTGGTACATGGAAGAACTCACAATCACCAAACAGTACTGCAACCTACTAGAACAGAGGTTTTGAGTGAGCCAGGAAGAATCAGACAAGGACAGGTTCAAATCCTCCCTGAAGGGCTACCACCAGCAAATCCAAGAAGCCAAGAGGAATACCATGGCCAAAGCATTAATGACACACCCAACAGCAGCAAAGAAAGTTTTGCAATCATCAAAGGCTTCAGCACACGCAGCAAATGTCAGCAACATCACCTCAACTCAAAAACTGTGGAAAAACCTCTCAGACTTTTTCTCCAGCAAAACCAAAGCCATAAAGAAGAACTTTGACCCTCAATTGGACCCTAGTAACAAGTCTACCGATATCAAAAGGAGGATACACCCTGACCACATGAAAAACCCTCACCATAGAGGAATCTGCAACAATCATAAAGTATGTAAACTCCGGGGGCCACATCAGATACTTGCCCCACCACACCCTCATTCTCAACATCTCCATCAACACAGCCACCTTTCCAGAAGCTTGGAAGTACAAAGCCGTGAATGCCCTCCTAAAGAAGCCCTCTGCAAACCCAGCCAAGCTCACAAATTACTGATCGATCTCTCTCCTACCATTCTCAGCCAAGAACCACTTAGCCAACCACCAGCTTCTCAATGCCATGCAATCAAGTTTCAGACCAAAACGCAGGACTGAGACATCCCTCATCACAGTAATAGGTGACATCTGGATGATTATTGACAGAGGAGAAACCGTGGCCCTCATCCTTTCTTGAACTCTATGCGGCATTTGTCAAAGTCTCTCACCCCATCCTGATTAGACGACTACAGATTGAAATCCAGGGACCCGCTGTTAGACCTGTTATCCTGAGGGTGGCCTTCCCCCAATGTTTTGCCTGCTTCCCTCTACTTTTTGCTGTATGTTTTTGTTGTCCATAGAACTCTGAGCACTTCACCACTGCTGACCAGTGCTAAAGTGCACATGCTTCTCTCCTAAACATGTGAGCATTAATGCACACCTGATTGGCATATTTAGTTTACCTGTAAGTCCGTTGTATAGTGGTATACCATATACCCAGGACAAATAATCTAAATGCTACTAGTGGGCCTGCAGCACTGGTTGTGCCAACAACGCATAAAGCCTTTCAAACCTATCTCAGGGCTGCCATTGTGTGCAGTATACTACCACATCGACTTGGCATTAAAAACCACTTGCCAACCCTTAAACTCCCTTTTAGGTACTCATACATCACTCCGAAAGTAGGCCCAAAGTGACGGTAAGGGCAGGGTGCTGTGTACCTAGAAGGCAGGACATGCACTTTTAAGTTTTACATGTCTTGCCAGTGACAAACAGCTGAATTCATTTTTCACTGCTATGAGGCTTTTTGCCCTCATGGGCTAGCATTGGGCCTTCCTTAAAACACTTTAAGCTGTAATTCCTGATCAGAAAGAAGCAGCTATATCATGTTTCATATATTTGGATTGGTGGAGATAAATCCTCTTTAGTGGTAAAGTTGTATTTCACATTACCATTTTAGCAATGCCACTTTTAGAAAGTGCAAAAAGAAGAATTGAAGGACAGAATGCAGAACAATGTCATACATTCCCCCCAGTACAGAGATCTGGGCTTAAATCCATCTTTTTTTGCTCCCCATGCCATTCCAGTTTGAACCCAGCCATATGCAAATCAGTCTTGATCCTGCGCCCAATGGGAACAGTCCAGCCCGAACTGCCAAGCCAGGTCCTCCCTGGACTGGAAACAAGCCTCCGAGGACCGGTTTCGTGGTTTCGCCCCTCATCAGCCAGGATAGCTTGACTCCAGTGGCATGGAGAGCATGGAACCCACGTCTGGGCATACCCGTCTTACTCAGGAAATAAATGCAAAAAGAAGAATTGATGGACAGAATTCAGAACAATGTCATACATTCACCCCAGTACAGAGATCTAGGCCTAAATCCATCTTTTTTTGCTCCCCATGCCATTCCAGTTTGAACCCAGCCATATGCAAATCAGTCTTGATCCTGCGCCCAGTGGGAACAGTCCAGCCCGAACTGCCAAGCCACGTCCTCCGTGGACTGGAAATAAGCATCCAAGGATCGGTTTCGAGGTTTCACCCCTCATCAGCCAGGATAGCTTGAAACCAGTGGCATGGAGAGCATGGGACCCACGTCTGGGCATACCCATCCCACTCGGGGCGATAAATGCAAAAAGAAGAATTGATGGACAGAATGCAGAACAATGTCATACATTCACCCCAGTACAGAGGTCTGGGCCTAAAAATCCATTGATTTTTTGCTCCCCATGCCATTCCAGTTTGAGCCCAGCCATATGCAAATCAGTCTTCATCCTGCGCCCAATGGGAACAGTCCAGCCTGAACTGCCAGGCCAGGTCCTCCCTGGACTGGAAACAAGCATCCAAGGACCGGTTTTGGGGTTTCACCCCTCATTAGCCAGGATAGCTTGACTCCAATGGCCTGGAGAGCACAGGACCCACGTCTAGGCGTACCCGTCCCACTCGGGGTGATAAATGCAAAAAGAAGAATTGATGGACAGAATGCAGAACAATGTCATACATTCACCCCAGTACAGAGATCTGGGCCTAAATCCATAGGTTTTTTGCTCCCCAAGCCATTCCAGTTTGAACCCAGCCATATGCAAATCAGTCTTGATCCTGTGCCCGATGGGAACAGTCCAGCCCGAACTGCCAGTCCAGGTCCTCCCTGGACTGGAAACTAGCGTCCAAGGACCTGTTTTGGGGTTTTACCCCTCATCAGCCAGGATAGCTTGACTCCAGTGGCATGGAGAGCATGGGACCCACGTCTGGGCATACCCGTGCCACTCGGGGTGATAAATGCAAAAAGAAGAATTGACGGACAGAATGCAGAACAATGTCATACATTCACCCCAGTACAGAGATCTCATCCTAAATCCATTGTTTTTTGCTCCCCATGCCATTCCAGTTTGAACCCAGCCATATGCAAATCAGTCTTGATCCTGCGCCCAATGGGAACAGTCCAGCCCAAACTGCCAGGCCAGATCCTCCCTGGACTGCAAACAAGCATCCAAGGACCTGTTTTGGGGTTTTACCCCTCATCAGCCAGGATAGCTTGACTCCAGTGGCATGGAGAGCATGGGACCCACGTCTGGGCATACCCGTGCCACTCGGGGTGATAAATGCAAAAAGAAGAATTGACGGACAGAATGCAGAACAATGTCATACATTCACCCCAGTACAGAGATCTCATCCTAAATCCATTGTTTTTTGCTCCCCATGCCATTCCAGTTTGAACCCAGCCATATGCAAATCAGTCTTGATCCTGCGCCCAATGGGAACAGTCCAACCCGAACTCCCAGGCCAGGTCCTCCCTGGACTGGAAAAGCACCCAAGGACCAGTTTCGGGGTTTCAACCCTCATCAGCCAGGATAGCTCGACTCCAGTGGCATGGAGAGCATGGGACTCACGTCTGGGCATACCCATCCCACTCGGGGTAATAAATGCAAAAAGAAGGAGGACCTGGCTTAGCAGTTCGAGCTGGACTGTTCCCATGAGGCACAGGGTCAAGACTGATTTGCATATGGCCAGGTCTAAACTGGGGTGGCAAGGTGAGCAAAAGAATAATGACTTTAACTCAGATCTTTTGACTGGGGGTGAATGTTTTGATTTGTTCTGCATTCCGTCCATCAATTGTGTGTCTTTTACTTTTAGAAAGTGGGTATTTCTCTGCTCTTTTGCTCTGTGTGACTACAGCCTGTCTTCAATACACGTCTGGGCTAAGTGACAGCTACACATTGTGCATTCCATCTAGACAGCCACAAACACAGGAAGGGCTGGGTTTGACACAGGGCTCACTGTCATTAATCTGCATTTTGGAGAGGTGGCTCATACTTATATCTGATGAGGCTGTGTCCTGTCCTCCCACAAAGGGCTGATTAACCCTTCTCCCCACCAGATAGCCTATCGGACAGGACTGGGTTGAAAGGGATCCTTGTGCACTTCAGAGATCTCCTTTGAAGTCACCCCCTACATCAAAGGTATTTTTGGGTATAAGTACCAGGGCTCCGAGATGTAAAGGATTTGGACTTTGCTGGGACTGACTGTTCTGAGGAAATGCTTCTCTGCTTAGCTGAGCTGCCCTGCTGCCTGCCAATCTCTGTCCTGCTGAGGACAAGGACTGGCCCCAACACTCTTGAACCCAGAGGGACTCCAAGGACTTACTTCCTGTAATCCTGGTGGTGATGCCAGACTCTGCCATCTCTGAGTCCTACCCTTGCCAGTGGTGCCCCATCCAGTCCTGGGCTTCAGAAGTGGGTTCTGCTGCAGATTTCTGCAAAAACTGTTGCATAGCCTTGACTGCATGAGAATTTTCCCTGCATCGAACTTCGATGCTGATGCAGAGGCTGCTCGATGACGAAGAATCCGCAACGGGGCGGAGATGAAAATGCTCTGTTTGGCTCAACAACAATCCATTGCATTCACTTCAACGGAGCTCGACAATGAGTCGGGACCCCCTTTGCGCAGCTGGACGATGATTCCGTAGACTCTTGGCATCTAAAAGAGCTACATCCAAGGTATATCTTCAGCGGGACCTGTCTGGTTTCTGAGCCGGACTGCCCTCCAACACGGTCAGCCTGAACTTTAAATTTGCACCAGTCCCTTGCGAACCCAAGTAACCTTTTGAATGCTAGTGACTTCGAAGCACTGTTTTCACATTTAATATTTAAAAAATCATATCTCAGCTTCTACTTATTGGATTTTTGTTGTTTTGGCCTTGTTTTACTCAGATACATATTCTCTATTTTGTTAAACCTGTGTGCAGTCTTGTTGTGTTGATTTCATTAAGGTACTGTAAGGGGTTGAGGGGTTTGCCCTGCCTTTCCTTTGCTTATTTGCACACTAACCTTTGCCCATTTTGCACACAGATACCGCAGCCAGTCTCCTAAACCGATTTTACAGTTTTAATAATTTTTAATCATTTTTGGAAGTCTTTAGTATTGTATTACCTGATTGTATGAATTTGATGCATTTGAGCTGTTGAACTTGCTCCGAGGGGCTGCCACCTCCTGGTTTCCCGGTCGACACCTAGAGACGCCATTTTGGTTAGTGCGCTCTCTAGTTGTCGGAGGGACATCCCCATAAATATGCGCTCTGCGCGGACGCTAGTGCCTTGAGGGGTTTGTCCTGCCTTTCCTTTGCTTATTTGCACGCTAACCTTTGCCCATTTTGCACACAGATACCGCAGCTAGTCTCCTAAACCGATTTTGCCGTTTTAATCATTTTTAATCATTTTTGGAAGTCTTTAGTATAGTATTACCTGATTGTATGAATTTGATGCATTTGAGCTGTTGAACTTGCTCCGAGGGGCTGCCACTTCCTAGTTTCCCGACCGACACCTAGAGACGCCATTTTGGTTAGTGCGCTCTCTAGTTGTCGGAGTGACATCTCCATAAATATGCGCGCTGCGCGGATGCCAGTGCCTTGAGGGGTTTGTCCTGCCTTTCCTTTGCTTATTTGCACGCTAACCTATGCCCATTTTGCACACAGATACCGCAGCTAGTCTCCTAAACCAATTTTGCCGTTTTAATAATTTTTTATCATTTTTGGAAGTCTTTAGTATTGTATTACCTGATTGTATGAATTTGATGCATTTGAGCTGTTGAACTTGCTCCGAGGGGCTGCCACTTCCTGGTTTCCCGACGCACACCTAGAGACGCCATTTTGGTTAGTGTGCTCTCTAGTTGTCGGAGGCACATCCCCATAAATATGCACGCTGCGCGGACGCCAGTGCCTTGAGGGGTTTGTCTTGCCTTTCCTTTGCTTATTTGCACGCTAACCTTTGCCCATTTTGCACACAGATACCGCAGCTAGTATCCTAAACCGATGTTACCGTTTTAAGTTTTAATCATTTTAAATCATTTTTGGAAGTCTTTAGTATTGTATTACCTAATTGTATGAATTTGATGCATTTGAGCTGTTGAACTTGCTCCGAGGGGCTGCCACTTCCTGGTTTCCTGGCCGACACCTAGAGACGCCATTTTGGTTAGTACGCTCTCTAGTTATCGGAGGGACATCCCGATAAATATGCACACTGAGCAGACGTGCCCCTGGCGTCCATCTGCGCCCGTCAGCGTCCCAGATGCGGCCAGCACCAGCCACGCTGCCCGTTTCCCTCTCCATTCTGAGACTCTATGGACCTACAGCCGCAATGAATTGTTCCTGTTCCGTCCGCACCCCTGCTCTCTTTCTAGCAGGTGGGATGTTTCTGTTCACCCCTCCACTATTTGCCCGAGGTGCTCCTATGGCCTGTGCTCAGGTCGTGATGGTCTTCCCCGGGCCGACTCCAATCAAAGCCTCAGAAAGAAGGGGCCCTTGATTCATGCAGCTATGATTAATACCAGCTCTCTTAGGAGACATTGTCAGGACATCTTTGATCTCCTCTCCGATAAGCCGGTGGATCTATTGTTTATTACCGAAACCTGGCTGAATGAGACTTCTAATCCTATAGTTGCTTTGGCCATACCGGGGGGATATAAGATCTCTCGTGTGGACCATAAAACGGGCAGAGGGGGAGGGATTGCGGTCATTTATAGGGATCTCTGGACCTTCCATCGTGGTGAGGAACTGCTGCTGGGAGAGTGCGAAGCTCTAGATTTTAGCACTGGTATCTCCCCTCATTTCTCGTTGGGGGGAACTCTGGTTTATATGCCCCCGCGTTCAGCAGGGGCCTTCCTCAAAGTTCTGGAGGAGGCTATTGTTGCCCGTGCTCTTTGTTTTCCCCATTATCTCCTGCCGGGGGATCTTAACATCCAGCTAGACCTGGCTGGTGCTGGGGACACTAGGGATTTTTTTGATCTATTGAACCTTGCCCAGCTCACTCAATGGGTTAAGCTACCCACTCACCAGGGCGGTCATATTCTGGACCCCATTTGCTCCAACTTTCCCATCTCGGTTGAAGATCCTTTGGCGGAGCCTTGGTCTGACCTCTTCCTGTCCTACTTCTCCTGGTTGTCGGATGGCAATATTTTACCAAGTCGGGCGGTTCAAGGGCCGGCCTTTGCCAAAATTGACCCCCTTACTTTTAGCCGCGTTCTCGCTGAGTCAAGACCCGCGTGTGCTAATGACCTAGAGGAAGCGTTGCCAGCTTCTCTAGGTGGATCACCCAAGCGATGGCTCTCCTCTCTCCCTCGCCACTTCATAGGCGTTTGAGGGACTCTCCTTCTAAACCATGTTTTACGCCAGATCTGAAAGAACTGAAGCAGCAATGCAAAAAATTGGAGCGCTGTTGACAGAAGGACTTCTGTCCTTTAGCGAAGCTGACTCTTAGCAAAGCCCAGAAAGTCTATTACACTGCGATCGCCCATGCCAAAAGTCTTTACTACATGGCTCGTATTGATCATGCCAGAAACAACTCCAAGGAGATTTTCTCCATTGTTCAGAGCATTCTGGCCCCTAAAGCTGAATCGTCCATGCTGCTCACCTCGAACGCTTGGTGTGAGAAGCTCTCGAGATTTTTTATGGATAAGATTAGTTCTATTCAGGCATCGTTCACCGTATGCAATCAGGCCTCGGGCAGGATCCCACCTTCGGTGGATCCGCCTGATCCACCTCCTTCTCTGGTGGCCTTTGCATCTATTAATCTGGATGACTCACTCAAGGTCCTCAAGGCCCTGAAATCAGGCTCCCCTTCTGACCCTTGCGCTGCCCGACTTCTGACTTCGGTCGCTGAGACAATTAATCCAGAAGTTAACAGGCTCATCAATCTGTCCCTTCAAGAAGCCCTTGTTCCGGGTGTGTGGAAACAGGCTAAGATCCTACCACTGCTAAAAAAGCCGTCGTTAGACCCATTGAACCCGGCGAGCTACCACCCCATCTCCCTCTTACCTAGCATGGCGAAAGTCTGTGAAAAAGTTGTCGATAAACAACTCACTGACTTCATTGAATGTTCAGGCTTACTTCACCCAGCCCAATCTGGCTTTCGAGCCTCCTAAAGCACTGAGTCAGCCCTTGTGGAAGTCTCGGAGGCCATTCGGGAGTGTCTGGATGCTGGCGGAAGGGCAGCATTGATCTTGCTAGACCTTTTGGCAGCATTCGATACTGTTCCCCACTCTCTGCTGCTTGCTCGACTTGCAGATATAGGAATAACGGGCACTGCTTGGTGCTGGCTGAAATCATTTTTGGAGGATCGCTCGCAACAGATATGGCTCCCCCCGTTCACCTCTTCACCACAGAGGGTGGCCACCGGGGTGCCTCAGGGGTCCTCATTGAGTCCCCTCCTTTTTAACATTTATGTGACTCCTCTAATTCAGCTTGCGGAAGACCTCGGCGCCAAAATTATTGCCTATGCTGATGACACGCAGCTTTTGTTTACCTGGAAAAAAAGCTGAGTGTTCCACCTCATCTGCAAAAAACTGTCTGTCAGCTGTCTTTCATTGGCTTTCCGCTGCTCAACTCAAATGTAATGAGGAAATCAGAAATCCTCCTTTATGGTAGCTTCCCACCTCAGTTTAGGGAAGCACTTTGGCCTGATGACTATCCTCTAGCAGCCTCAACAGGGCAACCCGCTAAGAATCTTGGTGTCTGGTTTGACGAGAATTTGTTCTTCTCTACCCAGATTAAGAGACTTGCTGGGAGCTGTTTTGGGGTCCTTAAATCCCTCAGGAAATTTCTCCCACTCCTTCCTAGGGCCGCCAAGGAAACGGTTACTCGAGCCTTGATACTTTCACGTATCGATTATGCCAATGCTCTGTACGTTGGCCTACCAGGCTACTTGCTTAACAGACTACAGGTAGTTCAGAATGTGGCAGCCAGGCTTCTTCTCAACGTCCCTATCAGAAACAGTGTTAGGCAGCATTTGCGCACTTTTCACTGGCTGCCTGTGGCCGAACGGGTAAAGTTCAAAGCCCTAATCTTGGTGCATCGTGCTTTGCTAGATGCCGGCCCAATGTATTTAAGAAAGTGCTTTATGTTCTACATGCCAGCTAGACAGCTTCGTTCAGCTTCCCAGCTTCTAGCACACACTCCTCTCTTTTGTCTACAGAGGATGGGTGGCAGCTCTCTTGCTTTTAGGGCTGCATCTGCATGTAATTTGCTCCCATTTGCTCTGCGCAGCATCCAGGACCCCAATCTCTTCAAAAAAAGATTGAAAATACTCCTCTTTACTTAATTATTCCCTTTCACTCCTCAAGGTTTGCGCCGGGACACTCCTTGGAGTATCCGTGCACGCTATAAGCTTGAATAACATAACATCACATAACATAATTGTAATATGTGTTGCACAAATACTTCACAGATTGCCTCTTAAGTTAAGCTTGACTGCTCTGTGCCAAGCTACCACAGGGTGAGCACAGGTTAATTTAGGGTGTGGATCTGACTTACCCTGACTAAAGTGGTGGTCCCTACTTGGACGGGGGCAAGCGCCTGCAGCTGAAACCCCATATCTAACACCCGCGCTCCAATGAACCAAACAGTCTACATGCAGCCTTTCTCGGCAGAAGCTTGAGAATTCATTTGTGGAGTCCCACGAGGCAACTAACTCAACCCAACTTTCTTCAAAATTTACATGACGCCCCTTGCACACTTTATCCAAGCACACATCAACATACTTACCTACATCGATAACATGCAACTGATATTGTCCTGCTTGGAGAAACACCCAGAACAAGGAACAACTTCAACACCTGAATGACCGAAGTGGCCACCTGAATGAGGGCCAACTTTCTCACACTGAACACAGACAAGACGAAAGTGGTGATCTTCCGAGAGGATGCCTCACTGTGGGTCTCCATCTGGTGGCCTTCAAACCTTGGATACCCTGTCACCCCCTCCCCACAAGGAAGAAACCTCAGGACCATAATTGACAGCAAGCTGGACATGCTCGCCCAGGTCAACAGCCTCACCACATCCTTCTTGCACACCCTGCTGATGTTACAAAATATCTTCAAATGGCTACTAAACAACACCAAGAAAAAAGTCACCCAAGCACTCTCCCCCAACAAACTGGAGTACGGGTACTCTCTCCATGCAGGAATCACTATCCAACTCACAAAAAGATTACACACCATCCTGAACATAGTGGCCTGACTCGTCTTTAACCTACTATGTCGATCCAACATCGTATCACACCTGAGGGAAGTCCATGGCTCCCTTTACAAAAGAGCGCACCTATCAAGATTCTCACCCACAAAGCAATTCACAACACCGGCTGGCCTACCTGAACACCTGCGTGCATTTCCGCCAACCATCCATGCACCTCTGCTCAGCCGGAATCTCACTCACATACATCCCACACATACACAAAAGCAGATAAGGAGGCCAAGCCTTCTTACACATCACTCCATAAAAATGGAACGACCTCCCATACCACATAATAACCTTCTTGTTACTTCTTGAATTCTGCAAGAAGCTGAAGACCTGACTCTTCGAGTAAAATTCCCTGAGACTAGCCTCAAACACCTGCTACATGCCAGGATACCCTCACGGGTTACATCAAACCCTGTGCACACGCATAAAATAATTATGATACAAAAGGTAGGAAATGAAGACAAAGTGTTCTTGCTTCAAGTGTAGGTTTAGTGTAGTGTTGCTTCACAAGCCAGCCAACACGTGTTTCGTCTTTGGGTGTTAACCCTAGACTTCTTCAGGGCTCAAAATTACTTTATCACTCTTTGGACCTTCCAACTGGTGATAATTCCGACCCAGCAGGTCCTAATATTCACAGTAGTATGCGGATTCTCTTCTCACAGTCGATTCAATCTCTTCATACAGGTAATAGTATTCTGGTTCTGTCGTCGTTTTTAGGCTTTTTGTTCCCCAATTACGGGTTATTGTGCACTATAAAAATACACATAACATAGGATAGCATAAAATAACAGAGCATAGCACAGTATAGCATAACATAACATAAAATAACATAACATATAAAATCACTATTCATTTCATTACTTTTCCTTCCAATCTAGAGAAAGTGACACGGCTGAGTTAGGATGCAATGGGCCCGATTCACAAGTAGATTTAAATTTACTTCAATACTTTTCCTTCTTTTGGGTTGAACACTACCTCCTAAGAATCCATGTTACTCATCTGTAAATGTTCTGTGTGCATACTTATGCACATTTATATGTACCATAAAGGCGCAATAGAGCTTTAACAAAGTGAAAGTGGGTAGGAGCGCACTGCTTGCATGTAACAGCACGATTACCCTATAGCGTCTTGGTAGTTGTAGTTCCATTTTTCACACAAAGTTCATATTATTTTTCAGCTAATGCCGTCTTCCGAAGTCGTATCTCTAGACACCAGTGTTTCGGGATTCCTCCCTCATCAGTAGAGAATATTTACGGGTTGCTTGACATGCTGCCAATATTCTCAGGTATAATCCCACTCATAGCGTGCAGGCGTTCCAAAGCTCATCAGCTTGGGGGTATTAACAGTGAAAGTGGGTAGGAGCGTACTGCTTCCCTGTAAAATGGCCATTACCCCATAGCGTCTTTGTAGTTGAAGTTCAGATTTCACACAAAGTTAATATTATTTTTCAGCTAATGCTGTCTTCCGAAATCGTATCTCTAGACACCAGTGTTTCGGGACTCCTCCCTCATCAGCAGAGAATATTCTATGGGTTGCTGGACAAGCTGCCAATATTCGTGTCGTGAGCCGCCCCCAAGCTGATGAGCTTCGGAACGCCTGCACGCTATGAGTGGAATTATACCTGAGAAAATTGGCAGCATGTCCAGCAACCCATAAATATTCTCGAAACACTGGTGTTTAGAGATACGATTTCGAAAGAGGGCATTAGCTGAAAAATAATATGAACTATGTGTGAAAAATTGTACTACACCTACCAAGACGCTATGGGGAAATGGTGCTGCTACATGCAAGCAGTGCGCTCCTACCCACTTTCACTGATAAAAGGCTCTGGTGAGCCGCCCCCAAGATGACGAGCTTTGGAACGCCAACTCAAATGAGTGGGATTATGACTGAGAAAAATGGCAAGAATTTCCAGTAACCTGCAAATATCCTCTACTGATGAGGGAAGAATCACAAAACACTGGTGTCTTGAGATACAATTTCGAAAAATGGCATTAGCTGAAAAATAATATGAACTTTGTGTGAAAATCTGTACTACAACTACCAAGACGCTATGGGGTAATGGTGCTGTTACATGCAAGCCGTACGCTCCCACCCACTTTCACTGATAAAAGGCTCTCGTGAGCCGCCCCCAAGCTGATGAGCTTTGGAACGACTGCACGCTGTGAGTGGGATTATATCTGAGAAAATTGGCGGCATGTCCAGCAACCCATAAATATTCTCTACTGATGAGGGAAGAATCCCAAAACTCTGCTGTCTAGAGATACGATTTCGAAAGACGGCATTAGCTAAAAATAAATATGAACTTTGTGTGAAAGCTGAACTACAACTACCTACACTCTATGGGGTAATTGTGCTGTTACATGCAAGCAGTGCGCTCCTACCCCCTTTTCACTGATAAAAGGCTCTGATTAGCGGCCTCTAAGATGACGAGCTTTGAAACGCCTACTCAAATGAGTGGGATTATACCTGAGATAAATGGCAGCATTTCCAGTAACCCGTAAATATTCTCTACTGATAAGGAAGGAATCCCGAAACATTCGTGTCTAGAGATACGATTTCAAAAGACGGCATTTGCTGAAAAATAATATGAACTTTGTGTGAAAATCTGAACTACAACTACCAAGACGCTATGGGGTAATGGAACTGTTACATGCAAGCCATATGCTCCTACCCACTTTCACTGATAAAAGGCTCTCATGAGCCACCCTGAAGCTGACAAGCTTTGGAACGCCTGCAAGCTATGAGTGGGATTATACCTGAGAAAATTGGCAGCATGTCCAGCAACCCATAAATATTCTCTACTGATGAGGGAAGAATCCCCAAACACTGGTGTCAAGAGATACGATTTTTAAAGACGGCATTAGCTGAAAAATAATATGAACTTTGTGTGAAAACTGAACTACAACTACCAAAACGCTATGGGGTAATTATGCTGTTACATGCAAGCAGTGTGCTCCTACCCCCTTTTCACTGATAAAAGGCTATGCTGAGCCGCCCCCAAGATGACGAGCTTTGGAACGCCAACTCAAATGAGTGGGATTATGACTGAGAAAAATGGCAAGAATTTCCAGTAACCTGTAAATATTCTCTACTGATAAGGAAGGAATCCCGAAACACTGGTGTCTTGAGATACGATTTTGAAAGATGGCATTAGCTGAAAAATAATATGAACTTTGTGTGAAAATCTGTACTACAACTACCAAGACGCTATGGGGAATGGCGCTGTTACATGCAAGCAGTACGCTCCAACCCACTTTCACTGATAAAAGGTTCTCATGAGCCGCCCCCAAGCTGACGAGCTTTGGAACGACTGCACGCTGTGAGTGGGATTATATCTGAGAAAATTGGCAGCATGTCCAGCAACCCATAAATATTCTCTACTGATGAGGGAAGAATCCCAAAACTCTGCTGTCTAGAGATACGATTTCGAAAGACGGCATTAGCTGAAAAATAATATGAACTTTGTGTGAAAGCTGAACTACAACTACCTACACTCTATGGGTTAATTGTGCTGTTACATGCAAGCAGTGTGCTCCAACCCCCTTTTCACTGATAAAAGGCTCTGATTAGCGGCCCCTAAGATGATGAGCTTTGAAACGCCTACTCAAATGAGTGGGATTATACCTGAGGTAAATGGCAGTATTTTCAGTAACCCGTAAATATTCTCTTCTGATAAGGAAGGAATCCTGAAACACTGGTGTCTTGAGATATGATTTTGAAAGATGGCATTAGCTGAAAAATAATATAAACTGTGTGTAAAAATCTGTACTACCACTACCAAGACGCTATGGGGTAATGGCGCTGTTACATGCAAGCTGTACGCTCCTACCCACTTTCACTGATAAAAGGCTCTCATGAGCCGCCCCCAAGATGACGAGCTTTGGAGTGACTGCACGCTGTGAGTGGGATTATATCTGAGAAAAATGGCAGCATTTCCAGCAACCCGTAAAAATGCTCTCCCTATAAGGAAAGAATCCCGAAACACTGGTGTCTAGAGATACGATTTCGGTAGACGGCATTAGCTGAAAGATAATATGAACTTTGTGTGAAAATCTGAACTACAACTACCAAGACGCTATGGGGTAATGGAACTGTTACATGCAAGCCATATGCTACTACCCACTTTCACTGATAAAAGGCTCTCGTGAGCCACACCCAAGCTGACAAGCTTTGGAACACCTGCACGCTATGAGTGGGATTATACCTGAGAAAATTGGCAGCATGTCCAGCAACCTGTAAATATTCTCTACTGATGAGGGAGGAATCCTAAAACACTGGTGTCTAGAGATACAATTTCGAAAGATAGCATTAGCTGAAAAATAATATGAACTTTGCGTGAAAAATTGAACTACAACTATCAAGACGCTATGGGGTAATGGCGCTGTTACATGCAAGCAGTGTGCTCCTACCCACTTTCACTGATAAAAGGCTCTGGTGAGCCGCCCCCAAGATGACGAGCTTTGGAACACCAACTCAAATGAGTGGGATTATGACTGAGAAAAATGGCAAGAATTTCCAGCAACCTGTAAATATTCTCTACTGATAAGGAAGGAATCCCGAAACACTGGTGTCTTGAGATACAATTTTGAAAGATGGTATTAGCTGAAAAATAATATGAACTTTGTGTGAAAATCTGTACTACAACTACCAAGACGCTATGGGGTAATGGCGCTGTTACATGCAAGCCGTATGCTCCTACCCACTTTCACTGATAAAAGGCTCTAGTGAGCCACCCCCAAGCTGACAAGCTATGGAACGACTGCACGCTATGAGTGGGATTATACCTGAGAAAATAATCAGCATGTCCAGCAACCCATAAATATTCTCTAATCATGATGAGGGAAGAATCCCAAAACACTGGTATCTTGAGATACGATTTCGAAAGATAGCATTAGCTCAAAAATAATATGAACTTTGTGTGAAAAACTGAACTACAACTACCAAGACGCTATGGGGTAATGGCGCTGTTACATGCAAACAGTGCGCTCCTACCCACTTTCACTGATAAAAGGCTCTCGTGAGCCAACCCAAGCTGATGAGCTTTGGAACACCTGCAAGCTATGAGTGGAATTATACCTGAGAAAATTGGCAGCATGTCCAGCAACCCATAAATATTCTCTACTCATGAGGGAAGAATCCCAAAACTCTGGTGTCTAGAGATATGATTTCGAAAGACGGCATTAGCTGAAAAATAATATGAACTTTGTGTGAAAACTGAACTACAACTACCTAGACGCTATGGGGTAATTGTGCTGTTACATGCAAGCAGTGCGCTCCTACCCACTTTCACTAACAAAAGGCTCTGGTGAGCCGACACTAAGATGATGAGCTTTGAAACGCCTACTCAAATGAGTGGGATTATACCTGAGAAAAATGGCAGCATTTCCAGCAACCCATAATTATTCTCTAATGATAAGGAAGGAATCCCAAAACACTGGTGTCTAGAGATACAATTTCAAAAGACGGCATTAGCTAAAAAATAATATGAACTTTGTGTGAAAATCTGAACTACAACTACCAAGACGCTATGGGGTAATGGTGCTGTTACATGCAAGCCGTATGCTCCTACCCACTTTCACTGATATAAGGCTCTCGTGAGCCAGCCCCAAGCTGACAAGCTTTGGAACACCTGCATGCTATGAGTGGGATTATACCTGAGAAAATTGGCAGCATGTCCAGCAACCTGTAAATATTCTCTACTGATGAGGGAGGAATTCCGAAACACTGGTGTCTAGAGATACGACTTTGGAAGACGGCATTAGCTGAAAAATAATATGAACTTTGTGTGAAAAACTGAACTACAACTACCAAGACGCTATGGGGTAATGGCGCTTTTACATGCAAGTAGTGCTCTCCTACCCACTTTCACTGATAAAAGGCTCTCGTGAGCCGACCCCAAGCTGACGAGCTTTGGAACGTCTGCACTCTATGAGTGGGATTATACCTGAGAAAATTGGCAGCATGTCCAGCAACCCATAAATATGCTCTACTGATGAGGGAAGAATCACAAAACACTGGTGTCTTGGGATACAATTTCGAAAGATGGCATTAGCTGAAAAATAATATGAACTTTTTGTGAAAAACTGAACTACAACTACCAAGACGCAATGGGGAAATGGCGCTGTTACATGCAAGCAGTGCACTCCTACCCACTTTCACTGATAAAAGGCTCTCGTGAGCCACCCCAAGCTGACGAGCTTTGGAATGCCTGCACGCTATGAGTGGGATAATACCTGAGAAAATTGTCAGCATGTCCAGCAACCCGTAAATATTCTCTAATGATGAGTCAGGAATCCCGAAACACTGGTGTCCAGAGATACAATTTGGAAAGATGCCATTAGCAGAAAAATAATATGAATTTTCCGTGAAAAACTGAACTACAACTACAAAGACGCTATGGGGTAATGGCGCTGTTACATGCAAGCATTGCGCTCCTACCCACTTTCACTGATAAAAGGCTCTCGTTAGCCAGCCCCAAACGGACAAGTTTTGGAACGCCTGCACGCTATGAGTGGGATTATACCTGAGAAAATTGGCAGCATGTCCAGCAACCCATAAATATTCTCTACTGATGAGGGAAGAATCCCAAAACACTGGTGTCTAGAGATACGATTTCGAAAGATGGCATTAGCTGAAAAATAATATGAACTTTGTGTGAAAAACTGAACTACAACTACCAACACGCTATGGGGTAATGGTGCTGTTATATGCAAGCAGTGTGCTCCTACCCACTTTCAATGATAAAAGGCTCTCGTGAGCCACCCCAAGCTGACAAGCTATGGAACGCCTGCATGCTAAGAGTGGCATTATACCTGAGAAAATTGGTAGCATGTCCAGCAACCCATAAATATTCTCTATTGATGACGGAAGAATCCCAAACCTCAGGTGTCTAGAGATACGATTTCAGAAGACCGCATTAGCTGAAAAATAATATGAACTTTGTGTGAAAAACTGAACTACAACTACCAAGACGCTATGGGGTAATGGCGCTGTTATATGCAAGCAGTGCGCTCCTACTCACTTTCACTGATAAAAGGCTCTCGTGAGCCACCCCCAAGCTGACGAGCTTTGGAACGCCTGCACGCTATGAGTGGGATTATACCTGAGAAACTTGGCAGCATGTCCAGCAACCCATAAATAATCTCTACTGATGAGGGAGGAATCCCGAAACACTGGTGTCTAGAGATACAATTTCGAATGATGGCATTAGCTGAAAAATAATATGAATTTTCCGTGAAAAATTGAACTACAACTACAAAGACGCTATGGGGTAATGGCGCTGTTACATGCAAGCAGGGCACTCCTACCCACTTTCACTGATAAAAGACTCTCGTTAGACGCCCCAAAACAGACAAGCTTTGGAACACCTGCACGTTATGAGTGGGATTATACTTGAGAAACTTGGCAGCATGTCCAGCAACCCATAAATAATCTCTACTGATGAGGGAGGAATCCCGAAACACTGGTGCCTAGAGATATGATTTCGAAAGATGGCAATAGCTGAAAAATAATATGAACTTTGTGTGAAAAACTGAACTACATCTACAAAGACACTATGGGGTAATGGCACTGTTACATTCAAGCAGTGCGATCCTACCCACTTTCACTGATAAAAGGCTCTCGTGAGCCACCACAAGCTGATGAGCTTTGGAACACCTGCACGCTATGAGTGGGATTATACCTGAGAAAATTGGCAGCATGTCCAGCAACCCATAAATATTCTCTACTGATGAGGGAAGAATCCCAAAACTCTGGTGTCTAGAGATATGAATTCGGAAGACAGCATTAGCTGAAAAATAATATGAACTTTGTGTGAAAAACTGAACTACAACTACCAAGACGCAATGGGGTAATGGCGCTGTTATATGCAAGCAGAGCGCTCCTACTCACTTTAACTGATAAAAGGCTCTCGTGAGCCGCCCCCAAGCTGACAAGCTTTGGAACGCCTGCACGCTATGAGTGGGATTATACCTAAGAAACTTGGCAGCATGTCCAGCAACCCGTAAATAATCTCTATTGATGAGGGAGGAATCCCGAAACACTGGTGTCTACAGATACGATTTTGAAAGATGGCATTAGCTGAAAAATAATATGAACTTTGTGTGAAAAACTGGACTACAACTACAAAGACGCTATGGGGTAATGGCACTGTTACATGCAAGCAGTGCGCTCCGACCCACTTTCACAGATAAAAGGCTCTGGTGAGCCTCCCCCAAGATGATGAGCTTTGGAACGCCTACTCAAATGAGTGGAATTATACCTGAGAAAAATGGCAGCATTTCCAGCAACCCATAAATATTCTCTACAGATAAGGAAGGAATCCCGAAACAATGGTGTCTAGAGATACGATTTCAAAAGACGGCATTAGCTGAAAAATAATATGAACTTTGTGTGAAAATCTGAACTCCAACAACCAAGACGCTAATGGGGTAATGGCGCTGTTACATGCAAGCCGTACACTCCTACACACTTTCACTGATAAAAGGCTCTCGTGAGCCACCCCAAGCTGACGAGCTTTGGAACGCCTGCACGCTATGAGTGGGATTATACCTGAGAAAATTGGTAGCATGTCCAGCAACCCATAAATATTCTCTACTGATGAGGGAAGAATCCCAAACCTCAGGTGTCTAGAGATACGATTTCAGAAGACAGCATTAGCTGAAAAATAATAATATGAACTTTGTGTGAAAAACTGAACTACAACTACCAAGACGCTATGGGGTAATGGTACTGTTATATGCAAGCAGTGCGCTCCTACTCACTTTCACTGATAAAAGGCTCTCGTGAGCCGCCCCCAAGCTGACGAGCTTTGGCACGCCTGCACGCTATGACTGGGATTATACCTGAGAAAGTTGGCAACATATCCAGCAACTCGTAAATATTCTCTAATTATGAGTGAGGAATCCCGAAACACTGGTGCATAGAGATACAATTTCGAAAGACGCATTAGCTGAAAAATATTATGAATTTTCTGTGAAAAACTGAACTACAAATACAAAGACGCTATGGGGTAATGGCGCTGTTACATGCAAGCAGGGCACTCCTACCCACTTTCACTGATAAAAGGCTCTCGTTAGCCGCCCCCAAACTGACAAGCTTTGGAACGCCTGCACGCTATGAGTGGGATTATACCTGAGAAACTTGGCAGCATGTCCAGCAACCCGTAAATAATCTCTATTGATGAGGGAGGAATCCCGAAACACTGGTGTCTGCAGATACGATTTTGAAAGATGGCATTAGCTGAAAAATAATATGAACTTTGTGTGAAAAACTGGACTACAACTACAAAGACGCTATGGGGTAATGGCACTGTTACATGCAAGCAGTGCGCTCCTACCCACTTTCACTGATAAAAGGCTCTCGTGAGCCACCCAAGCTGACGAGCTTTGGAACGCCTGCACGCTATGAGTGGGATTATACCAGAGAAAATTGGCAGCATGTCCAGCAACCCATAAATATTCTCTACTGATGAGGGAAGAATCCCAAAACTCTGGTGTCTAGAGATATGAATTCGGAAGACAGCATTAGCTGAAAAATAATATGAACTTTGTGTGAAAAACTGAACTACATCTACCAAGACGCTATGGGGTAATGGCGCTGTTATATGCAAGCAGTGCGCTCCTACTCACTTTAACTGATAAAAGGCTCTCGTGAGCCGCCCCCAAGCTGACGAGCTTTGGAACGCCTGCACGCTATGAGTGGGATTATACCTGAGAAAATTAGCACCATGTCCAGCAACCCATAAATATTCTCTAATGATGAGTCAGGAATCCCGAAACACTGGTGTCTAGAGATACAATTTCAAAAGACGGCATTTGCTGAAAAATAATATGAACTTTGTGTGAAAATCTGTACTACAACTACCAAGACGCTATGGGGTAATGGCGCTGTTACATGCAAGCCATACGCTCCTACCCACTTTCACTGATAAAAGGCTCTCGTGAGCCACCCCCAAGCAGACGAGCTTTGGAACGTCTGCACGGTATGAGTGGGATTATACCTGAGAAAAATGGCAGCATTTCCAGCAACCCGTAAATGTTCTCTACCTCTAAGGAAAGAATCCCGAAACACTGGTGTCTAGAGATACAATTTCGGTAGACGGCATTAGCTGAAAGATAATATGAACTTTGTGTGAAAATCTGAACTACAACTACCAAGACGCTATGGGGTAATGGAACTTTTACATGCAAGCCATATGCTCCTACCCACTTTCACTGATAAAAGGCTCTCGTGAGCCACCCCCAAGCTGACAAGCTTTGGAACGCCTGCACGCTATGAGTGGGATTATACCTGAGAAAATTGGCAGTATGTCCAGCAACCTGTAAATATTCTCTACTGATGAGGGAGGAATCCTGAAACACTGGTGTCTAGAGATACAATTTCGAAAGATGGCATTAGCTGAAAAATAATATGAACTTTGCGTGAAAAATTGAACTACAACTACCAAGACGCTATGGGGTAATGGCGCTGTTACATGCAAGCAGTGTGCTCCTACCCACTTTCACTGATAAAAGGCTCTTGTGAGCCACCCCAAGCTGATGAGCTTTGGAACGCCTGCATGCTATGAGGGGGATTATACCTGAGAAAATTGGCAGCATGTCCAGCAACCCATAAATATTCTCTACTGATGAGGGAAGAATCCCAAAACACTGGTGTCTAGAGATACGATTTTGAAAGACGGCATTAGCTGAAAAATAATATGAACTGTGTGTGAAAACTGAACTACAACTACCAAAACGCTATGGGGTAATTGTGCTGTTAAATGCAAGCAGTGCGCTCCTACCCACTTTCACTGATAAAAGGCTCTGGTGAGCCGCCCCCAAGATGACGAGCTTTGGAACGCCAACTCAAATGAGTGGGATTATGACTGAGAAAAATGGCAAGAATTTCCAGCAACCTGTAAATATTCTCTACTGATAAGGAAGGAATCCCGAAACACTGGTGTCTTGAGATACGATTTTGAAAGATGGCATTAGTTGAAAAATAATATGAACTTTGTGTGAAAATCTGTACTACAACTACCAAGACGCTATGGGGTAATGGCGCTGTTACATGCAAGCAGTGCGCTCCTACCCACTTTCACTGATAAAAGGCTCTAGTGAGCCACCCCAAGGTGATGAGCTTTGGAACACATGCACGCTATGAGTGGGATTATACCTGAGAAAATTGGCAGCATGTCCAGCAACCCATAAATATTCTCTACTCATGAGGGAAGAACCCCAAAACTCTGGTGTCTAGAGATATGATTTTGAAAGACGGCATTAGCTGAAAAATAATATGAACTTTGTGTGAAAACTGAACTACAACTACCTAGACGCTATGGGGTAATTGTGCTGTTACATGCAAGCAGTGCGCTCCTACCCACTTTCACTGACAAAAGGCTCTGGTGAGCCGACACTAAGATGACGAGCTTTGAAACGCCTACTCAAATGAGTGGGATTATACCTGAGAAAAATGGCAGCATTTCCAGCAACCCGTAATTATTCTCTAATGATAAGGAAGGAATCCCGAAACACTGGTGTCTAGAGATACAATTTCAAAAGACAGCATTAGCTAAAAAATAATATGAACTTTGTGTGAAAATCTGAACTATAACTACCAAGACGCTATGGGGTAATTGTGCTGTTACATGCAAGCCGTATGCTCCTACCCACTTTCACTGATATAAGGCTCTCGTGAGCCAGCCCCAAGCTGACAAGCTTTGGAACGCCTGAACGCAATGAGTGGGATTATACCTGAGAAAATTGGCAGCATGTCCAGCAACCTGTAAATATTCTCTACTGATTAGGGAGGAATTCAGAAACACTGGTGTCTATAGATACGACTTCGGAAGACGGCATTAGCTGAAAAATAATATGAACTTTGTGTGAAAAACTGAACTACAACTACCAAGACGCTATGGGGTAATGGCGCTTTTACATGCAAGCAGTGCTATCCTACCCACTTTCACTGATAAAAGGCTCTCGTGAGCCGCCCCCAAGCTGACGAGCTTTGGAAAGTCTGCATTCTATGAGTGGGATTATACCTGAGAAAAATGGCAGCATTTCCATCCCCGTAAATATTCTCTACTGATAAGGAAGGAATCCCGACACACTGGTGTCTTGAGATACGATTTCAAAAGATGGCATTAGCTGAAAAATAATATGAACTTTGTGTGAAAAACTGGACTACAACTACCAAAACGCTTTGGGGTAATAGCGCTGTTACATGCAAGCAGTGCGCTCCTACCCACTTTCACTGATAAAAGGCTCTCGTGAGCCACCCCAAGCTGACGAGCTTTGGAACGCCTGCATGCTATGAGTGGGATTATACCTGAGAAAATTGGCAGCATGTCCAGCAACCTGTAAATATTCTCTACTGATTAGGGAGGAATTCCGAAACACTGGTGTCTAGAGATACGACTTCGGAAGACGGCAATAGCTGAAAAATAATATGAACTTTGTGTGAAAAACTGAACTACAACTACCAAGACGCTATGGGGTAATGGCGCTTTTACATGGAAGCAGTACTCTCATACCCACTTTCACTGATAAAAGGCTCTTGTGAGCCGCCCCCAACCTGACGAGCTTTGGAACGTCTGCACTCTATGAGTGGGATTATACCTGAGAAAAATGGCAGCATTTCCATCCCCGTAAATATTCTCTACTCATGAGGGAAGAATCCCAAAACTCTGGTGTCTAGAGATATGATTTCGAAAGACGGCATTAGCTGAAAAATAATATGAACTTTGTGTGAAAACTGAACAACAACTACCTAGACGCTATGGGGTAATTGTGCTGTTACATGCAAGCAGTGCGCTCCAACCTACTTTCACTGACAAAAGGCTCTGGTGAGCCGACACTAAAATGACGAGCTTTGAAACGCCTACTCAAATTAGTGGGATTATACCTGAGAAAAATGGCAGCATTTCCAGCAACCCGTAATTATTCTCTAATGATAAGGAAGGAATCCCAAAACACTGGTGTCTAGAGATACAATTTCAAAAGACGGCATTAGCTGAAAAATAATATGAACTTTGTGTGAAAAATTGAACTACAACTACCAAGACGCTATGGGGTAATGGCGCTGTTACATGCAAGCAGTGTGCTCCTACCCACTTTCACTGATAAAAGGCTCTCGTGAGCCACCCCAAGCTGACGAGCTTTGGAACGCCTGCATGCTATGAGGGGGAGTATACCTGAGAAAATTGGCAGCATGTCCTGCAACCGATAAATATTCTCTACTGATGAGGGAAGAATCCCAAAACACTGGTATCTTGAGATACGATTTCGAAAGATAGCATTAGCTCAAAAATAATATGAACTTTGTGTGAAAAACTGAACTACAACTACCAAGAAGCTATGGGGTAATGGCGCTGTTACATGCAAGCAGTGCGCTCCTACCCACTTTCACTGATAAAAGGCTCTAGTGTGCCACCCCAAGCTGATGAGCTTTGGAACACCTGCACGCTATGAGTGGGATTATACCTGAGAAAATTGGCAGCATGACCAGCAACGCTTAAATATTCCCTACTCATGAGGGAAGAATCCCAAAACTCTGGTGTCTAGAGATATGATTTCGAAAGATGGCATTAGCTGAAAAATAATATGAACTTTGTGTGAAAACTGAACTAGAACTACCTAGACGCTATGGGGTAATTGTGCTGTTACATGCAAGCAGTGCGCTCCTACCCACTTTCACTGACAAAAGGCTCTGGTGAGCCGACACTAAGATGACGAGCTTTCGAACGCCTGCACGCTATGAGTGGGATTATACCTGATAAAATTGGCAGCATGCCCATCAACCCATAAATATTCTCTACTGATGAGCGAAGAATCCCGAAACACTGGTGTATAGAGATACAATTTCGAAAGATGGCATTAGCTGAAAAATAATATGAATTTTCCGTGAAAAACTGAACTACAACTACAAAGACGCTATGGGGTAATGGCGCTGTTACATGCAAGCAGGGCACTCCTACCCACTTTCACTGATAAAGGCTCTCGTTAGCCGCCCCCAAACTGACAAGCTTTGGAACGCCTGCACGCTATGAGTGGGATTATACCTGAGAAACTTGGCAGCATGTCCAGCAACCCGTAAATAATCTCTACTGATGAGGGAGGAATCCCGAAACACTGGTGTCTAGAGATACGATTTTAAAAGATGGCAATAGCTGAAAAATAATATGAACTTTGTGTAAAAAACTGAACTACAACTACAAAGACGCTATGGGGTAATGGCACTGTTACATGCAAGCAGTGCGCTCCTACCCACTTTCGCTGATAAAAGGCTCTCTTGAGCCAACCCAAGCTGACGAGCTTTGGAACACCTACAAGCTATGAGTGGGATTATACCTGAGAAAATTGGCAGCATGTCCAGCAACCCATAAATATTCTCGACTGATGAGAGAAGAATCCCAAACCTCTGCTTTCTAGAGATACGATTTCAGAAGCCAGCATTAGCTGAAAAATAATATGAACTTTGTGTGAAAAACTGAACTATAACTACCAAGACGCTATGGGGTAATGGCGCTGTGATATGCAAGCAGTGCGCTCCTACTCACTTTCACTGATAAAAGGCTCTCGTGAGCCACCCCCAAGCTGATGAGCTTTGGAACGCCTGCACGCTATGAGTGGGATTATACCTGAGAAAATTGGCAGCATGTCCAGCAACCCGTAAATATTCTCTAATGATGAGTGAGGAATCCCGAAACACTGGTGTACAGAGATACAATTTCGAAAGATGGCATTAGCTGAAAAATAATATGAATTTTCCGTGAAAAACTGAACTAGAAATACAAAGACGCTATGGGGTTATGGCGCTGTTACATGCAAGCAGGGCACCCCTACCCATTTTCACTGATAATAGGCATTTGTTAGCCACCCCCAAACTGACAAGCTTTGGAACGCCTGCACGCTATGAGAGGGATTATACCTGAGAAACTTGGCAGCATGTCCAGCAACCCGTAAATAATCTCTACTGATGAGGGAGGAATCCCGAAACACTGGTGTCTAGAGATACGATTTCGAAAGATGGCATTAGCTGAAAAATAATATGAACTTTGTGTGAAAAACTGAACTACAACTACATAGATGCTATGGGGTAATGGCACTGTTACATGCAAGCAGTGCGCTCCTACCCACTTTCACTGATAAAAGGCTCTCATGAGCCACCCCAACCTGACGAGCTTTGGAACGCCTGCACGCTATGAGTGGGATTATACCTGAGAAAATTGGCAGAATGTCCAGCAACCCATAAATATTCTCTACTGATGAGGGAAGAATCCCAAAACTCTGGTGTCTAGAGATATGAATTTGGAAGACAGCATTAGCTGAAAAATAATATGAACTTTGTGTGAAAAACTGAACTACAACTACCAAGACGCTATGGGGTAATGGCGGTGTTATATGCAAGCAGTGCGCTCCTACTCACTTTAACTGATAAAAGGCTCTCGTGAGCCGCCCCAAAGCTGACGAGCTTATGAACGCCTGCACGCTATGAGTGGGATAATACCTGAGAAAATTGTCAGCATGTCCAGCAACCCGTAAATATTCTTTAATGATGAGTCAGGAATCCCGAAACACTGGTGTCCAGAGATACAATTTGGAAAGATGCCATTAGCAGAAAAATAATATGAATTTTCCGTGAAAAACTGAACTACAACTACAAAGACGCTATGGGGTAATGGCGCTGTTGCATGCAAGCATTGCGCTCCTACCCACTTTCACTGATAAAAAGCTCTCGTTAGCCAGCCCCAAACTGACAAGTTTTGGAACGCCTGCACGCTATGAGTGGGATTATACCTGAGAAAATTGGCAGCATGTCCAGCAACCCATAAATATTCTCTACTGATGAGGGAAGAATCCCAAAACACTGGTGTCTAGAGATACGATTTCAGAAGACAGCATTAGCTGAAAAATAATATGAACTTTGTTTGAAAAACTGAACTACAACTACCAAGACGCTATGGGGTAATGGTGCTGTTATATGCAAGCAGTGCGCTCCTACCCACTTTCAATGATAAAAGGCTCTCGTGAGCCACCCCAAGCTGACAAGCTATGGAACGCCTGCATGCTATGAGTGGCATTATACCTGAGAAAATTGGTAGCATGTCCAGCAACCCATAAATATTCTCTACTGATGAGGGAAGAATCCCAAACCTCAGGTGTTTAGAGATACGATTTCAGAAGACAGCATTAGCTGAAAAATAATATGAACTTTGTGTGAAAAACTGAACTACAACTACCAAGACGCTATGGGGTAATGGCGCTGTTATATGCAAGCAGTGCGCTCCTACCCACTTTCACTGATAAAAGGCTCTAGTGTGCCACCCCAAGCTGATGAGCTTTGGAACACCTGCACGCTATGAGTGGGATTATACCTGAGAAAATTGGCAGCATGTCCAGCAACGCATAAATATTCCCTACTCATGAGGGAAGAATCCCAAAACTCTGGTGTCTAGAGATATGATTTCGAAAGATGGCATTAGCTGAAAAATAATATGAACTTTGTGTGAAAACTGAACTAGAACTACCTAGACGCTATGGGGTAATTGTGCTGTTACATGCAAGCAGTGCGCTCCTACCCACTTTCACTGACAAAAGGCTCTGGTGAGCCGACACTAAGATGACGAGCTTTCGAACGCCTGCACGCTATGAGTGGGATTATACCTGATAAAATTGGCAGCATGCCCAGCAACCCATAAATATTCTCTACTGATGAGGGAAGAATCCCGAAACACTGGTGTATAGAGATACAATTTCGAAAGATGGCATTAGCTGAAAAATAATATGAATTTTCCGTGAAAAACTGAACTACAACTACAAAGACGCTATGGGGTAATGGCGCTGTTACATGCAAGCAGGGCACTCCTACCCACTTTCACTGATAAAAGGCTCTCGTTAGCCGCCCCCAAACTGACAAGCTTTGGAACGCCTGCACGCTATGAGTGGGATTATACCTGAGAAACTTGGCAGCATGTCCAGCAACCCGTAATTAATCTCTACTGATGAGGGAGGAATCCCGAAACACTGGTGTCTAGAGATACGATTTTAAAAGATGGCAATAGCTGAAAAATAATATGAACTTTGTGTAAAAAACTGAACTACAACTACAAAGACGCTATGGGGTAATGGCACTGTTACATGCAAGCAGTGCGCTCCTACCCACGTTCGCTGATAAAAGGCTCTCTTGAGCCAACCCAAGCTGACGAGCTTTGGAACACCTACAAGCTATGAGTGGGATTATACCTGAGAAAATTGGCAGCATGTCCAGCAACCCATAAATATTCTCGACTGATGAGAGAAGAATCCCAAACCTCTGCTTTCTAGAGATACGATTTCAGAAGCCAGCATTAGCTGAAAAATAATATGAACTTTGTGTGAAAAACTGAACTATAACTACCAAGACGCTATGGGGTAATGGCGCTGTGATATGCAAGCAGTGCGCTCCTACTCACTTTCACTGATAAAGGCTCTCGTGAGCCACCCCCAAGCTGATGAGCTTTGGAACGCCTGCACGCTATGAGTGGGATTATACCTGAGAAAATTGGCAGCATGTCCAGCAACCCGTAAATATTCTCTAATGATGAGTGAGGAATCCCGAAACACTGGTGTACAGAGATACAATTTCGAAAGATGGCATTAGCTGAAAAATAATATGAATTTTCCGTGAAAAACTGAACTAGAAATACAAAGACGCTATGGGGTTATGGCGCTTTTACATGCAAGCCGGGCACCCCTACCCATTTTCACTGATAATAGGCATTTGTTAGCCACCCCCAAACTGACAAGCTTTGGAACGCCTGCACGCTATGAGTGGGATTATACCTGAGAAACTAGGCAGCATGTCCAGCAACCCGTAAATAATCTCTACTGATGAGGGAGGAATCCCGAAACACTGGTGTCTAGAGATACGATTTCGAAAGATGGCATTAGCTGAAAAATAATATGAACTTTGTGTGAAAAACTGAACTACAACTACAAAGATGCTATGGGGTAATGGCACTGTTACATGCAAGCAGTGCGCTCCTACCCACTTTCACTGATAAAAGGCTCTCATGAGCCACCCCAACCTGACGAGCTTTGGAACGCCTGCACGCTATGAGTGGGATTATACCTGAGAAAATTGGCAGCATATCCAGCAACCCATAAATATTCTCTACTGATGAGGGAAGAATCCCAAAACTCTGGTGTCTAGAGATATGAATTTGGAAGACAGCATTAGCTGAAAAATAATATGAACTTTGTGTTAAAAACTGAACTACAACTACCAAGACGCTATGGGGTAATGGGGGTGTTATATGCAAGCAGTGCGCTCCTACTCACTTTAACTGATAAAAGGCTCTCGTGAGCCGCCCCCAAGCTGACGAGCTTATGAACGCCTGCACGCTATGAGTGGGATAATACCTGAGAAAATTGTCAGCATGTCCAGCAACCCGTAAATATTCTTTAATGATGAGTCAGGAATCCCGAAACACTGGTGTCCAGAGATACAATTTGGAAAGATGCCATTAGCAGAAAAATAATATGAATTTTCTGTGAAAAACTGAACTACAACTACAAAGACGCTATGGGGTAATGGCGCTGTTACATGCAAGCATTGCGCTCCTACCCACTTTCACTGATAAAAAGCTCTCGTTAGCCAGCCCCAAACTGACAAGTTTTGGAACGCCTGCACGCTATGAGTGGGATTATACCTGAGAAAATGGTCAGCATGTCCAGCAACCCATAAATATTCTCTACTGATGAGGGAAGAATCCCAAAACACTGGTGTCTAGAGATACGATTTCGAAAGATGGCATTAGCTGAAAAATAATATGAACTTTGTGTGAAAAACTGAACTACAACTACCAAGACGCTATGGGGTAATGGTGCTGTTATATGCAAGCAGTGCGCTCCTACCCACTTTCACTGACAAAAGGCTCTGGTGAGCCGACACTAAGATGACGAGCTTTCGAACGCCTGCACGCTATGAGTGGGATTATACCTGATAAAATTGGCAGCATGCCCAGCAACCCATAAATATTCTCTACTGATGAGCGAAGAATCCCGAAACACTGGTGTATAGAGATACAATTTCGAAAGATGGCATTAGCTGAAAAATAATATGAATTTTCCGTGAAAAACTGAACTACAACTACAAAGACGCTATGGGGTAATGGCGCTGTTACATGCAAGCAGGGCACTCCTACCCACTTTCACTGATAAAAGGCTCTCGTTAGCCGCCCCCAAACTGACAAGCTTTGGAACGCCTGCACGCTATGAGTGGGATTATACCTGAGAAACTTGGCAGCATGTCCAGCAACCCGTAAATAATCTCTACTGATGAGGGAGGAATCCCGAAACACTGGTGTCTAGAGATACGATTTTAAAAGATGGCAATAGCTGAAAAATAATATGAACTTTGTGTAAAAAACTGAACTACAACTACAAAGACGCTATGGGGTAATGGCACTGTTACATGCAAGCAGTGCGCTCCTACCCACGTTCGCTGATAAAAGGCTCTCTTGAGCCAACCCAAGCTGACGAGCTTTGGAACACCTACAAGCTATGAGTGGGATTATACCTGAGAAAATTGGCAGCATGTCCAGCAACCCATAAATATTCTCGACTGATGAGAGAAGAATCCCAAACCTCTGCTTTCTAGAGATACGATTTCAGAAGCCAGCATTAGCTGAAAAATAATATGAACTTTGTGTGAAAAACTGAACTATAACTACCAAGACGCTATGGGGTAATGGCGCTGTGATATGCAAGCAGTGCGCTCCTACTCACTTTCACTGATAAAAGGCTCTCGTGAGCCACCCCAAGCTGATGAGCTTTGGAACGCCTGCACGCTATGAGTGGGATTATACCTGAGAAAATTGGCAGCATGTCCAGCAACCCGTAAATATTCTCTAATGATGAGTGAGGAATCCCGAAACACTGGTGTACAGAGATACAATTTCGAAAGATGGCATTAGCTGAAAAATAATATGAATTTTCCGTGAAAAACTGAACTAGAAATACAAAGACGCTATGGGGTTATGGCGCTGTTACATGCAAGCAGGGCACCCCTACCCATTTTCACTGATAATAGGCATTTGTTAGCCACCCCCAAACTGACAAGCTTTGGAACGCCTGCACGCTATGAGTGGGATTATACCTGAGAAACTTGGCAGCATGTCCAGCAACCCGTAAATAATCTCTACTGATGAGGGAGGAATCCCAAAACTCTGGTGTCTAGAGATATGAATTTGGAAGACAGCATTAGCTGAAAAATAATATGAACTTTGTGTGAAAAACTGAACTACAACTACCAAGACGCTATGGGGTAATGGCGGTGTTATATGCAAGCAGTGCGCTCCTACTCACTTTAACTGATAAAAGGCTCTCGTGAGCCGCCCCCAAGCTGACGAGCTTATGAACGCCTGCACGCTATGAGTGGGATAATACCTGAGAAAATTGTCAGCATGTCCAGCAACCCGTAAATATTCTTTAATGATGAGTCAGGAATCCCGAAACACTGGTGTCCAGAGATACAATTTGGAAAGATGCCATTAGCAGAAAAATAATATGAATTTTCCGTGAAAAACTGAACTACAACTACAAAGACGCTATGGGGTAATGGCGCTGTTACATGCAAGCATTGCGCTCCTACCCACTTTCACTGATAAAAACCTCTCGTTAGCCAGCCCCAAACTGACAAGTTTTGGAACGCCTGCACGCTATGAGTGGGATTATACCTGAGAAAATTGGCAGCATGTCCAGCAACCCATAAATATTCTCTACTGATGAGGGAAGAATCCCAAAACACTGGTGTCTAGAGATACAATTTCGAAAGATGGCATTAGCTGAAAAATAATATGAACTTTGTGTGAAAACTGAACTACAACTACCAAGACGCTATGGGGTAATGGTGCTGTTATATGCAAGCAGTGCGCTCCTACCCACTTTCACTGACAAAAGGCTCTGGTGAGCCGACACTAAGATGACGAGCTTTCGAACGCCTGCACGCTATGAGTGGGATTATACCTGATAAAATTGGCAGCATGCCCAGCAACCCATAAATATTCTCTACTGATGAGCGAAGAATCCCGAAACACTGGTGTATAGAGATACAATTTCGAAAGATGTCATTAGCTGAAAAATAATATGAATTTTCCGTGAAAAACTGAACTACAACTACAAAGACGCTATGGGGTAATGGCGCTGTTACATGCAAGCAGGGCACTCCTACCCACTTTCACTGATAAAAGGCTCTCGTTAGCCGCCCCCAAACTGACAAGCTTTGGAACGCCTGCACGCTATGAGTGGGATTATACCTGAGAAACATGGCAGCATGTCCAGCAACCCATAAATAATCTCTACTGATGAGGGAGGAATCACGAAACACTGGTGTCTAGAGATACAATTTCGAAAGATGGCATTAGCTGAAAAATAATATGAATTTTCCGTGAAAAATTGAACTACAACTCCAAAGACACTATGGGGTAATGGCACTGTTACATGCAAGCAGTGCGATCCTACCCACTTTCACTGATAAAAGCCTCTCGTGAGCCACCCCAAGCTGATGAGCTTTGGAACACCTGCACGCTATGAGTGGGATTATACCTGAGAAAATTGGCAGCATGTCCAGCAACCCATAAATATTCTCTACTGATGAGGGAAGAATCCCAAAACTCTGGTGTCTAGAGATATGAATTCGGAAGACAGCATTAGCTGAAAAATAATATGAACTTTGTGTGAAAAACTGAACTACAACTACCAAGACGCAATGGGGTAATGGCGCTGTTATATGCAAGCAGAGCGCTCCTACTCACTTTAACTGATAAAAGGCTCTCGTGAGCCGCCCCCAAGCTGACAAGCTTTGGAACGCCTGCACGCTATGAGTGGGATTATACCTAAGAAACTTGGCAGCAAGTCCAGCAACCCGTAAATAATCTCTATTGATGAGGGAGGAATCCTGAAACACTGGTGTCTACAGATACGATTTTGAAAGATGGCATTAGCTGAAAAATAATATGAACTTTGTGTGAAAAACTGGATTACAACTACAAAGATGCTATGGGGTAATGGCACTGTTACATGCAAGCAGTGCGCTCCGACCCACTTTCACAGATAAAAGGCTCTGGTGAGCCTCCCCCAAGATGATGAGCTTTGGAACGCCTACTCAAATGAGTGGAATTATACCTGAGAAAAATGGCAGCATTTCCAGCAACCCATAAATATTCTCTACAGATAAGGAAGGAATCCCGAAACAATGGTGTCTAGAGATACGATTTCAAAAGACGGCATTAGCTGAAAAATAATATGAACTTTGTGTGAAAATCTGAACTCCAACAACCAAGACGCTAATGGGGTAATGGCGCTGTTACATGCAAGCCGTACACTCCTACACACTTTCACTGATAAAAGGCTCTTGTGAGCCACCCCAAGCTGACGAGCTTTGGAACGCCTGCACGCTATGAGTGGGATTATACCTGAGAAAATTGGTAGCATGTCCAGCAACCCATAAATATTCTCTACTGATGAGGGAAGAATCCCAAACCTCAGGTGTCTAGAGATACGATTTCAGAAGACAGCATTAGCTGAAAAATAATAATATGAACTTTGTGTGAAAAACTGAACTACAACTACCAAGACGCTATGGGGTAATGGTACTGTTATATGCAAGCAGTGCGCTCCTACTCACTTTCACTGATAAAGGTTCTCGTGAGCCGCCCCCAAGCTGACGTAGCTTTGGCACGCCTGCACGCTATGACTGGGATTATACCTGAGAAAGTTGGCAGCATATCCAGCAACTCGTAAATATTCTCTAATTATGAGTGAGGAATCCCGAAACACTGGTGCATAGAGATACAATTTCGAAAGACGCATTAGCTGAAAAATATTATGAATTTTCTGTGAAAAACTGAACTACAAATACAAAGACGCTATGGGGTAATGGCGCTGTTACATGCAAGCAGGGCACTCCTACCCACTTTCACTGATAAAAGGCTCTCGTTAGCCGCCCCCAAACTGACAAGCTTTGGAACGCCTGCACGCTATGAGTGGGATTATACCTGAGAAACTTGGCAGCATGTCCAGCAACCCGTAAATAATCTCTATTGATGAGGGAGGAATCCCGAAACACTGGTGTCTGCAGATACGATTTTGAAAGATGGCATTAGCTGAAAAATAATATGAACTTTGTGTGAAAAACTGGACTACAACTACAAAGACGCTATGGGGTAATGGCACTGTTACATGCAAGCAGTGCGCTCCTACACACTTTCACTGATAAAAGGCTCTCGTGAGCCACCCCCAAGTTAACGAGCTTTGGAACGCCTACTCAAATGAGTGGAATTATACCTGAGAAAAATGGCTGCATTTCCAGCAACCCGTAAATATTCTCTACTGATAAGGAAGGAATCCCAAAACAATGGTGTCTAGAAATACGATTTCAAAGGACGGCATTAGCTGAAAAATAATATGAACTTTGTGTGAAAAACTGAACTACAACTACCTAGACGCTATGGGGTAATTGTGCTGTTACATGCAATCGGTGCGCTCCTACCCACTTTCACTGATAAAAGGCTCTGGTGAGCCTCCCCCAAGTTAACGAGCTTTGGAACGCCTACTCAAATGAGTGGAATTATACCTGAGAAAAATGGCTGCATTTCCAGCAACCCGTAAATATTCTCTACTGATAAGGAAGGAATCCCGAAACAATGGTGTCTAGAAATACGATTTCAAAGGACGGCATTAGCTGAAAAATAATATGAACTTTGTGTGAAAATCTGAACTACAACCACCAAGACGCTATGGCTTAATGGCGCTGTTATATGCAAGCAGTGCGTTCCTACTCACTTTCACTGATAAAAGGCTCTCGTGAGCCACCCCCAAGCTGATGAACTTTGGAACGCCTGTACGCTATGAGTGGGATTATACCTGAGAAAATTGGCAGCATGTCCAGCAACCCGTAAATATTCTCTAATGATGAGTGAGGAATCCAGAAACACTGGTGTATAGAGATACAATTTCGAAAGATGGCAGTAGCTGAAAAATAATATGACTTTTCAGTGAAAAACTGAACTACAAATAAAAAGACGCTATGGGATGATGGCGCTGTTACATGCAAGCAGGACACCCCTACCCACTTTCACTGATAAAAGGCATTCGTTAGCTGCCCCCAAACTGACAAGCTTTGGAACGCCTGCACGCTATGAGTGGGATTATACCTGAGAAACTTGGCAGCATGTCCAGCAACCCGTAAATAATCTCTACTGATGAGGGAGGAATCCCGAAACACTGGTGTCTAGATATACGATTTCGAAAGATGGCATTAGCTGAAAAATAATATGAACTTTGTGTGAAAAACTGAACTACAACTACAAAGACGCTATGGGGTAATGGCACTGTTACATGCAAGCAGTGCGCTCCTACCCACTTTCACTGATAAAAGTCTCTCGTGAGCCACCCCAAGCTGATGAGCTTTGGAACGCCTGCACACTATGAGTGGGATTATACCTGAGAAAATTGGCAGCATGTCCAGCAACCCATAAATATTCTCTACTGATGAGGGAAGAATCCCAAAACTCTGGTGTCTAGAGATATGAATTCGGAAGACAGCATTAGCTGAAAAATAATATGAACTTTGTGTGAAAAACTGAACTACAACTACCAAGACGCTATGGGGTAATGGCGCTGTTATATGCAAGCAGTGCGCTCCTACTCACTTTAACTGATAAAAGGCTCTCGTGAGCCGCCCCCAAGCTGACGAGCTTTGGAACGCCTGCACGCTATGAGTGGGATTATACCTGAGAAAATTGGCAGCATGTCCAGCAACCCGTAAATATTCTCTAATGATGAGTCAGGAATCCCGAAACACTGGTGTCTAGAGATACAATTTGGAAAGATGCCATTAGCAGAAAAATAATATGAATTTTCCGTGAAAAACTCAACTACAACTACAAAGACGCTATGGGGTAATGGCGCTGTTACATGCAAGCAGGGCGCTCCTACCCACTTTCACTGATAAAAGGCTTTCGTTAGCCACCCCCAAACTGACAAGTTTTGGAACGCCTGCACGCTATGAGTGGGATTATACCTGAGAAAATTGGCAACATGTCCAGCAACCCGTAAATATTCTCTAATGATGAGTGAGGAATCCCGAAACACTGGTGTATAGAGATACAATTTCGAAAGATGGCATTAGCTAAAAATAAAATAAATTTCCGGGAAAAACTGAACTACAACTACAAAGACGCTATGGGGTAATGGCGCTGTTACATGCAAGCAGGGCACTCCTACCCACTTTCATTGATAAAAGGCTCTCGTTAGCCGCCCCAAAACTGACAAGCTTTGGAACGCCTGCACGCTATGAGTGGGATTATACCTGAGACACTTGGCAGCATGTCCAGCAACCCGTAAATAATCTCTACTGATGAGGGAGGAATCCCGAAACACTGGTGTCAAGAGATACGATTTCGAAAGATGGCAATAGCTGAAAAATAATATGAACTTTGTGTGAAAAACTGAACTACAACTACAAAGACGCTATGGGGTAATGGCACTGTTACATGCAAGCAGTGCGCTCCTACCCACTTTCACTGATAAAAGGCTCTCGTGAGCCACCCCAAGCTGACGAGCTTTGGAACACCTGCACGCTATGAGTGGGATTATACCTGAGAAAATTGGCAGCATGTCCAGCAACCCATTAATATTCTCGACTGATGAGGGAAGAATCCCAAACCTCTGCTGTCTAGAGATACGATTTCCGAAGCCAGCATTAGCTGAAAAATAATATGAACTTTGTGTGAAAAACTGAACTACAACTACCAAGACGCTATGGGGTAATGGCGCTGTTATATGCAAGCAGTGCGTTCCTACTCACTTTCACTGATCAAAGGCTCTCGTGAGCCACCCCCAAGCTGATGAGCTTTGGAACGCCTGTACGCTATGAGTGGGATTATACCTGAGAAAATTGGCAGCATTTCCAGCAACCCGTAAATATTCTCTGCTCATGAGGGAGGAATCCCAAAACACTGGTGTCTAGAGATACAATTTCGAAAGACGCATTAGCTGAAAAAAAATAATATGAACTTTGTGTGAAAATCTGAACTACAACTACCAAGACACCATGGTGTAATGGCGCTGTTACATGCAACCTACCCACTTTCACTGATAAAAGGCTCTCGTGAGCCGCCCCCAAGCTAACGAGCTTTGGAACGCCTGCACGCTATGAGTGGGATTATACCTGAGAAAGTTGGCAGCATATCCAGCAACCCGTAAATATTCTCTAGTGATAGGATTTCGAAAGATGGCATTAGCTGAAAAATAATAAGAACTTTGTGTGAAAAACTGAACTACAACTACCAAGACGCTATGGGGTAATGGCACTGTTACATGCAAGCAGTGCGCTCCTACCCACTTTCACTGATAAAAGGCTCTCGTGAGCCGCCCCCAAGCTGACGAGCTTTGGAACGCCTGCACGCTATGTGTGGGATTACACCTGAGAAAATTGACAGCATGTCCAGCAACCTGTAAATATTCTCTACTGATGAGGGAGGAATCCTGAAACACTGGTGTCTAGAGATATGACTTCGGAAGACAGCATTAGCTGAAAAATAATATGAACTTTGTGTGAAAAACTGAACTACAACTACCAAGACGCTATGGGGTAATGGCACTGTTATATGCAAGCAGTGCACTCCTACCCACGTTCACTGATAAAAGGCTCTCGTAAGCCGCCCCCAAGCTGACGAGCTTTGGAACGCCTGCACGCTATGAGTGGGATTATACCTGAGAAAATTGGCAGCATGTCCAGCAACCCGTAAATATTCTCTACTGATGAGGGAGGAATCCCAAAACACTGGTGTCTAGAGACACGATTTCGAAAGATGGCATTAACTGAAAAATAATGTGTACTTTGTGTGAAAACTGAACTACAACTACCAAGACGCTATGGGGTAATCGCGCTGTTACATGCAAGCAGTGCGCTCCTACCCACTTTCAGCAATAGAGCTTTAACATTGGTTTGAATGTTCTCCACAGATGCTCAACTTTTTAAGGCACTTCAGCCTAAGGATATCAATCCCTTTCTCCTGTGAGCTGATTAGCTCACTTATTTTACATTACTAGTATAATGCTAGGTGTAAATGCCATTGTTTATTTACATTTGTGTGTGCAAGAATAATTATTTACATTTCCAAAACCACTCTTTTGTACAACTTTGATGTCCTAATGGTTTATGAATATCTGATATTGCAACAGAATGCGTTTGTGCTTTAAATGTCAAATTAAGTGAAGCACAAGTAGAATTGTCAGGTATGCTTTCTTAAAATAAAGATTAAGCAGGCAGGTCAATAACACTGTCACAAGCTAAATTGTCACTTCTTAGACCTGGCCCTTTTTGCAGGGTCTTCCTCAGATTTTTGCCTTCTGTTGCTAAACCCGTTTTTATTGGCATTAGAACTCTGTGGTCTTTTCCACTGCTAATGGTTTCTTTCTTTTTAATACATATAAGTCACCATTAAGGGAGTCTCTAAAGGCTCATAGGAGAGGGTGATTTGCATTAAAAAAGTAGGACATGTGTACTTAAGTTTTACATGACCTGGCAGAGAAAGATTCCTAAAGTTGTTTTTCACTGCTGGAAGGCCTATCTCTCCCAGTGACTAACACTGGGCTTCCTTGCTACATTTAATAAGTGAAAACTTAAAATTGGGAGAAAATAGAGATATGTGGTTTCCACTCAAATTAATTGCAATTCAAAATCCTCTTTAGTGGAAAAGTCGGAGTTTAACACTCTGCCGCCCATAACAACCACCAGCGCGAAGCTCAGATAAGACCTGTTCTTTGCACTACAGTGGCCACCAGCAATGACCAGCAATGCAAGAGCAGCACTTCACGCTACACCAACAAAGGACAGTGATGACAGTCAAAGCAAAGCTACAACTTGACCATGACCACAACGCGTTACCTGCTCTTCACGCTACAGTGGTGGCAGCCCACAATGTCCTGCCTGACCTTTGCTCTACAGCGATAACCATCCACAACACTCTACCTGTTCATTGTGGCCTCCTCCACTGTGAACTCTACATGCCAGACTTGGAAGGTAACTATTCAGTGGGACAAACCTGGTCCCTTTATCCGATTGCTCTCCATCACGGTCGGCCTGAACTTGTGACTGTCCTCCGGTCTAGCGCGAACAAATACCCACAAGCAGTCCTGTGTGCTTTTAAGTGCTATTTTCACAAAAAGTTTAAGAAATGACTATCTCCCATTCTACTGATTCGATTTTTGTCATGTTGACATCATTTTATTTAATTAAAATGTGCTCTATTTTTCTAAATTGGGTTTTTCTTGTGTTGTGTTTTCTCTTTATTACTGTTTGTGTGCTGCACATATACTTAACACATTGCCTCCAAGTAAAGCCTGTCTGCTTTGTGCTAAGCTACCAAAGTGCTAAGCACAGGTTACTTTACTGACTTTTGTGATTCACCCTGAGAAGAATTGTGGTTGATTGCCTAAGTGGGAATTCCACTCCAGCACAATTTCTTACACCATGAAAGTAGCCCTCACATGCAAATTTTCTCTAACTCTGGAGAAGTATAGCTTCAAGTTCAGGGATGCCCACAAACACCACTTTTGAGAGTATTTTGTATACCTGTCAAGCAAGGCACTGGATAATTGGGTGAAGGGCAGTAAAGCAAAGGATTATCATTGGCTGTATAATTTGATTGTGAAGGAGAACATCTAGAATAATTGCCTTACAGAGTTACGCCAGCACCTGATAGACTTCAAGCTCACTGTGCCCAAAGAGCATGGGAAAGAAGCTAACCTCAGCCTAAGCACCAGAATGTCCTAGAAGGTACGCAAGAGTGACCCTAAGAAAGGTAGTCCAGGTTTCTGTCCGCAGATGGAAGGGACAGCCAGGAAAGTTTTGAGGGGAAAGATTCACATACCACTTCTGAGAAGAAGCTCTGTGGGATACCAGGGCAAACCAGACCATGGTGGGGACAAGAATGATTTTCCAAAAGAGTATCTGCTCAGAAAAGTCTGTAAGGTAACACAGGTACATGAGCAGGAATTTGCCTGCTCTATGGCCATCGTATCCTTAGAGTGGGAGGGGGTACTTGACCAGAGGAGGGCCATTGTCAATCCCAAGGCGCCCATTAACTGTATCGATGGCAATCAGCTTCCACTAGTGGGAAAACAGAAGGTACAGCGGTCCAGACAAAAAATAAAAATGTAGGAGGTGGATTCTATTTACAGGGGAGCACCAGAGGATCTGGACTTACCTGCTGTGAGAGTAAAACACCCCATGACTTACCCTGGTGAGGCCACTTCTGCTGCAAGCATTGTCTCAGATACAGAGGGCAGGAGATCTAAGATGGTGGGAGTAAGAGTAGAAGGAGGGTGTCTGTAACCTGAAGTTGTATCTCCCCCTTGAGAAACCAAGGAGACTACCCTAGCTCATGGCCTAATTTACCTGTGTAGGAAATCTGCATTTTTTGAGTGGTCACCACAGATTTTTCTCCTTATTCTGGACCCTCATTTTTTGCTGGACTTAGAATCTCTGCTAAACAGGAGTCAATGTGTGTGCTCCCACTTTAAATATGGTTAAACAGGCTTAACCCTGGTTGGCATATTTAACTCTTGTGCAAGGCCATATTTCATGGTGTGAAAATATACTCATGGCCTGGAAAGTTAAATACCGCCTGTGGACTGCAGCACTTATTGTACCATCACTACTGTGGCAATGAAAACAGGCTTCACGCCTACCCTGTGTAGCCTGATGGCAGCAACTTGAACTCTGCAGCACAAACCTGTCAAAACCACCCTTTGATGGGTAAGAAAATCAGATTTTAAATATTAAATAAGCCATGAGAAAGTTCACCTTGCTGTCTACAATGTAGGGTGCATAATATTTAAGAGTGGAACATGTGTGATATTAAAAATGGAATTGAGAGAAATGGGGTCGTTGGTTGACTGGGGTGCAAGCCCTGGTCAAGTAACAGCCACACCCCCTTGCAGGGCAAACCACAAAAAGTCACTAAATTGACCTGTGCTTAACCCTGGGTAGCTTGCCACAAGAAGCAGTCAGGCTTCACTTAAAGGCAATGTGCAAAGCATTTATGCAGGACACAAACATGAATAAAGTGAAAACACAACACAAGGAAAATCCCACAAAAATGTATTAATAAATTATTTGACACCTAAATGACAAAAACAACAAAAATCCAATTTAAATTGGACTTATGAATTTTTAAACTTTTTAGTAAAACTAGAGCCCAAAAGCACCAACTGTGGACATCTAGTCGCACGAGACCAGGTCAAAGTTGAAAAATATGTCTGACAGCGATGGAGCTACGTTCTACATACTTTTTGGGACATCGAAAATCTCCAGTGGGATAAAGCATGAGGCTGTAGCCAAAGACAATTCCAAGGGTTCAGATATCCCTTTGACGAAGGACCGCTGAACAGGATTTGCTGTTGCAGAAAAGAACGTAGTGGGAGAAACCACAAAATGATTCCAACCGGCGATGCTTCTCGTTGGATAGGCGAGCTGACAGGTCCCAGTCTCCTCTCAGTTCTCCAAACATTTTTTGGCCTAACATGTTCTAAGTCCTCAGTATTGGAGTTTGGCCATCTGGGCACCTTTAGCACCTCAAACAAGGGTCCAGGACTGGTGGGACATCACTTGGGGTTCAGGACTCACTTAGGCTGGGTCCAGGTGTGGGTGCAGGATGGTGGGAGACTTTTGTGTCCCCGTGGCTCTGAACAAGAGGCCAGCAAACTAGCCTTGGAGTCACTCAGGTAGTCCTGGTTTCAGGTGAAGAAGCAGGGTTGGCCTATGAGGGTTCAAGGCAGGCTCCAGACAGCAAAGCAGTCCTCCCAGGTACAGCAAAGCAGTTTTGCAGAGTGCACAGCATGTCATAGCAGCAGGCAGTCCTCTGAGAGTCCTTCCACAGGTCCAGGAGTTATAGAGGGTGCCCTACCCTTGGAATGTGGGATACCCTTCTGGAAAGTTTCTATGAAGTGCATGGAATTTGCTGACTCCTTTCTCCTGGCTCCAAGCTGGCTGCAGTATCAATGTGAAGGTGATAAGTCCTTTTTTGAAGGCAGAACACAACCTATTCAGTTGCAAGTGGGGCTGTGCTCAGCTTAACCTCCCGTCCTGTCAGCAGATGGCCTATTTTGGCATGCCTAATCCCTCTATTTGTGACTGTCTGGGAGGAATCACCAAGTCTGTCAGTAACACCCAGTCTTGTGACCCAAGACAGGCTGCAGGCACAAAAAGATTAAGGTGCGGGAAAAATGTTAACTTTCTATATGTCATTTGATAGTTTGTTTGAATTTTCTAAAAGCAGCATTTTTAAAATTGTAATTAAAAATCCAACTTTACCATTAAAGAGGAATTTTCGTTACAATTCATAGATACCAAACATTAACTGACTACCTGGTCCCAATCAAAAGTTAGCCCTTATTAAAAGTAATAAGGCAACCCAATGTTATCCTTGGGGAGAAGTAGGCCTCACAGTAGTGAAAAACAAATTTGGGGTTGTTCACTACCAGGATATGCAAAGGCTAAAAGTACATGTACAACCTTTTAATTACAATGCACCCTGCCCTATGGAATACCTAGTACCTACCTTAGGGGTTACATCTGTAATAAAAGTGGAATTTAAGGTTTGGCAAAGGAGTTATAATACCCAGTTGAATTGTCAGTTTAAAACTGCATTAAGGCTGCAATGGCAGGCCTAGGGCATGGTTTAAGGTGATATTTGAGTGGGTGACACAATAGGTGCTGCAGGCCCGCTAGTAGAATTTCATTTACAGGCCCTGTATATACGGTATACCATTGTACAAGGGACTTATAAGTAAATCAAATATGCCAATCAGGTGCAAGGTAATCAAAACATGTTTAGGGAAGTGAGCACAAGCACTTTAGCACTGTTTAGCAGTGGTATAGTGCACAGAGTCCTAAGGCCAAGAAATGAGCATTTTTTTCTAAAAAATGGAGGTAAGTAGGCTAATCGCTTGAGGGGAGACTAACCTAAGGCTGAAAGGTCTAACAGGAATGTTCCCACCTAGACTACCCCAAAAATGACATTGACACTGGTCAGGCAGTAACTGCCACATAGAAAAAGTCAAAGTACAGATAATACACTTTAATCTGTAACTTTTGACCTGTACCAGCTACAGACGCCATTCAAAGACGTATTTTTATATTTAATGAAACTCTAATGTAATGGCAAATTTGGGTTTTTATTTAATATAATGGAATTGTAACTTGTAGGAAGTTACACCTTACCTGCCTGACCTTTCAGTTGGCTAATTAGCATTAACCTCTGCCAGCTCCCAGCATGTACTTGGCCTGATTGAGGCCGGAATGAGGTGATAACTTCCTCCCGGGAGTTAATCAATAGGTCAGCTTGATTGGGCAGGTATGACTCCTCTGAGCTCAGCCGAATTCTCAGGAGGGTACTGTGGGCATGCTGTTGTCACAACAGTGTCAAATCCTGCCTGATAGTCTGTCTGAAGCATATATAAAACCTTGGTGCAATTGAAAGAGAGAATGTCAGGAGAATTCTTCTGCTGCAGGACTTTGCCTTTGTCCTACCAGAACTCTGTCTCCTGATTTTTTGTGGGTACAGGGCTTGCTTCAAACTGGATTTTAGTAATAGATGTGGGGTGGGAGGACTCTAGTGATTTGCTTACAACACTCCCACAGTCACACCGAGCCTTCAGAGCCCAAGTTTAGTGTGGCCGAAGACTTTTACCATCTTAAAAACATCCTAGAACATTGCATTTTGTGACTATTTGTAGAAACGCAAACAGAAACTACTAAAGAAGTGAGTCGGGTTGCCCCCAGAAACTTGTACATCATTGTTTAGGGAGTGCCTAGGAGTCACCCCCATCCACTAGCTGGTGCCAGGCATAAATGAGGCATCCTCAGGAAACCTCCGGAGAACACTTTCTGAACCTGAGGAAGAACGAAAGTGGACTGCATCAGCTGTCTGTGACCTGAAGGGAATCCTGAAAGACTGACCCTGCTCCACCTTGTACCAAGGTCAAAGACATGGACTCCAAGAGGACTTTGGGCACAAGAAGAAAGTTTGGAAACTTTGCAATCAGTGCTTCATCAGGGTCAAACTCAAATCATGCATAGGTCCCAGTCTACCATGCCCATTAACTTCTTTGGCCCTTTGCACTTTTTGGTGCCATACATCTAATTAGAACCTTAACAATCTATATCTCCGTTCCACCTTATTGCATTTTTGCAATATTGATTTTGTGATTTTATTTATTCAATTTTACTCAATTTTCTAAATAAGTTTGTTATTTTTATTGTTTGGTGCTTTAAATGTATTTCTGTTTTCATACTGCATAAATACTTTACCCATTGCCTTAAGTTAAGACTGCTTGCTCTGTGCCATAGATGTCAGGGCGTTGAGCTCAGGTTAATTTAGCAACTTTAAGGGTTTATTCTGACACGAGTTGGGATTATTCATCAAGGTGGGCAGTTATCCACCAAAAGTCATAATACAATTTCTAACAGTCTACATCTGGTTTGGTAGTTTCATCGTCAGTCCATAGAAAGTCCATTAAAAGTGAATAGATCATACAAACAAACAGCACGCCACCTGTTTACATATTTTGTTAAGTTGTGGCCTTTAACTGATTAAAGTTCTGGTTTATAAGAGTTTTTCGTAAACATTTAGAAATGTTGTAGCTTATGTACAAATCCCAAAAATGTAGATAGTGCTATTCAATGAAAAATAACAAGGACCCCCTGTTGAATTGATAAAACAATTCCTAGGGCAGGGCACTAATACAGTGTAATATACATCCCTAGGCAATTATGAGTTTATGAATGTTGCAAATCTATAGATATATATGTCTCTTCAGTACATCTTATTTATGAAGTCAGCGACCCTTGACCTTGCCAGGTAGGTCGCTCCCCCGCCACACAGCTCTGCCTGTGGTGTCCTGCCCGCTGCTGCTGCTGGTAAGCTCGCCCCTCTGCCTGTGGCCTCGGTGCCCGGTTTCCTTCTGTTTCCCCTCGCTGCCCCCATTTTCACTGTGTCCTTTTTACTTCTGTACCCCTCGCTGCCCCCACTGAATTGTGTCCTTTTTCCTTCTGTACCCCTCGCTGCCCCCACTGAATTGTGTCCTTTTTCCCTTCTGTTTCCCCTCGCTGCCCCCCATTTTCACTGTGTCCATTTCCCTTCTGTTTCCCCTCGCTGCCTCTCTCCACTCCCGCCGCTGCGTCCCCTGCGGCCCCGCCCCCCTGACTGCCCATTCGCTGCCCCTGCCTCCCGCCTCCCAGCTGCTCCTCCCTCCCACCTCCCCATATATGGCAAGCCCGTCTGCGCCCGTCCGCGCCTGGACCGCGCCCAGCGCCAGAACCCCTGGGCCGTGCGCCCCCCGCACCAGCCTCGAGGACCGACGCCGCTACGATGCCACCACACTCCACGCTCTCAACCCTGGACGGACACACAACTGCTTCAAGGCCGCCCCGAAACGCACCCATGGTCCCTTCACCTGCCGGAACTGCAGCTACACCAGCCTCAGAGCCACCGAAACGCCCGCCAAGAAGGACCTCAACCACCTCCGATGCATCCTACTGAACACCCGCTCCACACGCAAACACGCCGTCGAGCTCTGGGGCCTGCTCGACACATCATCACCAGACGTCGCCTTCCTGACAGAGACCTGGATGAACGACTCCTCCACCCCCGACATCGCCATAGCCATCCCAGACGGCTATAAGATCACCCGCAGAGACCGCGTCAACGCAGTAGGAGGAGGAATCGCCATCGTCCACAAGAATAGTATCAGGGTCTCGACCAGCACCGACGACACTCTCAGCACCGCCAAACACATGCACTTCCAGATCCACACGGACCCCAACACCACCCTTAGAGGCACCCTTGTCTACAGACGCCCTGGGCCCTGACCCCAGTTCAGCGACTCCATCGCCGACTTCATCAGCACGCACGCCCTGACCTCTACCGACTACATCCTCCTCGGAGACTTGAACTTTCACCTGGAGAACAACAACGACAGCAACTCCACCACCCTGATCGACAACCTCGCCAACCTCGGTCTGAGCCAGCTCGTCACAACACCGACCCATTCCGCCGGCCACACGCTTGACCCCATCTTCTCCTCAAGCTCCCACGTCTCCTTCACCCACACCACGGAACTCCCCTGGACCGACCACCGCTGCATCCATTTCACCTTCCAGAAACCCACCACACACCACCGCACCCAACAGATCCCACGCCGCTGCTGGAGCAAAGTCACCGAAGACCAACTACGGGCAACCCTCGCTCTCAGCCCTCCCTCCGACCCATCCAACACCGACGACGCCGCCTGCAACCTCAGACGATGGATGGACGACTGTGCCAACACCCTCGCCCCACTGAAAAAACTCACCTACAGTGACACCACCAAAAGAGCCAGCTGGTTCACCTCGGAACTCCTAGCCTCCAAGCGCACCTGCCGGAAACTAGAGAAGAAATGGCACAGTGATAAGACACCGGACAGCCACACAGCCCACAAAGACGCCATCCATAACCACCACCACCTCATCAAGTCCGCCAAGAGAATCTCCTTCAAAGACCGCCTCGACAACAACGCACACAACAGCAAGGAGCTTTTCAACATCGTGAAGGAACTCTCCAACCCCAGCTCCAACACCAACGACATCCCGCCGTCGCAACCCCTGTGCAATTCCCTCGCCACCTTCTTCCACCGCAAGATCGCCGACATCCACGACAGCTTCAACACCCAGACAGACCCAACTAAGATCGATGCACCAGACCCGCCGCACACCATCGACCACGACCCCCTGCCAGCCTGGGCCAGCGTGAACATTGAGGACACCATCAAGACCATGAGCACAATACACTCCGGCTCCCCGTCAGACCCTTTCCCGCATCACATCTTCAACAAAGCCAGCAGCTCCATCGCACCCCACCTGTGCAACATCATCAATCTCTCCTTCGAGACCGCGACCTTCCCAGAGAGCTGGAAACACGCAGAGATCAACGCCCTACTCAAAAAACCCAAGGCGGACCCGAGAGACCTCAAGAACTTCCGGCCCATCTCCCTGCTTCCGTTCCCAGCCAAGGTCATCGAGAAGATCGTCAACAAACAGCTAACCCGGTACCTCGAAGAAAACAGCATCCTGGACCCATCCCAATCGGGGTTCCGCAGCAACCACAGCACTGAGACTGCCCTCATCGCCGCCACCGACGACATCAGGATCCTGCTGGACAACGGTGAGACCGCAGCCCTCATCCTGCTGGACCTCTCCACCGCCTTCGACACTGTCTGCCACCGCACTCCTCCACGACGCAGGTATCCGAGACAAGGCCCTGGAATGGGCCACCTCCTTCCTCACCGGCAGAACCCAGAGAGTCCGCCTCCCACCATTCCGATCCGAAGCCTCCGAGATCATCTGCGGCGTACCCCAGGGATCGTCCCTCAGCCCAACACTGTTCAACATCTACATGGCCCCGCTCGCACGCATCGCCAGACAGCACGACCTCAACATAATCTCCTACGCCGACGACACTCAACTGATCCTCTCCCTCACCAAGGACCCCTCGCCGCCAAATCCAACCTCCATGAAGGAATGAAGGCCGTCGCCGATTGGATGAAGATCAGCCGACTAAAACTGAACACGGAGAAGACAGAGGTCCTCATCCTCGGCTCCAACCCCTCAGCCTGGGACGACTCCTGGTGGCCAACGACGCTGGGAGCAGCCCCGACACCCACCGACCACGCACGCAACCTGGGAGTCATCCTTGACTCAACGCTCTCCATGGCCAGGCAAGTCAACGCAGTCTCATCCTCCTGCTTCAACACCCTCCGCATGCTTCGCAAGATCTACAGGTGGATCCCGACAGACACAAGAAGAACAGTCACCCAGGCCCTCGTCAGTAGCAGACTTGACTATGGGAACGCCCTCTACGCAGGAGCCCCGGCCAAGCTCATCAAGCGACTGCAACGCATACAAAACGCCTCCGAACGCCTGATCCTCGATGTACCACGCCACAGCCACATCACCCCCACCTGAGGAACCTGCACTGGCTCCCCGTCGACAGGAGAATCTCCTTCAAACTCCTCATCCACGCACACAAGGCACTCCACAAGACTGGCCCAGCCTACCTCAACAGACGACTCCTCTTCTACATCCCCAACCGCCAACTCCGCTCCGCCGACCTCTCCCTCGCCACCGTCCCTCGCATTCGAAGAACTACCACCAGCGGCAGATACTTCTCCCACCTCGCCGCCAAGACCTGGAACACCCTTCCACTAAGCCTACGACAGACTCAAGACCTGCTGACCTTCAGGAGGCTACTCAAGACCTGGTTGTTCGACCAGTAGCAGCACCCCCCCCCTTTTTTCTCCCCAGCACCTTGAGACCCTCGCGGGTAAGTAGCGCGCTTTACAAATTCTGTGATTGATTGATTGATTGATTAACAATCAATAGAAAAAATACAAAGGTAGATTATTCTAATAAAAAAGGTATCTTTATTACAATTTTAAAATCAATTCATAACACATATCAAGCTATACTATGTATCTTTATACGCCGACGGAGCCGTTATCAGCCCATCTAAACTTTTTATCACAACTACAACAAAAAGGGATGATTATTTACAAACTCCCCATGAATCACTTTCGAACAGAATGCGATTAGTTGGAAGATTTTAAAAAGTAGTTACGCAAACTTCAGATCTCAAATGAATATATCCTGTGTTAAGTGATTACTAACACGTGTCTATTTATATGAAGGACGTATCAGAGCCCCACAAGAGATAAATTAGGAGGCTGTTTACCGACTTATTCGTTGAAAACTATACGTTGGACTACAAGAAACTTGACACTATGCTTGACATATCTAGTAAATGTGTGGCTTTTCCTGACGAAGACGCAGTTTGCGTCGAAACGCGCGTCGAAGACAATTACTTTTTCTGCCACGATTTGAGTTTTTTATGTGACTGTTTTTATATGATTGAATATATGTATGCACAGGTCAATTAGATACATAGTATAGCTTGATATGTGTTATGAATTGATTTTAAAATTGTAATAAAGATACCTTTTTTATTAGAATAATATACCTTTGTATTTTTTCTATTGATTGTTACACTGAGTTCATAAATAAGATGTACTGAAGAGACATATATATCTATAGATTTGCAACATTCATAAACTCATAATTGCCTAGGGATGTATATTACACTGTGATAGTGCTATTCAATACATTGCTTTAATTTGAGTCATTTTTCAGATTCTCTGGTGTTATTTATTGTAAAATGGGGGAATAGGACCAAACAAGGCCTGACACAATACTTCTGTTGTTACTCATCTGTGGGTGCCAACTTTTACTCTTTCAAATCCTGTTTGTTCTGTGAAAGCACAGTCCTCAACAGACAAGTGCATCCACCACATGTTGAACAGAGGAAGATGAGGCAACAGAACCAAGCTGATACCACAAAGGACTCCAAATGCGTCTTGTTGTCTCCTCTACTAAAGGCGATTGCCCTGGGATCTGAAGGTCTCTATTGGTGTGTGGGTATGCAAGCAACAGTTTCATCCATTTTAATTTGTCTCTCTAAGGCCCGATCACAGACCATGCTGAGGGCACTGGAAATTAATTGACTGTATAGGATGTTCAATCCTGTGAGCCAAAGGAAGCTTTTGTGATGGGCCATACACCAGTGATCGAATGGCCACACATCACACATCACACACAGCAACAACAACATACAACACCCTTGACCAGATTAACTTCTTGGCCTGACTGGAGTCCTGAAAAATGTCTACACAATATTAGCCAGAAAGGTCAAAGCAAAAATGATAGATGCTATTGTTTTTATAAAAGTCCATTCCCAATAGAGATGTCAAGGCATTTGTGTGGAGTCTGTAGTTTTTGGTTTTGAAATATATTAAGTAAATGTTTCCCATGAAACAACTTTAGAGAATCTGACCAGCTGATCCAAGCTGCTATCAGGGAAAATAAAGTGCAGTTGTCATGGAAGCTAAAAATACATGCTGGCAAATTAAGCAATACCATCTCTGGTAGTTGCATTGCCACCAGTTGCTGGCAAGAATTCATCCTCCAATATTTTACTGTACTCCTGGGATACCTTCCTGCATGAAGCAAAATGTATGATTCAGCTAACTGCCTACTCCCTATCATTTCAGGAGTCTACAGTTTGGGAGTGGATACCAGCAAAGGAACATAAGTGATTCACTGGTGGCAGCATTCAGGGAATGCTTACTAGTAGGCCATACACAAGAGTTTCCTTTTGACTCCTTAGTAATTAGTAAAAACTGCCTATGGTGCCGCAGTACTGTTAGCAGCAAGTCCGCTGGGGCCTCACAAACCCAGTCCTATTCTTACCTGCTCTGGCAATGTTGAAGCGCTCAGCGGTGCAGCAATTACCCTCTCCATGCTCCTGCAGTAACTAGAATTAATATTCCGACAAGGTGACAAGGATTAACAGCCTCACTCAGTTATGAGCATTAAATCACTACATTCGTTATCATTACACAGTAACACACGTCAATGGCCCTATGTACTAACAAACACTAATCGTCTCACACAGTAACCAGCTTTAATGACCCTACACAGTAAGGAACATTAATGGTCCTCATAGAAAAAAGAGTTAATAGCCCCAGATTAAGAGCATTTTATAGGCCATTATAGTGTAGCACTTTGGGCACCACTATAATGGCCCAGTATAGTGTAATCCGTAAGACAGACCTATGTCATGGCACACACGCATGAACCGTGTTTATTTGGTTGAAAAGTTCTGTATAGAGAATCCATACAACAGTACAGTTGGGCAGTCAGGGCAGGGATTCACATCTTTAGCCATGCAGAAGACTTTTCCATCCCAACAACTCCCAATGCTTCTAGTAAGAAAAGGAGCTACTGGCTAAAGGTAGACATGTAAAGTATTGTCAGGTCAGATCTGGCCAGTGGCAACTTTCTGCCTACTTCCCTTTTGGTACTTGTGGCCCTGCATAAAAGTAATGCAAAAACAAGAACGACAAGTAGGGTGATGCAGTTGATATGGTACAACCTGAACTTTCTTCCCAGATAATTACACACTGGCATTGTTTTTGCTCATATCGATTTGACTGTTGGTAGTTTTATTGCTGCTTCTTCCATAGGGAAATAGAATTGCAAGTTTCACAATACAGGAGTCTCTGGATGAAAGATCTTCGTCTGGCTTGATAGCTCACATCAGACATGACGCCACTTGAAATTTCTGTTTGATGACAATTTGACTTTAATATGTCCCTGCAACTCCTAGAACTACAAGAAGGCCTGTTAAGAAAAGGGTTAAAGCTGGAGAAAATCTTCAAAGCAATGTACCAGCCCTGATCAGAAGGACATTATGAAATAACTAAAAATAGCCCACAACACAAACTGAATTGCCTTTTGATGTTGCAATCAGTGGTGATATTACAAAAATCAGTGGTGCGTAGCGGTGGCAGGAGATGCATTTAAAATTAAATACATTGTGCAAAGCAGGGGATTTGTTAGCTTCCTCTGAACTCACTTTTATATAGGGGTATCATCGCTCCCAAAATCATTCTGTAGCCGTCCACTATAACAAGCCTTTCATAGACTTCAATAGCATCAGTCTCTTTACAAACCCGCATCATTCTTCCAATTATGGTTCACTCACATTGACCGGTGCCATTACACTCCAGTGGGCCAGATAGCCCCCCAGCTATGGTTCATATCCAGGATGGGTTCAGCCTTCTGTATTTCTCTTTCAACTGTTTTTCAGGTTCTTTGAATTTAATATTTTGCCCCACAAAGCTGAATCACTTCCACCAATGGTGCATCACCACCTGATTTCAATGGGAACATATTTCTCCATCACCATCCCCACAATGATTCAGCTCCCTTGACTTAAATGGCATCACCCTTTTAACACCTACATACCCCTCCAAGAGGTAATTCACCCTAACCTTTGCGGCATAGTACTTCACCAGTACCCGCCCAATGGTGACTGACCTCCAGTGACTAAAATGACATGATCCTCCCTCAAGCCTTCACTCCTTCTCAGCACTGGTCCGCCTACATGGAATTCAACAGCATCATAGTGCAGCACCACACTCCTAACAATAAGTCACCGTAATTTACTTCAGTCAAGCTACCCTAACACCCCAACACTCGCTCATCTTCACTGACATCAATAGCACCTCCTTGTTACAAACCTTCATTGTATTCCCACCAATTCTTCACCTCCTCTGACCCCAGTGTCATCAACTCTCAGCAATAATTCACCGTAATTATTGTCAATGACATTACCCTGAAATAGACCAGTGTGCCCTCCCAGCAATGGTTCACCTCAAGGTCCCCAACGGGGTCAAACATCCGCATAACCCATTCAACAATCATTCACCTCCATTTTGACAGCACCAGTAGGAGGATGATAATATGCTAAGTGTGGCCTCAATGACGTACAGTGCCAATATTGGCAAAATATGTAAATGTCATACCTGAAATGTCTTTGCAAGGCAAGGCAGTTGACATGGAAATTGGAGTGTGGTTGTCATGCATGGGCAAAAGAATCTAGTTTCAGTGGCATTACATGAAAACAAATCTATTCCCTGCTAGTTACACTCCCTGCAGGTGCTGGCAGGAATCTGTCACTCTTTGCAGTCATCAACTCTGGTACTGTGCTTTTGGTACTGGGCCCGCTCCGTTTCCTCAGCTGGTGTAGAGAATATGTCTGCAGTGCCTGCAACGCCCTCCCACATCCGTGAACAGCCTGCTTGGTGCTTGCTGAGCATCTACTGTGTACTAATAAAGCCTCATGCCGCTTGGAATCCCTAGGGTTGGTGGTGACAACAACTCACATTCTACATTAACACCATAGACCAGTGATAAAAGTCTTCCTGAAGTGCTCTTTATTTGGGGCCATTAACTCTTTTTCCTATGAAGACCATTAATGCTCCTTACTGTGTAGGGTCATTAAAGATGGTTACTGTGTGGAACCATTATTGTTTGCTACTTCGTAGGGCCATTAATGCTTGTTACCTTATGGGAACATTAATGCTAGTTATTGATTGGGGCTATTAAAGCTGGTTACTGTGCAGAGCAACAAAGATGGTTACTGTGTGGGGCCGTTAAATCCGGTCACTGAGAAAGGCCGTTAAAGATTATTACTTTGTGGCATATTTACAATTTATGGGCACTGATGCAAATACGTATTGGAGCCACTGAGACATATAATACCTGAAGCAATTGATGCATACATTGCTAGCAAAAGTGTGTGTAACGTAGGTCGGGGAATCAGGATTCATGCTTTTTTGGGGATATTCACATAAACTGAGTAATTTACCTAGGGGCATATTAACAAGGGCATTATCTACGTTTTTTTGGCTTTAAAAGCCAAAAAAGCGGAGATAATCTGTTCGCCCTATTAACAAGTGGGTGCTAACATGCATTAGCGCATGTTAGCACCCTTTTACCCGACGCCTCCCTTTGCATCTCTAATGAGATGCAAAGTGGGCGTCACTGGGCAGTACAACCTTGCAAATATCGCTGATGTGCACATCGCGATATTTACAAGGCTGCCCCAGCATTTAAGCAGACGTTAGTTTTTGGAGAAAACCGCTGTTTTCGCCAAAAACTAACGTCTGCTAAAATGCAGACTTACCTATCCCTAACATTGGGGTGGATTATGCTGATACGACCACAGGGTCGTATCAGCAAGGTTATCGCCGTTTTGCAGGGAACATCGCTGGAAAACCAGCGATATTCCCTGCAAAACGGCGATTTCCCCGCTATCGCTGGAATTTTGTTGCCCTGGAGAAACGCGTTGTTAATAACGCGCTACCAGGGCGATAAATTCCAGAGATAGACGGCAATAAATAAAGAAGCGCTAAGCGCGCTTTGCGTTATTTATCGCCGTCCCTTAATAATATGCCCCCTAGTTGGTAGTTATGTTTAAAATCTTGCAGGGGCCCATGTTGCTATCATTGAGCACAACACCGTTACTGTATGTGAAAACAGATGCTCATTACTGTTGGGGCTAATAATTGTCACATGATGTTGAACACCAACCAATCTCTTCTCTGAGAAGCCTCACATAATCGAAAAAGTAAGGGAAAAGGTACGGGAACGGTGCTATTAAATCTTTGCCACGTATATGTAGTGAACATGCTTAGCCAAACTGCTCTCTAAGAACCAAGGAAAGGAAAGACTGCCGAAAAACCCAGTTTCGAAGAGTGGGTTTAGTCATGGTCAATCCGGTTCCCTTTGTGCATACTTGCTTGTCTCTGTCAGTCTGCGCCATCTTTCATCAGATCTTGAAGTGCACTTCTGTCTTTCTCCTTTTGGACTTTTGTGAGCTAAGGTTTCTTTTCAAAAGGTGCATCTATTACAATGTTACAATCAATAGCCGTCGCCACATTTCACTAACTAAAAGAGGTGGCTACTGTTGCAAAATCTTGTGGCATTGCAGCAGTGTTCTGATTAAGAAGCTATATATACTGTGTCATTTAATGGCATCTATACTTGACATTTGTCAGCTTATTACATTGAAGCGGTACAGATTTCCTAACAAGAATGTACATCCCCAGTAAATTCATATTTGTGATGGAATTCTAGACCGATTAGCACCTTTTCTCCATCTGTGCTTTAAGTTCACTCTGGATGCTATGCAGCACCTCCAACATATGGATTTATCTTGTTTTAATATATACTCTCAGTTTCCTGAGGCTAAGTCAGCCTCAAAGATTGTACCATTTCATATGGAGAATGTGTGCATTACCGTATGAATACCAGACTGACAGAGCTTGTAGTTTGTTCTCAGAATGATAATAATTCCAAGAGTGAGTGCCTTCACTCTGACAGGTAACGAGGCTCTCAAACAGCAGAGATGTCACCAGTAACCAACCTATAATGATACTTTACCATAGAAAGTTAAATAAACATTGCCCACAAAATTAACCTTGGATGCAAAGTATTCTGGGGCATATTAGCAAGGGCACTATCGCCGCTTTAGCTGCACTTTTTGCCGCTAAAGCGGCGATATTCTTATCGCCCTATCAGCAAACTGTCTCTAACAGCAGTTAGCGACAGTTTTCGGGCATTAGCGCCCATGTTTTTACCGCTGTGCATGTCAGCGATATTTATCGCTAATGACATGCAAAGTGGGCGTTCCCGACGAACAAACCTGGGAAACACCCGCTAACAGGCCTATCGCCTATTAGCAAGGTGGCCATGGCCCCAGTTAGCGACGTGAAAAGTCGCGCTAACCGGGGTCATCGCCATTTATTTAACACCTGCAATTAGCAGGTGTTAGCCATATCTAACATGGGGGGTGGATTATGCTGATACGACCACAGGGTCGTATCAGCAAGGTTATCGCCGTTTTCCACGAAACATCGCTGGAAAACCAGCGATGTTTCATGGAAAACACCTCTATGGCTGGAATAATTATCGCCATAGCGCTAAATGTCGCTAATACAGCGTTAGCTTGGCAAATTATTCCGACGATAGCCGGCGATAAGAAAGTGCTTGCTAAACACGCTTTGCGATGTTTAGCGCACTTTTTAGATAATATGCCCCTCTATTCATTGCTAGCCCGGGCTGGGCATTTATTTATGATTAACATATTAAAATAACTGGTAAATGTAAACATTTTCATGATTTGGGATTCCAATAACATTTATACGAGAAGGTTGAAACATCAAGGTCACCAAACAAACAAAAGGAGCTCTCTGATAAGTGCTGTATCCTTTTCATCCCAATCTCTATTCTAAAAGAATTAATAACTGAGAACACCACTGCCTCATACAAATTCTAAGTCTGCTGGCTCATTAGTCAGAAGAATTACACTGCCTATTAATAGCGCTTAATTTGGGATCCAGGAAGGTGACCTGTGATGTTCAGATCAACCCTACAGCATCGTTTTCATGTAAAAAGCGTCCCAGATACGTTTCTAAAAGCAAAATCTACCCTCTGACCAAACCAAATGAAGAGCCTTAAGGATATCTGGTGCATAATTTAATTCCAGCCTCCTGCACAATCTGTCTCATAAACTGCCTCACACATAGATAACATTACTATGCAGCTCTGCACCTAAAGAAATTGATGGTCCCACAAAACATGCCTACATATCAGCGGTATCCTTCTAATCATCACATGCATTCAAAAATTTACGAAAATAGTATGCATTGCTATAACATGACTCCAAGTATGGACAGACAGGGGACTGGAAAAGGCTAGCTGACACCACCACCCATGCAGCACTACCCATATATCTTTAGCAAGATGAACATACATTGTTGTGGCGCTGCTCAGTGAGGCGTGCAGGGGCCTGCTGCCAGAGGCAAACACAAGACACAGGCCACTGGTGCTTATTTTGAAGCCAGGGAAAGATCCCCTTAAAGCCGATTCATATAGACCAATCTCCCTGCTTAATGCTGATTATAAGATCTTTATGGGTATTTTAGCGGGGAGATTGGCCAAGTTAGTTCCGCAGCTGATTAATGTTGATCAAAAGGGCTTTATTCCTGGGAGGTTTATTCAGGAGCAAACGCTGCAGTTGATAGGCAGTATAGATTTAGCGGTAGCGCGGTCGGAGCCCTTGGCTGTGGCAGCATATGATGCAGCTAAGGCGTTCGACCGGGTTTGTTGGGTCTTCCTCTGGGAAACCCTTAAGACAATGGGATTTGGTTTGACTTTTATACAGACCCTGATTAGATGCTATGAGGGTGCCTCTGCAGTTATCCTGTTAAATGGCCTCCTAACATCAAGTTTTAATATAACAAGGGGAACTAGGCAGGGCTGTCCCATCTCGCCCTTATTGTTTGATATCTACATCGAGCCCCTCGCTCAAGCCCTAAGATTGGATGACTTAATCACTCCTTTTCAAGTCCATCGTTATAGTAGTAAGTTGGCCCTATATGCGGATGATTTGTTGATTTATACCAACAATCCAGCCGAGGTGTTCCCAAGGGTGGAATCCCTTTTGAAGGAATTTGGCCTGTACTCAGGGTACCTGGTTAATCCCTCTAAGACGGAGGTAATGTGCTGGAACATCAACAATTGGGTCGGAAGGATGAGCAAGCAATTTAGATACTTAGGGATAATCATAGTTAAAGAGCTGGATGATATCCCTCAGATTAATTTGAGGAAGGTATCTAAAGAAATTGACCACCTTTTAGCAAGATGGCAGAATTTGCCTTTGACTATCTATGGCCGGGTCAATCTTATAAAGATGGTTGTTCTGCCAAAACTAACATATCTGTTTAGTACTATCCCCCTTGATTTCCCTAGTAAGGCTATTAGTAGAATTCAAGGCAAAATAGGAAGTTTTATTTGGTCTAATAAGAATGCCAGGCTATCCTGGAAGAAGTTAAGACGTAAGCTACTGAAGGGAGGTTTGGCTCTCCCGGATTTGCTTTGGTATTCTTTCGCTTTCCAGTTTAAAAATATACGGTCATTACTTATTACTACTTCTGAATCCAACTGGGGGAAGATTTTGGGTGAGATGGTCATGTTAGAAGGGGGCGGATCGGGTTTTTTATATAAGTTTGGGGCTCCAAGGTTCTGGTCCGACCTTATTTCATCAGATGGAGTTTACCCATGGGAGGTTTTAAGATTAAAAATAGGAAGCTCTTTTTCAAAATTTAAATATCTACAACTGTCTTTTTGGTACACAGCTGAGAAAGAAAATATAGTTGGAAATTGGGAAATCGAGCTTCGACTTCAAAACCCAAAACCCATAAAGAAGGAGGTCGGGTATTGGTATAAGAATCTATTGGATGCCGATGTTGCAGACCTCCCTCCACACTACTCTGTTTGGAATCTGTCAGCCCTGGACGGAATAGCTGTTGATCTGTATGATCTTTCTTTACAAACATTATATAAGTATGTTAAGCCAGCATCTCTTAAAAAGAATCATTTTTACGTCCTCAACAGACTTTATTATACCCCCATGAAAATAGCAAAATTTGCTCCTTTCTCCTCCTCGAAGTGTCCAAGATGTGACTTTACTGCGACGGATGATATCCATATATTTTTCGAATGTGCTATTCTAAGAGGTTATTGGAAGAATGTGGAATGTGCTCTTGGTGCAATTTTCAAAGTTAAGTTGAATCTGAATCTCCCACTAGTCATATTTGGTATTGATAATGATTTGACAAATACGTTCTCGGTTACGCAAAATGGCCTGTTACTCCACCTGATCCTTATTGCTCGGAGGGAGATATGTAAACTCTGGAAAGATTCTAGGCCCCCTTTATATGAGAACTGGTTGAGTGCTGCATTTGGTATGGCTCGTTTGGACCAAGATCATTTGAATGATAGTAATTCTAACATCTGGGCACCGTTACTATCATGGGGTAACGAAATGCGGTTAGTCCAATGCCCCTTGGTCCAATGATTACACCAAGCTTTATACAAAGAAGCTGGCCTGGTCAGGTCTGAAGCCAATGCAGTAGCAGAAGGCCGGGGTGCCCAGGTTGGATGGTTGCTTTTTTGCTCTTTTTCTGCAGATGCTTCGGTGAGATGAGGACTAAAAAAAAAAAAAAAAAAAGACACAGGCCACTGGTACATTGTTGTGGGCCGGAAGTCCTGAGTGACCTCCGCCCGTTTATTTATGCTCTCTGGCCACGCCTGGCCAGAGAGTGCTACATTGTGTGCAGGCCCTTCCGGGCCAGAGGTCTCGAGTTGATATCCTCTCAACATCTAGACCGTTACATCCCATCCCAAGTCAGTGTCCAAAACAAATGAACATAATTAACACATAAGGTCTGTGAGTCTTTGATTTGGTCTCGGGTTGGGCCTCAGGTTGTATCCCCAGCTACAATCTCCTCGACTCGCCCGAGGGCTGTCAGGTGCCAGGGTCTTGGTGGTCATGGTCGTTCCGGCCTCTTCGGTTGTGGGCGACGGTGGGCTCGCTATGGCTAGTGTTTCCATCAGGCCTGGTAATAGGCCTTCCGCCGCTGCTTCTCCCCCCTCCGTACATCCGGGAGGTGTCCGGTTATTGTCAGAGCTTTGTATTCTCTTGAACCAGGTTACGTTTCGGGTGATAGTTTCGTCACCCCTTTGAGCAGTTAGGGCGGTCCCATTGATCTTCAGCACGGTCCACACTCCAGGCTCATACGCTGTGCGGAACTTCCCTCCGCTGCGGCGGTTTCATACTAGGACAGTACATCCTGGCGCGATGATCCTGGTCTTCGCCCTTCCCCTCTCGCTAGCCCACTCATTGGTTGCTGCTCTTTGTGCTTGGGCGTTAGCGGGGTCATACGGTTCTGGGGCCCATCCGTCGTTTGTGGGGAGGGTTTCTCGCCGTGGCCCGGATAGCATCAGGGCCCAAGGTGATCTTTGAGTCGTGCAGTGTGGGGTACTGCGATACTCCCGCAAGAACCTGTGTAGCGCTGCCTCTGGATCAATCTGTTCGGACACTGCAATCTGGAGGATTTTATTAAGGGTCCTCATGAATCGTTCAGCTTCCCCGTTTGCCTGCGGCCACTAGGGAGTGATGCGGTGGTGATGGATTCCCAACAGCGCTAACATGTTTTTGAACTCTGCTCCTTGAAATGGGGGCCCATTGTCGGTCTTGATTTCGTGGGGTAGTCCAAACAGCGCAAACGTCTTCTCTAGGACTGGCTGTAGGTAAGCGAAGTATGCGGACGCGATCACTTCGACTATGGGGTATTTTGTGTAGCTGTCGATCAGCACGGATGTTACCCTGCCATCTGGAAAACTCCCAAAGTCCAGGCTTATACGTGACCACCGGGCTGTCGCCAGGTCCTCTTTTATCACCGGGGCAGGATGTTCTTGGCTGCTGGTGAGCAGTCAGGGTCTGCAATTCCTCACTAAGGTATCCACAGCGGCTTCGAGTCCAGGGAACCACACCTTTTCCCTCATGCGAGATTTCATCTGCATGGTCCCTTGGTGTCCCTCGTGGGCTAGGGTGGTGGCTCGTTCTTGAAGACCTACAGGAATGACTATTCGGGAGCCCCTCAGTATCACTCCATCCGCAGCGGTGCTTAGCTCATCCCGCACCTTCCAGAGTTTTCCTAGATGGTCCCTGTCTGCTTTGTTCCACCCATTCGCCCCGCGGAGGAAATCTTCCCATGATCCCTTTTGGAGTGAGTCTAGTACCCTCATGAGTACGGCATCTTTAGTGGTCTCCGCTCTGATCTCATCCAGAGTGAGGGCACACGGACATGCCCAGTGAGACACCATGTCAACGTATCCTTCTGTTTGTAGCTCTTGGGCTTCTTCGTCTCCAGCCGTCATGGGCGGGTGTTGTGACAAGAAGTCTGCAGGGTTTTTCGCCCCGGGTCGATAGATGAGGTCCGTTTGATAGTGCTGCAGTTGTATCGCCCAGCGCTCGATCAGTGGCGGAGGATGTGGTGCTGTACCTCTGAACAGCGGGATTAGTGGTTGGTGATCCGTCACTACTCGGAAAGGGTGCCAGCTGACATACAGGTGGAAATGGTTGCAGGCCCACTTGATCGCTAATGCCTCTCTCTCGATTTGGGAATACCGGGCTTCTGTTGGCGTGACGGCTTTGCTCGCGAATGCGAGTGGGGTCCATTTCCCCGGTTCTGTTTCCTGGGTCAGGAGAGCTCCTAGTCCAACAGGGCTGGCATCCACCAGGAGCTCAGTCATTCGGGAGGTGTCAAAATACGCCATGGCGGTGTTTCCCAACAGCGCTGCCTTGATCTTCTGGAAGGCATCTTCTTCCCCTTGGCCCCACTTCCAGGCGACATCCTTCTTTGTTAGGGCGTGCAGCGGTTTGGCCAGCGTGGCCAGGTTCAGTATGAACTGCCCGCAGTAGGTAGCCATCCCCAGGAAACTCCATGTCTCAGATGCGTTCCTCGGGGCAGGGGCTTGTTGTATGGCCTGCAATTTTCGAGGATCTACCTTGACTTTGTCATGGCTGAATACGTAGCCGAAAAAGTCGATGGACTTCTGGAAGAATGAGCACTTCTCCCGATGGAGGGTGACTCCTTGCTCGGCAAGACGTTGGGGTGTGGCTCGGAGATGGCGATGATGCTCTTCTATAGTTGCTGAGTGTATCAAACTGTCGTCGATGACATTTAGTACTCCCTGGAGTCCTGATAGTACTTCACGGACGGCGTTCTGGAATATCTCCGCTGCCGACGAGATTCCAAAGTTCAGTCTTTCATAGCGGCGTAGGTCTATGTGGGTTGAGAAGGTTGTGATGTATCGGCTCTCCTCAGCTAGCATCAACTGGTGGTATCCCGCGTTGAGGTCAAGCTTGGAGAACCAGCGGGACCCGTTCAGATCGGCTAGGATGTAATCAACGGTTGGTGTCAGGTGCCTTTCACGTTTGATTGCCTGGTTGGGCAGGCGCATGTCGATACATAGCCTGATCTTGCCGGGCTGTTTTGGTTTCTCCACAATCACCATGGGGGAGACCCAGGGCATTGGCCCCGTGACCTTCTCTATGACTCCTTGCTGTTCAAGATCGTGGAGCTCCTTCTCGACAAGTGGCCTGAGGTGAAAGAGTATCCGCCTGTGTCGCAGACAACTGACTTTACGGTTTTGTCTATGTGTAAAGTTATCGGAGGCCTCTTCATGCATCCAAGTCCTCTAAACAGTTGCGAGAAGAGTTCTAGAACATCCTCGGTCTGCAGGGTCTTGACGGCGTTGGCAAATGTGACTAGGGCAAGGTCTTCGGCTGTGTGGCTTCCCACTAGGATGTCGGCCTCTCTGTCAACCACGTGGAACGTGGTGGTGATTTCGTGATCTCCTGACTTCACTTGCACAGTCATCTTACCCTTGAGCGGCAGGGGCGTCTTGCTGCCGTACATGAGGATTCTGACAAGCAACGGGGACAGTGCGGGTCTTGGACTCAGCTGCCTGTATTGTTGGCACCCCATCACATTGACAGACGCTCCTATGTCAATCAGTGCGGTAACCTGGGATCCGGCAATTTCGAGGGCGCATGTGGGCTGTGGGCGCCTCTTCCATTTAAGGTCACTAGCAAAAGAGATGAGGTAGCACTCGCCCTCCTCGTCTGTAGATGAGTCCTCAAGGTATTGTCTTGGTCGCACTGATGTCCGGGCTATCCTCGGGTTCTCGGGGTCCTCGAGTGATAGGTGCTTTATTGACTTTGACGGCGGTCATCGACCCTGTGTTCCTCGATTTCGTGGTCCTCCTCTGCACGCCACGGCGAAGTGGTTGGGGGTGCCGCACTTCGAATTTGTCCGCCCTTGCGTGGGACATTCTTCCTGCGGGTGTTCTTCCCTACTGCAGTATCTGCAGCGCAATCCCTGTGTGCTTTTCCCTGGCCACCGCCCGCGGGCGCTTCTGCTCTGGGTGCGTACGGCATCCGCCCTTTCGGCCTTGACCGTTACCGGTTTCTCCGCCTGCTGGGTTATGGCGATGTCCATTGCTGTCACCCTGGTGTCTGATAGGTCATGTGAGCGGGCCAAGATGAGGATGCCTTCGAGGGTGATTCCTGGTTGCCGCAGGATGAGAGACCAAAGGTTTTTGTTTCGGCAGCCTTGGATCACCTGGGCTCTCACTTCTTTGTTCTGGTCATCGTCTGTACATGTGCTTGCCAGTTCACGTAGCTGCGCATGGAATGCGTCCATAGACTCCCCTTCCCTCTGGCGTGCTTGGCGCAGCTTAAATCTTTCGTAATCTGGGTTCAATTGGGGATCGAAATGAGCGTTCAGGGCCCTGACCGCTGCATCGTAGTCGTTTGGCGCCCCAGTGTTGGGTAGGTGCGCAAAAAACTTGTATATCTCCTCCCCGCGAAGTGTAATAACAGGGACTTCTTGACTGCGCCGTCCGTCTCCCGCGTCGCCGTAAAATAGTTGTCCAGCCTGCTTATCCAGATTGTCCATCTGGGAGACACTGTGGCCGGGTCTATAAGCTCGCTGAAAGGGGGCAGCACATTGATCTGGGAGTGCTGCGACGTAGGATGAACAGCTTGTGGTCCGGCTTGTTGGGCAGGTGGTCGGTGGTGTGGCGCAGCACCGTGTTGTACATGCACCGTGTGCCTGGCGCTGTATCTACATCACTGTAGCACTGTGGAGGCTGTGCTCTGGGGTGAAGTGTCGCTGTGGTAGCAGAGCTCTGCTGTGGTGTGCACTTACCACTTCCTCACTGGTCCTTTAGTGGTCAGGCAGGAGTGATACTGTTGGTTCTTGTGTCAGGTGGGGGTTAGAGGTGCTGCCTGGATGATCTGCTGAACCACTGACAGGGACAGTGGTGCCCTTGTAGCTGACTGCCACACAGGTGAGGTGGGGCCACTGGTAGCAGGGAGTGTCAGCAGCGAGAGAAGGCCTGCTTAATGTGAGCACTGGCGGTGGAGGCGCTGCACTGGCCGCGATGAAGGAGACCAGCAGGGGGCGACTTAACACACGTGCGCCTCAGCGTGTACAGCAGCAGGCTTTGCCCGGGCGTTATCTGTGTGCACTCGGCCATTCCGTGCGGCGCAGCATACGTGTGGGGCAGGCAAGCCAGACGGGGCAGGCAGCCCCAAGTACCTCATGGGACCGTCGTGACGCAGGTCCAGGCAGGTAAACTTGAAATCTCTCGGCACCGCATCCAACGCGGCGACAGTGCCTCGTTCACCCTTGAGGCTCGACGTGACCGCTTCAGCAGGGGCCAGAGGAACGCAGCACGCGGCTTTCGCGCCTGCTGCGACAATGTCGTTCTTTGCTCCGTGAGGCCAACAGGCAGGGGCTCTCAACGGTAAGTGGACGATGGACGCCCACCCTCATCACCAGTGTGGCGCTGCTCAGTGAGGCGTGCATGGGCCTGCGGCCAGAGGCAAACACAAGACACAGGCCATTGGTACATTGGTGTGGGCCGGAAGTCCCGAGCGACCTCCGCCAGTTTATTTAAGCTCTCTGGCCACGCCTGGCCAAAGAGTGCTACATTGTGTGCAGGCCCTTCCGGGCCAGAGGTCTCGTGTTGCTATCCTCTCAACATCTAGACCGTTACAATTGTACAAGTTATTGTCTCTAACGTAGTCTTTCAATAAAAGAAAAATACTGAAAGCAAATTGAAAACATTTTCTCAGCGTCATCCTTTTCTAGCAATCTAGACTTCAAATTCCTCAGCATGAAAAATCATTCTATTTCCTTTATTAGGTTATTGGTTTCAGGTAGGAAAGCGGCAGCGAGAATAGCACAGTCACCTCTGCTCCTTGCATCTGCGGAATCCCAAACAACAAGAGGGGAAAAAACGACAGCAAACATACTCGACTGATCTCGCTCAAGCTTTCAGGACAAAAGACTTTAAGTATGCCCTCAGTTTGTCAATCCTTGACCTGCAGTTTGAAGCTGAACTCTCCCTTCTTAGGGCTTCCTCATGCGCTTTCTTCTACAGTGCTTTCCTTGCAGTGTGCTCCCTAAGAAGCGTTGTCTTACAAGAATCAAGATCAACCCTATATGCCAGCTAGAAACCTGAGTGTGTGTATACGAGTAAAAACAGTTGTCCACTGTGGCCTCATTTTGCAAAATACTAGCGTTTTTTAGACAAATAACTTGCCCAGCACAGGCAGTATACATCATGATCTAGAAAACTAGCCCCTTCACTGAGAAAATCGTTTTAGCATACCCTTACAGGATATACAATGATCACAATAATCACAATGATCACAATAATAAATACAACTATTTGCCTTGCGCTCGCTGCATCGCCAACTCGGCGATGCACCGAGCACAAGGCAAATAGTTTTATTTATTTATTTACTTACTTTACTCCTGCCCGTCGTATGTCCGACTCCACTACCCCCCCACCCAGCCCCTCCCCGGCACCGTCCCACCGCCCCGCAGCACTCCCTCTGCGAGCCGCCACTGATTAGAACAAGCACTTGTCTCTCATGCAAAGGCCATGAACTCTTAGCGCGTATAATCTATAGGGGTCTGCATCAAGTCTGCAGCAGGCACACCAAGCATGCCGAGCACCAACAGTGTTTAATAAAGGAATAATGCTGGCTAATGCTTTGGACAGAGATAGCTGGGGTAGGTAGGCAGCATCATGCATGGACTAGCAGCAAATCAGACAATGGCACAGGTTGTGTGCATGCAGATTCTAGTGATAAGGCAGAGCCGACACAAAGGGTCTGATTCACAAAGGGCCTCTGCACTCCTAACGGAAGCCCCTCAGTGGTGGGGGAGTCTCGAACTCGGGTTGGAATCTCAGCAATGAGAATTCTCGTAGTGGGGATTCCGCCCCAAGTGCGGAGGCTTCGACTGCGAGGCCTCAGCCACGAGTGCGGAGGCCCTTTGTGAATCAGGTCCACAAACTGTACTTCTGCTCATAGAACAGTACGAACTGTAAAAAATGCAAAGTTGCACAATGAAAAAGATCAGCACAGACAGCTGAGCATTTGTGGCTATGTCTGTGTGTACATATCAGCAGGACAACAGGCATCAACTGCAGTATGTTTATAAGGTACTCAAGAGTAATCTGTGCAAAGGGGTATACAGCCTCTGGGCAGCTGTTCAGGCGAAAGAAACTGCTCTTCGATGTTTGCCAGTCAATGATTTCTTCATGAATTGTTGTTATAATACAAACTGTATGCAGTAGTGCGTCGCTTATAAGAGCAGGAAGCATATTTCATTTCTACTGCAATTTGTATGGCATTGTAGCACAATCTCTTTATGGATGCCCATTTATGTAAATTTTGGAGGGTCATCAGCTTCATTGTAGGAACCATTGTTTGACAATATCCGGTACTTTGTTGCTTTTTAGTTGCATGTGGTTAGTAGTTTTTGCACAATGTTAAGTTTCGAAATCGTTCTGCTAGCTAGCGAGAAAGTAAAATAAGTTTGATCTAGGGAGGTCGTTGTGGTGTCGTATGCCCATAGTTGAGGACGTGAGATCAATTTCCCATTTCTTGACAAGAGTAAAGTACATTTCACATATGCATCACACCCCTGGTCAGTCTTACAACGTAATGTTGTGTACCCAAGCATGTGTTATATAAATGATTTTAATTATTAGTATTTTTCTTAGTTATTTAATTTGAAAAAATAATTATTTAGTTATATTTTTATGTATTTATGCTTATTTTATCTCCGTTTCCATGATGTATATTGCTGTGGTGCCTGATTGTGTTATCGATTTGGAATCACTTTGCTAAGATTTGGTTGTGGGTCTGGGTAAGACCTACAGCCCAAGAACACTTCGCCAATTCAGCAAATCAGGAGACAGATATGCAAATTTGTGTGTGCCTCTTCCCTGAAGGAGCATCAAGTTGCACTTTGGAGTTTTGAAAAGTGCACAGATAGGAAGACACACATTTAAAGCACCCCCTATCTCCCTGTCACCCTCGTCCTCACCCATGCAGAGCAGCGCCCGACTGGGGAACCAAAAGCAGCCCTCGAAGAAATGCTAAAACCAGCCCACTCCCTTTATCTCCTCAGGCAACCTCTCTCTTTCCATCCATGCTTTTGTTCTCAGTCTCTCCTCTCTCTCTTCTCCCTTTCTTAATGCTTTCTCTCTACCACCCCTATCCCTCCCTCCCTCTCTTCAATTCAATACTCTATTAATATTACATTTAAGCCAAAGGTGCGACATTTTGTGCAAAACATCATAGTTGTTATGGTCAATGAAGCACTGCATTAATTGCACAAAATCAATTATTAATAGGACATTGGGCCAGATGTACGAACAATTTTAGCATCCGCAAACGGGTTAGCGACCCGTTTGCGCATGCTAAAATTGTCATGGCCATGTACCAACACAATTTTGCGAGTCACAAATGAATTGCAACTCGCAAAAAAGTGTTGAGACTCGCTATTAGGAAGGGGCGTTCCCTTCCAAATAGCGAGTCTCAAACCCATGTACTAATGTTTTGCAACCGCAATTGCGGTTGCAAAACACTCGCAATTACCACCTACTTCAAGTAGGTGGTAATGCATTCACAAATGGGAAGGGTTGCCCAGGGGACCCCTTCCCCTTTGCAAATGCATGCAAAATAATTTTTTAAGGGCAGGCAGGGGTCCCAGGGACCACTGCCTGCCCTTAAAAAATGAAACGAAAACGTTTTTTTTTTTTTTTTTTAAATGCATCCCGTTTTCCTTTAAGGAAAACGGGCTGCATTTAAAAAACAAAAACTGCTTATTTTAAAAGCAGTCCCAGACATGGTGGTCTGCTGAGCCCAGCAGGCCACCATCCCTCGGAGGGCCTGTCATTCCCAATGGGCTCGCAAATTGCGAAAGTCTCATAAATATTAATGAGCCTCGCAATTTGCCACCCCATTGGAAATCACAAACAGTGTTAAACACACTGTTGTACATTTGATTTTGCGCCTCGCAATTTGCGACTCGCAATTTGTTGCAAATTGTGAGGCGCAAAATCAAATGGTCGTACATCTGGCCCATTATGAATAGTCATTCTATTCATGATGTACCGCCATAGTGTCATTCATAAAGTGCTATACTGCTATTCGGATTTAGCCAATAATAGTTGAATTAATAATAAAAATGTCATCAACAGTGGAACAGTGGAACTGACTATTTGTATAATAAAACCTCATGGCTATCACCTTCAATGAGGCACTGTGTTAATCGCATCTAATCAGGTAGTAATAGGACATTTTGAATATTCTGTTCCAGAGTTAAAACTGCCAACATGGCCTCCATAAAGTGCTGAGGTGCCATTGAATCTAGCCTATAATAATTGGATTAATGATAAAAGAACATTATTAATTACATCTTAAGATAAACCACCATGTTACCAAATGAGTTTGTTTAAAGAAAACCATCATAATGCCATAAACAAGTTCCGTAGCACTGTTAAAATCTATGGAGTAATGGTTAATTTAGTGAGCAAAGAATCATCATAAACGTCTTGGGAAGACTTTAAGCATTGGGACCAGCAGTGTTAGAGCTTATGGGCCACTAGGAAGTACAGGCTTAGTTAATTTTTCGTATAAAATCAGAAATTTCATCATTTTGCAGTTGAGCTGAGGGTCAGTTGGATCAAGACCTTTTATTATGGCTGTTCTGCAGGATCGAATGCCCCTGGTGTTAAAAGCATTTTTCAATAATAAAACACCAGCAATCCTTAAAAAGGGGCATATACAAATAAGATGGATAAAGTCATCCTTTACTACACCACATAGTCTGCAAGTCTTTGGGCCATTGCATTTTCAAGGATGGCAAAGTGCCAAATCTAGTTGCCATTAGTTTTCGGTGTAGGATATGTTTGAAGGACCATCCAGGTGTGCGTGTGACTGGTTAGTCTGCATCTATCTTCTAAGAGTGAGTGCATCTTAGCAACTTTATTTATCAACTGCCAAGATGCACTCACTTTATTTATCAACTGGCAAAATACTGGGAAAGGGGGGTTCTGATTCCATAGTTCTGTTGTACTTGTTGCTTCCACGGATGATCGCAGATATTAATTGTGAATGGAGTGAGGGTCTGCTTCCTGGGTCTGCCATAGGGCATTATTTAGTCGACTGGCTTGGTTTGACCGGAGTTTGTACCATGTTTTATTTCTAGAGTATCTTCTCCCTAGGGCTGGTTGTATAAGACCAAATTCCAAATGACCTTGTGCTGGAAAAGCATCCTGTGGAAGGCTAAATACTGTTTTATATGGTTTGTAGTCTGTCCAAAAGTGATGCTTCTTTACCATGCAAGGCCACACTTGCATATGCCACTGTTGACAGCAATTTAGCGGTTTAAAAGAAGGGCCATCCAGTATTTTTGCCAGTGAACAGAACTCATAGATTAAGCCATTTCCTTTCTTTAACATATATTGTTTGTGCCTCTGGAAGTTCAATCTGTTGTCTACATACAGACCCAAATACTTGTAACTGCTGACCTCCTCTAAGATTTTGTCGCCAAGCTTGGTTGTGAGTTGTAGGCCTGGTTGTTTCCTAATTCATATTGCTTTAGTTTGTGTTGTTAATCATAATGTAATCTGCTAGCTCACTAAGTACTATTTGAAGGCCCACTTTGTTTGGCTGAGTAAGACTATATCATCTGCATAGGAAAGATGTGTCATGCATATTGTGCCCAATCGCGGAGGGTGGAAATTTATCGGATTAAGTCTTGGGGAGAGATCCACCATAAACGGATTGAACAGGTGCGGGGCTAAAACACAGGCTTGCTTGAGGCCTACTTCAGTGGTTATTCTCCTTGATAGTCTTGATCCGTCAGCTAGTTTAACTTGTATCCACGTATGCATGTATAGCTGCATAATGTCTCAAAGTATTCTGTCTGGAAGGTCCCACATCCTTAAATTTCTCCGGTCTACTCGGTCAAAGGCCGCTTTAAAGTCTATGACGCACAGATGTAATTGTTTACGCAAACGCTTACACTTGTCTGCTATTAATGTGATTGCTAGGATGTTCGTGGTTGTTCCAAACCCTCTGTGGAACACTGTCTGGTTGAATGGGATTAGATTGTTGTTGTTTGACCATTCAACCAGCTCGTCCAGGATTAGCAATGATTAATATTTAGCTTCAGAGTCTATAAGAGCTATTAGCCTGTAATTAACCAGGCCAGATTGGTCACCACACTTAAAGTCCCGATTTATTGTTGACCCTATCCCGATTCTGGAGATTCAAAATATTATTCCCACCTCGTTGTATAGTGCCGCCAGAAGGCCTGCCCAGAATTCCAGATCATATTTAAAAATGGCCTGCGGAATGCCGATTGGCCCTTCATCCTGCCTTTCTGACTTTTACACCGCTCTCTGTTGAGTAATACTGGTTAGCCTGACCAGGTAAACAGTCCTGCCCGATGCAGGAGTTACTTGTATCTGTTAATTTGAGGGTTGAAATGGCCTTTATGTTGTTATCCACTGTGTTATTGCTGTTGCCCCTCTCCGGATTATCTGGGGCCGTATCTTTGGTAAATGTCTTGGTTAAATGAACAGTCGAAGCTGCCTCAGATGCACTTGAGTAGTCTTATTACTCATGAGGCTCTTGCAATACCATTCCCTATTTCCCAAAAGGCTCTAGTGTTTGTTTGCTTAGTGTTAAAAAGAAGCTTTGTCCAGAATACATCCAGTTGCTTTTTACGGTCCTCCCACATTTGTTTTTTATATTTTTCCCATACTTGTTTTGAAGCTGTTTGAGTGGGCTGAGCTTGTTGTAGAGTATCAAAGGGTCTAATGGTAGGATAGTTTTATGTTAACATTTTTTGGGAGTAATATGAATTTTAGTAATGGATTTTTAAAATATATTCTTAATTATTTAATATGCATATTGCATGATTTTAATATTTATTGAATTCAATAATACATGTGTATATAAATTGTATTTTTAAATGATTTTCTTTATTAGTACTTTTTTTAACTAATGTAGCTATATATTTAATTTACTTCTAAGAATTGCAATGCTTTTATTTTTTGAAAGTCTTAATTCTTTTTTTTTGTTGTGTTTACATGTAGCTGTGATTCACTGAAAACTCCAAAGGTTAAAGAAGCATCACAGTTAGGTGAACTTGTCAGTGACAAGATTAACATTTTGAACTACAAAAAACACAGAGATTCACAACTTATAGTTCGCAGAACTAACTATAACTTGCGACCCTGCCATACACTGCTTAAGACCTCAGATATGACATCACTCATGACATGTTCTATGAAATCATTATTGACATCGGTGATGGCATCTCAAAGGACATCATTGATGATATCACTAATGACATCATCCAATGAGAGTGTTAGTTTGTTTTATAGTTTACATAGTGGCGGGTAACTACCATATTACTTTTCTACCTAATTATGTGCAGCCTGTGTCCAGCTAATGGGTGTAAGTGTTTACAAAACACATATGCTCCTAATGCATTATAGGTGTGTAGAGGTATTGACCATGGTATAAATCTTTGTATTGAAGAGGAACTCTGGGTGCAGGTGACAGCATGTTCCAAACATGTTTTTTGGTACTGCAAACAAGGTTTCCAACAAGGCAACGATTCTACATACTAAGGATTGTAAGTAACCTTGAGTTATTAGACAGAATCATCCTGGGGTGACAATTTCGACTTAACATAGAAAACTATGTGCACCAAGTACCAACCTCTATACATGTGCTTGCTTTGCTTCAGAACATGGGCTATCTGTAAAGTTTTCATCACCTTATGAAGGCTGCATCCAGTATGATCTTTAGCTCATTCAGACCTTAGTTATTTTATGTGAATAGTACTCTTTGGTCAAGTTTTGCATAGAGTGTAAACTGTGTTTAGTAGATACTTTTTCATACTCTCTGGTGTATTTCTCATGAGACTTTCACTGTCTGCAAACAGTGTGATGCAGAGTAAACTCTCTCCATAGAGTAAACACTGTTAACAGTACCCACTTTTCTACTCATATCACTTAATTTCCTAATGTAGGTTGAGTGACTGTCAGGGGTTTGATACAGATAATGAGTGTCTGTAGTAGGGCATTAGTTAATTAACAGGGCTTCAGTATCTGGAGGAACGTGGTTGAATACAGATTGAACACCATGTGCAGGATAGGTTACCTTTTCATCTGCCTCGGAAACCCCATTCCCAAGGGCCACTTATTTAAATAAATGGGAGGGGGGCTGCATGGCCTCTCTCCCTTAGCCTTGTTAGACCCTGGGGACCCCATCCCCCATGGCCACTCTTTTAAATAAAGGGGGTGCATGGCATCCCTCTCTGCAAAAGTTTGGTATTGCAATATTTTTTTAACTCCATGTTATGTCATAGAAGCCATTACTATATGCTACAGTGCACCATAGAGGTATACAGTCCATGTGCTCACACACCGCTGGCCTGCATTAAGAAATACAGGCCTAAGAAAAGACATGCATAGCGCAATGCACTCCTTACTGCATAAAGCAACTAGCTCTCCTGCAGACTACTACACAATGCAAGACTGACTCTATTTGTGGCATGGAAAACACTGCAGATGCCGGCCCCTCTTCAAACCACTTCACATGGCTTGAGTTACCATTTGTGGGAGACAGAATGTGCTGTGGAGAAATTGCTCTGCAGTTGAGCACACTTGGCTAATATTACCCCTTTTTGAGACAGAGGAGTCTGCAGGAAAAAATCCCTCTGCAGACTAGTGTACATGACTAAATACGTTATACAACAAGCAAGGAAGAGATCTACAGCCAGCGTTTCTGAAAATCAGCACACATTAAAGCCTTATAGCCCACTGCGGAGGTCTATACGAGTTGTTAAAGGCCCTAAACCTGATTTATAGGCCCAAGCCGCAGGTGAGGGCTATAACGAGGGACAGGGCCTTTAACAACTGGTATAGCCAGAGGCAGAAGGGCCATAAGGCCATTAGAACATTCCACCCACTAAGGGTAGAATATTGTAAATTAAAAAGGGAGAAACATAAAGACAAACATTGGAACATTGGGGCTCTGGGCGTATACCAGCTGTTTTAACCCTGGAATTACTCCATTATCTACAATGGAGCTCTCAACATTTTATGCTCTAATATTAGACTGACACTTTTTGTGCCACAGAAGGAGCTCTGCAACCAGAACCTCGCAGACCAGTGCAAAGTACTAGACTTTCCCATTGTGTGAGGCAGAGGGATATCTGGTCTCACAGCATCTCCATTACAATACTTTGACGCGTCCCTATTCATGCATGTAATGCAATGGCAACACTCGACAACTATTGGGCAATCCAATGCTGAGCTGCCGTAAAGCAGCTCATGAACAAATGGGATGGCTCGAAGTTTCGGTATATTCTTTATTGTACTACCATTAGCTCCAGAAGACAGGCAAGACTGCCTTGAACTAGTCTAGGCTGTCTCTAACTAGTCTTAAAAAGACATGCATCGATTGGTAGGAAGTAGAATGTATCTACACCCCACATTTCAGGTTCCTCTATTAAACATCTTGAAAACATGACCTATAAGCATCACAATAAACAACTCTACCAATACTTGCACTAATCAAAATGGAATATTAGATGCATTATATCATCGTGCCAGAGATGCTCCTCTTTGGAGGCTCAAAATAGTTCCGGGTTCTTTCGACCATATCATTTACCCTTACTCATTTGGTTTATTCAAAGATGGTTATATTTTAGCTACCAAATGTGTAAAGATAGTTGGTCTCCGAAGAAAAAATATGATTTTCTATTTTGGGCTGCAAAAGGGACCCCCCACCTTAAAAATAATATTATGACTTTACAAGAACGCAAAGCGCCGTCTCACTTTTTTCCTTTCATTACCATTTGGCTGTTCTTTCCATCTATTTTGACCTCAACAATATTCATTTCAATATACTGCTCATCTTCCCGTTCACAACGAATACTGTTTTTTTCTCCTACGACATGATTAATTTTACCAGGCTTTGGCTCTCCGTAGCAGGTACAAAACAATTTCTACAAGATGCATGATTTCGTAAATCTTTATTAAATCTTATGTTCAATATAGTAACACACCATTCTTTAGAAGACTGCTTTAAACAAAGACTGCGCGTATACGGCGTCTCCTTAATGCTTGTTTTTTAACGTAGTGCGCATTTGTATTCCAGCTCTTTCTGTGATTGCCGTATGTTTTATTGACGCTGTCATAGGTGAATCAATTTTGCTGGTAAAGATAACACTTAAATAGGATAAATAGGAGAGCTTTGAATATTAAACTGCCATCTAGAATGGCCTCAAGGTCTGTCATACATAAAAAAGCGCTTCTTTCCAACTCCTCCAGCTTGAAATTTATTGTGCAATGGATTTATTTTATATTTGAATAGAAGCAGACGCTTCTCCATATTTTCTGTGCGTGTTTTTAAACTAATGTCTGTTATGCTTTAGTTATTCGCGTCTCGCCCTTTGCTTTGAGACAAGCAAAATATTTACTGGCCCGTTATAGAATTTGCTTTATAAATAAAATGAAATGATCAAGGCTCCCATCGATTGTTTATACTGAATTTTTTTAAAGCTGTGTTTAGTGTCTGCCAGGATCATTGAAGCATGAGTGCTATAGAGAAAGCGTTAGTACAGCACATTACAAAATAAAGACGCTCTCCTGGTCAGAGGGCTGGCTCCGTTTTGCCTGCTTTGCCCACATACACCCTGGTGGGACTCCCTGTCCCAGGCTGCACCGACTGCCTGGTCCGCCACAGCTGCTACAGGAGAGGCGTGTCATTCGCGCATAGAGCGCTGCCTCTCCCATTGCCGCACGGGACGCTGTTCTGGGCAGGGGGCCAGCTCTGTTTTGCCTGCTTTGCCCACACACCCTGGTCGGACTCCCTGTCCCAGGGTGCACCAACTGCCTGGACCGCTGCAGCTTCTACAGGGGGAGACGTGGAAATCGCACATATAGCGCTGCCTCCCCCCTCGACACGGACATATGCGGGGCGCTCCCGGGCAAAGCCCGGGCTAAGGGCGGGCCCGTTTGTTCCCGTCTGTGTCGGACGAGGGTGGGCTGGAACTCCCCTCTTGGACCCTTTATGCAGAGGACCCTTTAAGGTACTGTGCAATCTCTGGTGGTGTCCTTTTCAGGTCAAGCCTGAGCCAGCGCGCATGTACTGCTCTGCGAGACTTATTATAGATGAGTAGCGAATAGAAGCCCCTCCCATTCTCCACCCATGTTTGCCATTGGCTTGTGTCATTGTCTGTCCTAAATGCTGGCTTCTGATTCATTAATAAGCTTGTCAGTCCCTCCTTAGTACCGCCTCCTCTTCATTTGTCACCTCCCATGGCAACTGGCCCCTTTACTTTGAGTGTTACACGGTACGTGTTATTTAGACTGTGAGCTCTATTTTCTTTAATGAGGTTCTCCTACTGCCTTCTCTACTCCCCCCTCCCTCCCTCCTAGCGTTGAAGCGCCCTCAATGTAATTCGTTGTATTTATTTATTTCAGTACTTACCTCCGTTCGGCTGTATGCCGGAGTTTACTACCCCCCACCCTGCTCCTCCCCCGCCCCGCCCCACCGCCCCGCCGCACTCCCTCCAGGAGCCGCTACTGGTATAGTATATAGTGTCAACCCTCTTGTTCAGTTTGCCCTACGTGTACGTGGGTTTAAATATGGTGTCTCTTGACTCTTGCCTATACCTCTCATGTATCTATCCTTGTGTAAACATGAAAACTTAAACACTTAAAGTTACCTTAATGTGCACAACAAACGGTGCGTTGTTTTAAACTATATGATTGTTGCTAGGTCGTTTTAGCTGTAAATATATATGTGTTTTTAATCTTGAGTACTACAATACTTACCGTCGAATTATAAATGTATGTATTTATTATTTGTTTAACCTCTCCGGACCTAGCTAATGTGGGTTTGTGCTTTAGTCCTGTGTCTTTGGTGTTTGCGTGCATTATTTTGTTTGTTGCCTAACACAACTTTGGTTGATTTTTGGTCTATGTCCAGTTTTTGATTTATGTCCTATTTACATGTCATTCCCAGCCCTGATTAAGTTCCCCTTGAGGGAATGAAACCTGTTGGCTGAGTGTTGTTTGCTCATATGAAAAGAAAATAACGGAATTTGAAATAAAGGATTTTTTGACACTGCATACAGTCTACTGGACTTCATTACCTGGCGCACCCCCATTTGCAGTAATTTGTCTGGATCTGGAGCACAGAGACGTCACGCAACGGCTGGCGTTGGGGAGTATTGCGCAGGACAAAGATTTGATAGAACTAGCGTGAGGTGTAGAGCTAGGAGTTCGCCGTTGTATCTGTGGACATAATCATTTATTTTTCTTTGTTTTTTCCACTGGGAGCATTCTTTGATAATGTGGGGCACATTGATTGCTTTTCTGGCCCCGAATCACCATGCCATAATGCAATGAATGCTGGTCCCAAATAGGAAAAAACATATCTAGGAATAAGTAGGGCGGTCCAGTGAGGCGTCATTCTCACTAGTGGATCCGGAGCAGTCTTAGGGGCACATGCATCAATGAAAATACCAATCGCAAACGGGCAGATTCACAGAATCTGCCCCTTTGTGACCGGTATTTTTGCATTTGGGATGCATCAACCCAAATGCAAATTCGCAATTAAAGTAATCGCAAAATTTGCGATTATTTAAATTTCGAATGCATTTAGGGAATCCCAAAATGCGATCCCCTAAATTCAATGCATGATGCAATTCCAAATTGCGAATTCGCAATTAGGGATCGCAAATTACCATAAATTTGAACTTGATGGTAATTTGCAAAAACTTTGAAAAATGAACTAAAGTGCATTTTTCAACGTTTCATGTTACACACACACGCCCTTGGGGCATGTATGTGCGCAACATGTGGTAACATCTCAATTTCAGGGGTGCAACAGGGTGTCCTTTTGGCACCCTTGCACCCTTGAAATTGCATGCGCAATTTGCGAGTACCTATTTGGCACTCGCTAATTGCGCATGCAATTCCCATTCATTCCTATGGGCCTCTGGGCCCATAGGAATGAATGGGTAGCTATTCCTTAATTGCGAGTCGCAATTTGCGAGTCGCAATTAGGGAATATGTAGGAATCGCAATTTTTTTTGTGATTCCTACATGCATAGGGATTTGCGAGTCATAAATAGCGATTTCTTAAAATTCGCTATTTAGGATTCGCAAATCCTGACTTTGATGCATGTGGCCCTTAGTTCTCTCGACTGCAGTGGTGACTGAGGCTCCACCGCTGGAAAAACTTACATTTTCATGAATAGATGAAGCAGGAAAACACAACTGGGGTGGTTCAAAAATCTGCACAATTTCTGTTGTTGCCCACCTCTAAATTGGACCTCACATTCATTCTTCTATGTGGCTTCCTGTCAGTAAGAACGTTAATCATTTGGGAAGGGGGCAATTACTAACTTCGTAAACTCACCTTGGTTAGGTCTCAACACAAGTCTCAGTGTACTTCTGCTCAACCCCTGGTCAGGGTTGGATTGGGAAATCGGGATCGGAATTGGGTACTGGGCAATGGGCCAGTAGCTGAGGCCCAGCTATTGGCTGATGTTGGTCCTGGCCCAATCTGCAGGGTCACCCCCAAACTTTTTGCTTTTATCCTCCCCTTTATTTTCAGAATTTCTTGTTGTTTGCTTTAGGACTCTGTGCACTTGACCACTGCTAACCAGTGCTAAGGTTCTTGTGCTCTCTCCTCTAAACATGGTAGAATTGGCTTACACCCAGTTGGCCTATTTCATTAACTTGAACGTCCCTAGAAAATTGGCACTACATGTGCCCAGGGCATGTAAATTAAATGTTACTAGTGAGCCTGCAGTACTGATTGTGCCACCTACTTAAGTAGCCTTTAAACATGTATCAAGTCTGCCAGTACAGCCTGTGTATGCTGTTTTAAACTGTCATTTCAAACTGGTAAAAGATACCTTTTTCCACGCCCAAACCTTCCTTTTTAATACATATAATTCACCACTATGGTAGGCTCTGAACAAACCAGAGGGCAGACTGCAGCGTATTTAGAGAGTTGGACATCTAGCTTTAAGTTTTACATGTCATGGTAGTGAAAAACACTTAAATTCATTTTTCATTACTATAAGGCCTACATTGGAGTTACCTTATTACATTTAATAAGCTAGAATTTTCAAAGGAGAACAGGTAAACAGTTCATGTTTGGTGTCTTTGAAATTGTAATGAAAAATTCTTTTTTATGGTGGTCAGATTTTTTGTTTATAAAAATGCCACTTTTAGAAAGTTGTAGTATCAGAAAAACAACGGTGACCCATCTCACAAGGAACCAGGGCATACGATTTATTTTGAAAAACAATGGTTCTCGTGGACAATGTAATAAAACCTAATTGCACAATTGCAAATTGAACTGAAGATAGGATGGCGAAGTAGACAAGTTATACAGAACGCCATAAAGAGACCAGATACTGATTTTCAAAAAAATTACATCTGCATTGAAACATGCAGACTGTGCTTGGTGTCCCAAGAGAAAAAGAACCAAGGTAAAGTAAGTGACAAATTACAGCATAATGAGGGTTTCTTAATATATAAAAATGACCATTATTAAATTAGCAATGTCCTACAACAGCCTCCTTTTAATTTAGAAAGGCTCGATATGGTTCATTATTGTATGAGTCGACGACTTTTAGAAAGTTGGCATTTTCCTGCCTTAGCCATTTAGTGCCTGCAGCCTATCTCTGGGTCACATGACTGGGTGTAGTTGGTAGTCGGTCTTTGTGTATTTCTCCTAAACAGCCACACACAATAGAGAGCTTAGGTGTGCCTGGATGGGCCATCACTGGCAGGATAGGAGGGCGGAGTTAGGCTCAGCCCCACTTACACCTGAATAGGCTGTGTCCTACCTTCACACAAAGAATTGCATACCTCCAGTAGTTAGCCTGGAGCCAGGGCAGGCAGGTAACATGAGCACTTAAAAGGGAATCCTCTACATGTTTCTCCCACTTCAAAGAAAGGCACGAGGTTTAAATATTGGACCTCAGACACCAACTCTCCTGGACTGGTGGAAGACTCTGCAAAGAAGAAGGACTGCTGTGCTGCTGAAAGGACTGCCACTCTGCTGGACTGCTGCCCAGAAGGACTGCTGCCTGCTGTGCTGAAATGCTGCCTGCTGCCCTCTTGCTTGGGTGAGAAAGACTGGACCTTCACCCTGTACCCAGGACCACTAGAGTGACTCCAAGGGGTAGTCTCTTATAACCAGAACCTGGACCCTGCGACTGTGAGTTCTGCCATGCCAGGTGGTGCCACCCCATCTGAACCCTTGGAAGTGGGCCTGAAGGTGCTCTGCCAGCAAATCTGTGCATCCAGCAGGAACCAATGCATCTCCTCTGCTGCACGGTGCATCCACAAGCAGAACCAACACATCACCTCTGCTGCGAGGATTCTTCCAGCACAAGGACTATGCATCAACCTTGCAGCCTTATGGAAACCTCCACTGCCCAACATATCCCCGATGCAAGGCCTCGCATTGCAAACCTCCCATCAGCAGCTGCCTCAATTGCCACGCAGGACTTCGCATCGCAAGTCTCACAGTCTCTTTGAAACCAGAGGGTGCACAATGTATCCTCGATGCAGGACTTCACATCAAAAGCTTCCCTCTTCAACAGCCTCCTCGAGCCAATGCAGGACCTCCCTTCGCAGCCTTAATGCTTCCCGGAACCAGCGATTTGCAACACATCTCCAAACTGGACCTTGTGACACCTCTGCTGTGTAACTTATCTTTGAAGCAGGACCACACAACTGTCCGCAACCAGGATTTAAGGTATTTTTGTTCAGCGAATCCAAGTGGGTCCTTGTAGCCAGCCTGTGCTCCACAATGGTCAGCCTAAACTTGTGACTTTGTCCCGGTCTGGCATGACCAGTTACCCACAGTTGTTGCTTTGTGATTTTTAGCACTATTTTCACTTAAATGTTTTAAATTGCGTATCTGCGGTTCTACTGATAAGATTTTTGTTGTTTTGTTATTGTGTTTTTTATTAAAATCTAATCTATTATCTAATCTAGCATGGTATCTTTTTTTATTGTGTTTTCATTATGTTACTGTTTGAAGTGTTGCACAAACACTTTATACATTGCCTCCAGGTTAAGCCTGACTGCTCTGTACCATGCTACCCGAGAGTAGCGCACAGGTTAATTTGGTGTTTCCTTGTGACTTCACCCTGACAAGGATTGTGGTTCCTGCATGAGTAGGGTTTCACCCCCAATCCAGTAACCCAATTTCCCTCATTGCCTCATATGTAAACACACCTGCCAGGAACATATCATATACACCAAAGCTGCTATAGCCTTACAAAGGTGTGTATTTTACACAGCCTGACTACCCTATTCTCATGCACAGAATGGTAATGGGCTGGCCTGGTCGAGTACGCTATGTGAACCCTTTGCCTCCTCTGAATTGATCATGGGTTTGAGTCTATACGTCCTCTAGAGATACCTGGAACTGTACTGTGATGAGGTTGGGGATAGGGAGTGAGGGACAGGGATGTAGTGGAATAAAGCAATTCTGTGGGACAAGTGCCCTAAGCTGGTCTGCTAACATGAATTGGACATTTAGCAGTGCGTTTGGGCATCAAAGCGCGTTTTGCATTACACTGACCTCTCTGGTTTTAAGCAGCCCGTAGTGGTGTAATGGCTGAGACCAGGGGTTTATGTGTGGTGGGTCCAGTTCAAAACAGTAATGGGTCCCTACCAACCCCAATATTCATCCCATTAACATGGTATTGGAACAGCGTTGTCACACTTAAAGGTTGAGGGCTACGATCAACCAGTTGACTTTATTAGTAGGCAGCTCCTCCCCAGAGAGCAGCGTTGGAGTGCCATTGAGATGGAAGCTTTTGCTGTGGTTTGGTCACTGAAGAAGGTGATAGCCTACCTGTTTTGAGACTCATTTCAGGGTTCCAAATAACCACATGCCTCTCAGATGGCTAATGCAGATGAGAGGGGAAACCCCACACTATTGAGGTGTTCCATATCCCTACAGGGAATCACCCTTACAGTGGAATACAGATCTGGGACTGACCATGCCAGTGCAGAATGTCTTTCAAAGTTCTTTCATTTAGATAAAGAGAACTACCAAGGAAATGGTTAAGTTGCTCCTCAGCCTTCACCTGGAGGTGGCCATTTAAGGAAAGTCCTCTTGCTCACTCCCCCCCCCCCATTTTTGGACTGATGCTGCTGGTTTTCATCTCTTTTGCACTGGGGCCCTGCTAACCAGGCCCCAATACATGTGCTCTGACTGAATATGTGTTTCATTTGCTAATCCCCTTATTAGCATATTGAGCTTACCTGCAAGTCTCTAGTATACGGTACTCTGAGTACCTGAGGGCTTGTGAGTTAAATGCAGCTATTGTGACACTACTAAAGTGACAAAATAAAGTATGCCTTCAGGCCTGCCCCTGCAGACTGAGTGGGTACTTTCAAAACTACAAATTCGACCTGGCGAAATAAACCTTTTGCTGGACCTAAAACCTTCCTTTTTAATACTGGTAACTCACACCTAAGGTAGGCTCTAAATGCCCATATGGCAGGGTGCATGCTATTTAAAAAGTGGGGCATGTGTTCCTGAGTTTTACATGTCCTGACAGTGAAAATTCTCCAAGGTCATTTTTCACTGTGGTAAGGATGGATCTCTCGTAGAAAAGCACTGGGTTGCATTTTAACACCTTATAATGCATACCTTTAGTTTAGGAATAGCTAGAGCCATGGTTCAAGGACTCAAATTAATAGGAATATAAAATCCAGTCCAATGGATAAGTTGGATTTGAAATTAACATTTTTAAACTCCCACTTTTAGAAAGTTGGCATTTTCCTTCCTAAAGCCTCTAGTAGTATTTTCAGAGTTAATTCTCAGCCGTCACATGGCAGCCTGCTGGGAGGTGTAAATGGCTCCGATTTAAGGGAACAAAATGAACTAGGCTGGGAGGAGATGTGACCTTCTCCTGAGAGGATGACCTGGGGAGTGTGTCCACCATCTGCAAAAGCTTCATTGAGACATCCCCTATCGCATGCAGATGTAACTCATACTTAGGCCTGCCATTGTCCAAGTAGTCAGAGTGGCACCAATCCCAGTTGGGAGCAACCTGTCCCAGAACTGGTTTGCTAGAGGGGTTCCTCATTTCCCTAGCCACACCTCAGGGGGTGCCTGAGCTCTGACCAGGGGAAGAAATATTCTGCTGCATTGGATTTTGGCAGAGCAGGGCACTGTGGGATTGTTTAGGGCCAATACCTCGAGAAATGATGTCAAAGCAGGTAGGGTTGTCCCTGGAAATGTATTCCCTATTAGACAGGAAGCTTCCCCCACCCACAAGCAAGTGCCAGGCATAAAAGTGGCCCACTTGGTTACCTTCTTCAGAATACTTCTAGACCTGAGGAGGACAGAAGAAGGACTGCACCTGTTTAATCACTTTTGGACTTCAGAAAGAGGACTGCACCTACTGTAACCTGTGGAGAGAACCCCAGTGGGCTTGTCCCTGTGGACTCCCACTTAAAGCCAGTACAGAAGAGAGGACGCCGAGGCTAGTTGGCTAGCCTCCAAATAAGTTGCAAGGACACAAAGGCTGCAAGAAGCCCACCTTCCTGACGAACCCAGCTGACCAGATCCAAATGGACTTGCCCTGGACCCTGCTTGACTCTGCTAGAGGCTTCTCCCGGACAGACAGAGACCTGACCTCCAAGTGGTGTCCCTGAGGTCCTGGGGCCCTTGCAGAAGTGTCAGAGTATACTTCTCCTACTTATCGCTAAAAGCTGGGACTTAAAAGTATTTGAAGGATTTTTGCCAAAAGAACCAGAGACTTCCTACCACCAGACCGCTGCTGAGCTGCTGCTGCTCTCTCAGTCAGACTCAACTTGCTGGTTTGCCCTACTGAAAGGATCCTGACTTTCAAACAAATTATAAGTCTGAAGGTAGAAATCTTCAACAGGTGAGGGCACCAAAACTATCCGGCTAGCAGGGGACCTTCCCCAGGAGTGAAATTTAAATTTTTCCCACTGTGAACTTTCCTGCCAAAGGTCGAAGGCTTCACCAGGACATTAACTGAAAGTTTTACGGTCTTGGGGAACATATTTGGACACAGCCTGCTGACGATCCTCGACTTCCATTTCAGAGACTAAGGCTCCAATCTATATTGCAGTGGACGGCCCATTGTTTTGACAGGGGGACAGAGTAAATTACTCCACCCCCCTGGTGGAAGCACTGCCTACCAAATTTATAAATGACCGCCAAGCTGGGGGTTATTTATAAAGCATTGGCGGAAACCACAGTCACATGTTGTTGTTTTTTTGCAGTTTGGTGCACGGTTGTGTCTTCACGACAGGTTCCCTCAGTAAACACTGGCTCTCTTTCTAATACTCTGCCTTCTCAGTTCTGTGCTAATTCCACTCTGCCTAGTATCCAGTGGCTACTCTGTATACCTATCTAGTGCAGCACCTGGGTTCCCTATGCTTAGCGATGCTTGTAGGCTTTGAATGTGTTACATAAATGTCCTGAATCAGTCAGCTATAGTTCCTAAATGTTGACAGTTAACTTTAACTACATTGGAAACCTGGGTGCCCTACAGAGATTCCCAGATTTCTTTCTTGAAAGACTGGAAGGAGGGGCACGTCCCCAAAGCCTGAGGCCAAATGCCAAAGGTCCATGTATCTAGAGGGGCTGCAGTCTCCATGATTCTTATTTTAGAGGTCAATAGCAAGAAGGCTAATCAAAATGTTACAGAATAGCAGGCATCACATGATACCTTGATCCCTGAGGTGAAAGTAAAGCCTAGAGGCCCAGCAAACAATAAGAATACACATAGAATAAACACATTGAGGGAAAAATTCTTGTGCTCCAATGGTCTGGATAACAAAATAACTTTCAGTGATAGTCCCATGCCTGCTTTTTGTTGAGACTAGGTAAAACTGGAAGTCCTTTGTGAATTTGACTGGTCTGGATTTCAAAGACAGGACTTTCAATCCAAAAGTTGACAGCATTAAATCTCTCAATTCCAAGGGAACAATGGCATCTTCAGAGTGATGGTCTTGTTCTTTCCCTTTCTTTTGATTTGCTTCATGAGGTGCCTCTGGTGACTTCTCTGGACAAGGACAAAAAGACTGGCACAAAGCAAAACACAATACATGACTAATTTGCCACTGAGATGTGTTAATTCTTCTAGAAACAGGAGGATTCTTTGCTTGTAATCAAAGAAAGAGATCTACATCCTTTCATAAAACAATTTGCCAGACTTCTCCTTCCTGTGCTTTGGTTACTGGAAATAAAAAAATACTTGATCTTATTCAAGATCTAGTTTATGGTAGAATCAAAAGAATACATATGATAAACCAGTTTGGTTGGTGTTTTTATATTTTAAAATATACAATATTGTAATCTTCCTCCTCTGTGAATCCACACCTCATGGAAATCACCCACTGGAGAGGTAAGCTCTGAAACCTTTTGCAAACCCCAATACAATATTGTCAATTTATATGTAATGAGATTATATTGTGGAATGATATAGAAGAGCAATGAAAACAAGAGAGTTACTATGGATGTAACAATTAAATTTTGTGTTGCCCTTAAGAGTTGCTGATCCCATATAAAGATAATAATAATGAAGATCCTTTTTAATTCATATAAGCAGTCTATATGCTGACAGAAACACTCTTTTTTAAGTTAATGAGACCCTTTGTATGCAGTTTCTTATGCAGCCAGCACCAGTGGAAATATGGTATAGAGTACTGAATATAAACTGCGCAAGAGGTGTCTCTGACTTAAAGTCTCAACCAACTAATAGGAGAATGTCAGGCATATGCCTCTTTTGTGATTATGGACTGTGTGAAATTATGATTAGGGGTCGTTTACCACACCAACATGGGTGGTGCAAAATGTGCCATGTCCACGTCATGGGAGAAATGTTGTACTTAAAATAAATTAACAAAACGCATCATTTCCTTCATGTGATTCAGTTTTTAGAATGCCAAGCTGCCCTGGAAGTCCCAGTGAGGGTTCATTTGAAACTGCAAGCTCAGTCAGAACTCCAGGAAGGATACATTCTACTTTCCACAGGCTTTATAGATTACTCACAGGTCGCTGTCTGGTGGGATCGCTATCCCTCATCGGCAAGGCAGCACACCCTACATGCCACTGCCACTCCGAATAGAGCCTTCTGCGTGGTCCTGGGGCCACATCTGTATGTATTGTGTCTGGTAGCAGGCATCCCCTGTCTGGGAATGCAGAGGGTGTCTCATACACTAGGGGCTGCCAGGTGGTGCCCGTCTTTGTTCTGGTCATCCAGCACCCTATATAATGGAGCACTGAATCCCCTCCAGGTACCAAGGGGTCGAATGTGCTCGCTCCCTGCCATTTGGCTAAGCCACACAACTCAACCAGAACGCCGTGCCAACTGTCTCTGGCCTGTAACTTCAATTGCTGCCTACCGGCTGCCATCTTAGATGCAGCGCTTCTAGAGCATGGCTGCATCAGGGTTCACACAACATCGGTCCTCTCATCATCCAAGAACCCGGTAGTAAACTTGGGCATATTCACATGCCCCTCACTGTGTTTCTTGCCCAGCTTGTCCATGGACGTCATTTGAGACTAGTTAGGGGTCGCAGCTGCGACCTCTAACTTGCTCCCTGCTACTTCTAACACTTCTTTTGTGACCCCTGCCCTCATAGGAGGAAAACGTTTTGCCCCCTCTGAGGCCAGGGATACCAAAGGAAGTGGCAGGAGTAGCAGGGAACAAGTTAGAGGCTTCAGCTGTGACCTCTAACTAGCCTCAAATAACATCCATGGCTGCGCTCCTCAAAGGTGATGATCTCTGCAGAGCACAGGCAAAGGAGAGCAGGGCACCTCCCACATGGCCACCATCTTGCCCACACCCCTATTTGTGATATTTAAACAAGCTGTAAACTAAAGCCAGTACAATAGCCATTTAATAAATAAGGAGTATACAAACTACAGATAAACAATGGATTCAATTACTGTTTGTATATGCAAATTAAAGCCAATATTCGCTGGATTCAAATCAATGTCACCTTTTTGAAGCAAACTCAAGGGGGGTGGCTCAGCCCATCCTCTTTTAGGCAAAGACGGGCATGGCCTTGGCCCAGGCTTTGCTCAGACGTGGCACACGCACATTATGCATGGCAGGGGTTGAGCAGCACTTTTGAAGTGCAAGTCTGAGGGTTCCTCCCCACTCAGGCAGCTCTCTCCAGATGAATCCATGGCGTGGAGTCTCTTAAAGTTGGCAGATCATTCCACTCAACTGTAGTTGGACGGTACTTTTGATGCACAAATCCAGGGGCTCGCCCCCCCTCAGGCAACTGTCTCCAGATGAATCCTGGGGCTAGAGTTCCCTAACGGTGGCCGAGCATCACTGTTAATCGCTAAATGGTGTAGGGAGTCCTATTATCCACCTGCAGGCCATCAGATTAATTAACTTGGCGTACTGGGGGGACAAACGCCTGGAATCTGACTATGGCGGTGCTAGGTAAAAATTAAAAAGTGTTATAAGGAAGAAATTTATCACAAAAGTGAAAATGGATGTGCACTTGGGGTACATGTTTACCCTAAGATTCGTTCCTGACCTATATCTCTAGGCCTAAGCACTGCGAAATGTGCAGTGGCGCAGATTTCTTCCATAAGGTATAATGCAGTCTTTCAGTAAGCACTGCAGACCTAGACTATGAAAGCACCCTCACATTGCAAGGCTTACACCAGGTCAGTGTCAATCACTGAAGGGTCCCTTATTCAACAAGCTACCTGTGTGCAGATACCAGGATAAGCAAAATGGCAGTCTCACACACTTAGCCCCAAAATGTGTGCACGCACATGTGCTCACATGTTGCATGTTACCAGCCTCTTACTCTAGATGCTAAGCAGGAGCCTTATTGTAAAAGAGAGACTGGCAGTTATCAGTCTCAGTCCATTTCCACAAAATTTACCATGAGTGATTCTCAGGTAGTGAGACTCATTCACAGTAAACGTGCAAAAACCGGGTAGTCAAAAGTGAATAATCTAGGGGGAATAAATGGGTGGAATCTATTTTCTACAGAGTTGTTCTACATGCACCATAGAGATTCCTTATGTAAAGACTATAGCTATCAGCAATAAACTGTAAGACTCTCCGGTCATGATTAAGTGCACTCCTAAACACAGAACAAGGCCATAATGTGTCATCTTAATTGTTTAATCCAGAAGCTAAGTTAAAACATTGCAGCATTGTTCTTTGTTTTGTTGTGCACTTGATGATGAGAAGATATTCTCATGGTTTTCAGCAGTGTACACCAGTATAGATCACCAGGATCAGAGAAGCATCATTTAAAGGATTTAAATTTACAATAATAACTGTGTATTTCACTCTTTGATTGAAGACTAAAGCACTTACACCACCAAAGGTCATTTCGGACATAGATCGTTCCTGAATCTGGCCAGTAATACAGCACTATCTCTCAGCTGTCTCTATGGCTGCCAACAAGGATTAAAAATACATATCTAAGGGATGTGATTTGAATATGACTGAGCAAAACTACAAAGTTGAGATCTGAATATGATATTTTGAAAAAGTCCTCCACCTTCTTATCCACAATAAATGATGCTGTTCCATAGTCCACTGAGCCTCGCTAGAACAGTTTGGTCAGAATGGGGTCTCCCAAAAGAATATTGGAAAATCAATCTCACATTTCTCCCTAGGATATTGATAGGCCTCGAAGCAGTGTTTCAAGCAACTATATGGATTGTTTCACTTCAAGAGAATACATTCTCTGACAGCTTCTGGCACCGGTTATGTGACTGGACAGTTGTGGTGGAAATGATTGACCAGGCTCCTACCAAAGCTGGGCTTTTCATCTGCAAGGCAAGCTAGATCCTTGAGCAGACAACCAGCAATGATACAGAGACCCTTCTCTGATTTTTTTTTTTTCCCCCACAATTTCAGAATCTGTCGCTGGCCCCTTTTCTCATTATATTAATCTATATTCAGGAATAAACAGTATAAGGGCAAAACATGTAAATTATTCATAAATTAGACACATCGTGTGATAGGGAAATAAGAACCTTAGCTGGCTCATTAAGTGTGGCTCTGTCTAAAGCCTGAGAGATAATTGGTATTGGGTACCTATGCTGCTCCTTGGCCAGCACTGGACCATTAGGGGTAAAGCACTTGCTCCTGTGTAGGATTTGGCTATGCTTATGACTTCGGTTCCTAAACATCTGAGATATATACTGTTAGAGTGAGAGACATCAAAGTGTCCTTAGGAGCAATGCTTCTAGCACTCATCTGTGCTTGATAGGCACATCATCTGACACCAAATCAAAAACAGACACTAATCCTGACCATAGAGCTCTTTTATATTCAAATTATGGACTCTGCTCTGAGCACCCATTTTGCTGCCTGTCCTCGGTTAAAATCTTAAAAAACGAAAATATAATTTTGGGTTTTCTCTTGCACTGGTTGATAGGAGATGGCATGTCTCTTACCACCGCACCCACAACAATCTTTCATTTTTACTCAGTCCCCAAATTGCTTCTTGTCTTAACATAGAAATTCAAAAAGAAACATTTGCTCATGTGTGTCTGCTGTGCATAGCATCTGTACACATCAATTACAGGGGGGCTTCTTTATCATGCATATGCACTTCTTTGACTGGCATGCAATCCAATGGCAGGACACTCATCTGTCAGAGATGTACAATACTACCAAAACCCCCTGACCCCTCCTTCCTGTTAGATCATGAATCCTGAGGGCACAGGTGTGGGTTGTAACCCTGAGATTGCATGATAAACCCTAAAGTCTGTCACACCCCTCAACAGTGATAGGGCGGAAATCTCACAGTAATCTCTCTTTGGAAATTTTAGTAAATGTGGCACAATTACCTTTAATTACCATTACCCTTTGTTTCCTGACAAATTCTGTTCTCAAGGTGATGAATCTTTGCAACTGTATTTTGACCAAAAGAGCTCCTTTATAAACACAGGCAAGTAATCAAATGCAAGTAAATATTTTAGTCAATAGTGAGTTGTGAGTAGTTTTAAAGGGATTTATTTTCTTTTTGAAATGTAAGATTCTGTGGCTCTTCATTCATTAGTCTGGTATCAATAAGGATACAGAATTGATAATAAAAAAATAAAGTTAGTGCAGAGCATATCATAATTTGCATACAGTGCGTTCCATAAAGGAAAGAATCCCTATTCTAAGAAAATGTGGCGCAAATGATGTCAGTCAGAATTCATGAAGAATTCAAAATAAAGCAAGAGTGAGATTAGCATGAAGCTAAATCAATAATTAATAATTGCAGAATCTCCCATAAAGAGGAATAAAGCCTGGAGCAAATAAACCTTGGCAAAGCCAGTTAGTCAAAGAATAACGCTTTAGGGTTTTTAATAAAAGTCAGAATAAAACACAAAGCCTACATCTAATCTGCCCTCATCCCATCTGACTCTGCATCCTCATGTTGAGCTTCGTCTGAATCTGTTCTGTTCTGCATCTGCCCTCTCCTCCTCTGCTGGTCTCCATCTCCTAGTCTAAATCCAAATCTGCAACAGAAACTCCTAAACTAGGAACACGTTTATAAATCAGTATAGAAATGTTGCAAAGCATGTGGCCTGATCTTCGTTCTTCATCCAATTGGAATACAGCATTCTCCAGAAGGACATCTCCACCTCTCTGCTGTCTGCACACGTCACACATCAGGCAGGCATAATCCTTCCCAGGACACATTCTGAATCTTATTTAATATAGCTTCATCTCCTAACCTTCTTTTAAAGAAACATTTTATTTTAACTCAACTCATAACATTAACTGCAACAAGAACTTAGTATTTAAGCAGTAATCATTAAAACATAACATGGAAATACATTTAAAAAGCATTTCTCTATTATCTCGAAGGTCAAAAGTGTTGTGTTAATTTAATACAAATTATATTCTACCACTGCACACATTTGAAGATTTTTTTGTAAGTTAAAATCACATTCTATAGTGAGGACAAAATCTAAACTGGTCACATTAAAATCAAACTAAGAATTAATTGCGCATGCTTTACAAGATTTATTAAGGCAGGTTTGGCATTAGTAGCGCTTGCATTCTGTAGGAAATATTCATGCTATTTCAATAGCTTCAGTGTTGGAAATGTTCACGCTCTTTCAATAGCTTCAGTGTTGGATCACGGTTATCGCTTATCACAAACGTGTGTCAATACAGATCCACATCATGCTGTAAAGTTCTTTGGGGCATATTAACAACCAGGCGATAGTCAATTATCGCCGCTTTAGCGTCCGTTTTCGGACGGAAAGCGGCGATAATTCTATCGCCTAATCAGCAAGGTCACGCTATCGCGTGAATCCCTGCACTATCGCCCTTTCCCCCAACGCCCATCCTTGCATCTCTAATGAGATGCAAAGTGGGCGTTACTGGGCGTACCCCAGATGGGCTACGTTGTAAATATCGCCGATGTGCACATCGCAATATTTACAAGGCAGCCCACAGGATTATAGCAGACGTTAGATTTTGGCGAAAACGGCCGTTTTTGCCAAAATCTAACGTCTGCTATAATCCCGACTTAGCCATCCCTAACATAGGGGGTGGATTCTGCTGATACGACCACAGGGTCGTATCAGCAAGGTTATCGCCGTTTTGCAGGGAACATCGCTGGAAAACCAGCGATGTTCCCTGCAAAACGGCGATAACCTCGCTATCTCTGGAATTTTATCGCCCTGGAGAAGCGTGTTGTTAATAACGCGCTACCAGGGCGACAATTTCCAGAGATAGCCAGCGATAAGAAATCTATCGCTAAGCTCGGCCAGCGATAATTATCGCTGGCCGTTGATAATATGCCCCTTTGTGTTCCATACTTATCCCAACACATTGGAAAATACCTCCTGTTTTGTCCTCATAGTGTCAGTGGAAATGGAGCAGCTTGAGAGAGCCATTCAACATCTGGGGGGTTAGCAGATAGTGATTGACGTCAGCGCATTCCACAGGATCCATGAAATGCAAGTGTTTGTTAAGATGCCAGCTTAAGAAGAGCACATTGAAGCAACCATTAGGCAGAATATTTGCTTGGTAAAACGACCAGATAAATAAAATAAGTGTTTCATAAAAATGGATTTATATTTAAATCTGATTGTGGTGATTTTACCTATAAGGAGTCCCATACGTGCTCTGCTGTATTGTTTCAGATGGGGAATGTATACATAATTCTTATGGAGAAAGATCGTGGTTGCCAAGTAGGATTGGAGTAATGGCTTAGTGGAACCACAGATATTGTTAGCTTGTGAACATGTTGAGGTCAATGACTGCTGACAGATTTGGTAAACGGAGGCAGGTATTAGTATTTAGAGTTGGTTGAGATGATATGTACCTATATTGACTGTTTTTTCCTTGAGATGAATCAGGTAGGATTTAACAATTTCTAAGAGATAGAGGGGTGGTTAAATTTGCATAACTTTGATTGGAGATGGCACCTAGAGTATGATTTTCTGACTGTGGCTGCTGCTGCAAAGAACAGGACTTTATATGAGGGTCTTTCTGGTTTTACTTGAAAACATCAGTCCCTCCACTGTGTTTCAAAAAGAGAGGGAGTGATTATTTGAGTTTAATTCTCTTTATGTTGTTTGTCTGGTTGTGAATTTGACAGTCCTCCCTGGAGGAAGGGCTTGTTTGCACTAACCCTACTCAAGCGTTGCCTATTATGTCTGGCCTCAAATGATGATTGCTACACTATTTCAAGCACCAGTGCTCACAGTTGTAATAGGGTGGGAATGATTTAGGTGTCTTGGATTAGAAAACATGTTGGAGGATCCTGGTATAAGTGACTTGTTTTTGTGAGCCTCTTTTCATATTTGACAATCTATGGGAAGTTTTTCCTTGCTCTAGATTACTAAACTAGCTTCTACCATCCTGTTCAGCATTATTCTCATGTCTCTTAGGGTGAAGATCCACACATCATTGAAGAGAGGGTTTATTCAAGATCAGGGTTAGGCAGGATTTACTCTGGTGGATCAAGGGGCTTGAAAACTGTTGGTAAGCAGTGGATTGGAGGGCTGGGTGAGGCATGAGAGGTAAAAAATAATTTTGGATCCTGTAAGGATTAAATGAATTTATCAAATGTTTAAGGCATATGTATAAGTAAAAGGGTTTGGTCAAATTTGAAGTCAGGATTCCACTAGGCTAATGTACATTAGACCTTTTTTTAGACTTCACACTCTTTTGTCACAAATAATTCTAGGGTTAGGAATATTAAATTCAATTAGGTTATGGCTAGATCCTAGAAATTTACCATCCTGTTTATAAAAAATAATCATACTACAAAGCATGATTACAGAGAAGTGGCATGGTATGAGAAAAACAAAGAAAACCACTCTGATCAATATTCCCAAGGAAAAGAATAGTCATTGGGAATATAATTATAAGCAGCACTACCTAAATCTATTTCAATAGCTGATAAATGGTGCTGGGACAGGAATGCCCCCTGCATGGTGCTCAGTCATGTCACCTGCCCTAACTGTGAGTTTCTGATCTCCCGGTGTTTGGATGTTTGGATGTTTGGCACCGGCCTCATGTTGAAGTGTGTGTGAAGGCCTAGGCCTTTCCCTTGACATAGGGCAGCCCCTGAACTGTCCTGGACCTGGAGGATGACCCAAGCCATTCTCCCTTGTGGAAATGGACTATTGTTCCTGGTTGTAGCATGTAGAGCTGTGGTGGCAGAATACGTTTTTTGAGTAATCCTATTGTGTGACTAGCCCTTTTTGCCAGGGTCACAGGAGTAGTGATCTAGCAGCCCTCTCGTGCAAAGTTCCACTGCTACAAGCTTACCCTGATCATTTCTCTAATATTCCAGCATGTGTGTGTTGTATGTTTAAGTATGGTATGCATGTTACACAGCTATTGTGTGTCTGGGTGAACCAAAGTGAATAGGCCTGTGGGTCTCATTTTGGAAGCCCCTACCTGTTCATGTACAAAAGACAGTAGAAATGTATTGCTGGAATTCCTGAGGCTGAAGGAAAGGCTCCTAGACACTGAAGTGGAGAAAGAGGAGAGAGGAGTCCATTTAATAATTCAGTAAAATTATTTTGCTGCAAAGAGCTGCTGATTAGTCTTCCTGAATTTTCTGCCATTTGTTAGATGGTTGGAGTGAAATGTTGGACTCCAGAACCCTATTGTTCAAAGTCCTTTAGAAGAGACCGCCTTTTGTTTCTCTTCCTAATCACTGATGGTGAGACTGATAATCAGGTGCAGACTTCTCACACTTATTTGTGCCTTGATGTAAGGTGTACCAATGTGGAAAATACCCTGCTGTGAGGAGCATCACTCAAAACAAAGGCTGAGTCTACAAGACAGCCTAAACAGGACACATGAAAGGGGAATTGATCCAAACCAGTTATGACTATGGAGGCAGTGAATACATATCCCTTTCTGATGTACCTCAATAAGACTGGAAGCTGTTGACCCACTTGTTGTTCCAGTTCCAAGTTTTCTCTGACCAAGTTGGGGTGCTTCACATAGTACCCAGAGGTCTACTATACAACCAGAGCTGACGTCTGCCTGGCAGCCATCTTTCAAGAGGTGAGAGGCGTCATCTAGAGTCTGATCTGGAGGAAGAGCTGTCTCTCCACCCTAGAACATCTTGAAGTAACAAGTCTGGAAGAAAAGGGATGGAGTGAACCAACCATGCAATAGGAACAGACTACCAGTGGGGGCATGAGCAGTTAATCCCTGTGCTGTAAATCAATCTAAGAGAGACTCTTGAGATTGTGAATGGAATGCACCTAGTTGCAGCCAGTCACGCTCGCTGAAGCAAATGTTCTGTGGCACTGCCAATGTATGCCCAAGTGTATTGTCTCATCAAAATCTACCTGCACAGTCCATTGGCACTTGCCCCAAGTCTGCCGGAGATGGACTCTCTGCCGTCACAGCCATGGCACTTGTGCTAAGTGGCCTATACCACTGTACATGAACCTTATCCCTCAAGGCTCTTGGCCACTGTGTGCCAGAGTGCCTGTGCAGCTGTCTGAGGCACTAATCAGTAGTGCGCCTGAACAGACACTGCAGATCTGAAACTGAAAGTGGGCTGCCTCTCCATCTCAACCCAAGAAGTCTGCCCAGCTGAGCTGAAGAATCACCAATCAGCTCAAATAGAGGAGGCCCTTTCGAGATCCTTTGGGCCCAGCATCCAGCCAACTCGTCATGTTCCTGGAAGAGGGCTGCCGACTCGTAGTCAGCTGGAATTTTGCTGTCAATCCCAGACGCTGCAACACAGCCCCACATCTGCTACCAGGACCGAAAGAGAGGACTGGTGCACATGCTTCCAGTGCGTCTTCCCGGCTTAAGAGGAAGGCTTAGATCAAATCACAGAGATGCCTAGTCAAGGCCTACTACGAACTCACAGTTCGTGAGATAACACAGGCTTAGAGACTGAGTGCATGGTACCTCCTAAGAGAAGGAACGAGAGGACTGCACCTGTGTATGAGACCCTCACAAGCATTGTCTAATGCTAAGAGAGAGTGAAGGGAGCTGTTTTGGATGTCTCTTTAGTGCTGAGCTAGCTACACCCCCACACTACACTCCATGATAAAACTGTGACTGCTACCCACCACTACCACTGACAGTCAAGTGCTGAAGGAAGCCTAGTTTTCAGAACAGTAGTTGGATGGACCACAGGACATCAGAGGCAAACAGCTTCAGGTGGCCCAGTAGCCCAGGCATGCCCCGAGTGGGGTTTGACAAATCTTGACGGAGGGAATTAACTAAGAATATCAGATGTGCTGGCTACAAAGAGCTTTCGCCATTTCGAAAAATCTCATGTCATCATTTATTCAAAACACCAGAATAAGAAGTGCAGAAAAACAGTGGTCCTTGAATCATCCCCCGTCCAGCATTCGCTTTCATGTGTTTTTCATGGTTGGAATTGCTAGGAAAGACTGTCCAGCAAGGCCTTGGCATTTTGTGGATGGATATATAATACTATTTGTGTTCCCATTACACTTTGGTGATGGGGCATGAAGTAATCCTCTTTTAGACTGCAGATGCAACATAACATAGAGGTAGCAACTGAGAGCCAGTGTATTGTGTTCTTTAATGAGCAAACATTTGTTATTCAGAACTGTTAGACCTGGTACCATTGGCGTGGGTCTCCCTTCCATTTCTTTCGCTATGCCTCCTCTGTTGTTGACATGTTTTTGCTGGTTTAGATGCTTTGGGCACTTTGCCACTGCTAATCAGTGCCAAAGTGCAAGTGCTCCCTATGATAAATTGATGTATGGATTAGTGACTCCATGATTGGATTATTTGATTTACTTGTCAGATCCTTGTACAGTGCACCGCGTGTGCCCAGGGACTGTAAATCAAATGCTGCTGGTGGGCTTGCAGCACTGGTTGTGCCACCCACCGGAGCAGCTTGGAAAGTGTGTCTCAGGCCTGCCATTGCAGAGCCTGTGTGCAGTCTAGTACTGCCACGTTGACTTGGTAAGTGCACCCACTTGCCAGTCCCTAAACCTTCCCTTTGCTGCATGTTAGTCACTCCTAAAGTAGGCCTGCGGGCAGGGTGCATTGTATGTAAGAGGTAGGATATGCCCTGATGTGTGTGGCATGTCCTGATAGTGAATTACAGCCAATTTCGTTTTTCACTATTGCAAGGCTACCTGTCCCCATAGGCCAGAATGGGCAGTTTGATTATAACTTCTTATAATCCTAGATGACCCAGGAACATGGTAGAAAAACGAATTTAGTATGCCTGAATTCAGAATGATAAAATACATCTTTTAGTGAAGTTGGTTTTTAACATTCTGTGTTTGAAAATACCACTTTTAGAAAGTAGGTATTTTCTTGCCTAACCATCCAGCCTGCCTCTGCTAGCTTGTGTATTGTGTGCCTGGGTTTGTGAGTGACAGGGGCTGGGGGACTCCAGGAGACAGAGTGAGTCAGCACAGGGCTGAATAGACCTATCTGCATGAGTAGTGGTGGGAGGAGTAGCACCTGGGCCTGAATAGGGCTGTGCCTGCCTTCCACAATGCTGGCTCCACCTCCTGTGGTGTGTCTGATGACCCTGGCCCACACTGACAAAGGAAGAAGTTGTGCACTGGCAGAATGCACCCAGAACTGGTTTGGACTAGGTACAGGACTCTCTGCCTTCAGAGACAAAGGATTTTTGAGTATAAATATTGGGACCCAGACCCCAAGATTTTAGATCACTTCTGGGAATCAAGATGAACCTTTGCTGAGGAGAAGAACCAGGAAGCTGAAGGAGGAGACTACCCCTATGCTGCGTGTTGTTGGGGTTGGCCTGTAGTGGTTACTTTATTGCCAAAGAAAGGAGAAAAGGACTGAGTGTGCTTTCATCATCTTGAAGAAGATCTCCAAGGGCTTGAACATTGAGCTTGCCTCCTGCCTGAAGTCTCAGGGATACAAGACTTCACCCTCAGCTCCCCTCCTGAATTCCCTTGCTGGGAATTTAAGTGCCTACTGCTGTTGGGCCTTCTGAGAGACTGTGTGTCGCTGAGAGGGCGACGCAACGAAGAGGAAGCGTGTCACCGCTGCAGCAGTTGTCGTCGCATCGCAGAGTAAGCGTGCCGCCGCTGTTGCATCACCGAAGCGCCCCGCATCACCGGAGAAGCGTGCCGCCGCAGCAGTTGTCGTCGCATCGCGGAGTAAGCATGCCGCTGCTGCCGCTGTCGCCATCGCATCACCAAAGCGCCTCGCATCACAAGAGAAGCGTGCTGCCGCCACAGAGGATGCCGGCGCATCACCAAAGAAGCGTGTCGCAGGGCCTGTCGCGGCTCAGAAGATCACTGAGTCGCCGCACAGCCGTCGGGCATGCACGCATCCCGTCAATGTTGTCGCACCGTAAGCAAGACGCCATTTTCTCGCATCGCACCGGATCATCATCGCATCGGAACCGGGCCGCAGTAAGAAACCGACGCATCCTCCTTTCTGCGTGTAAGGAATCAAAGCATCACCTTCCCTGCGACCCTTTTGTTTGTTTTGCGTTACGCATCCAAAGGTACATTGAGAGTAAAGTGTTGCATTTATCATCTTTATTGAACTGAGCTATTTTTCTACCATTTGACAGTCATATTTTTCATAGTGTATTGTGGATTTTTGTCGTTTTGGGTCTGGAGTTAAGTCTATATAAAAATACTTATTTTTATACTACAACCTGTGTGGTGTCCATCTGTAGTGTTGTCACTGGGTTACTGTATGTGTTCACAAATGCTTTACACACTGCCTCTGAGATAAGCCTGCCTGCTCGTGCCAAGCTACCAAGGGGGTGAGCAGGGGTTATTTTAGTAGTGTATCCCCGTTACCCTGACTAGAAGCAAGGGTCCCTATTTGGACAAAGGTACCTACCTCTGCCAACTAGAGACCCCCAGTTCTAACATTGGTGGTCAGCGGTGAGGATTCTGGACTTGCATTTGTGACTCATATACAGTAATTGGTGTACACTACTAGTGAGTGCAGACCAAACGCAACCACATACATTTCTGCTAGATTGTTTTTCCTGGGATTTCTATTTTTTGCCAATAACTGCCAAGTTTAGTCACCATGAGCAAAACAGCATCCATCGCATCTGTGGATTTAGATTTTGAAGAAGAAAAACTGGAAAGTTACAATGTGAAACTGCTAAAGTACTTCTGCAGGAAATTGAAAGTTGCTACTACAGGTCTCACCAAGAAGGATGAGTACCAAAAGGCGCTGAGGGCCTCGGTGGAAGCAAGAAGTACCCCTGAGCATGAGGAGGGGGCTGAGGATGCAGAAGGGCAGCTAGATGGGCCATTGGGTCCAGGGGGGAGGAAAGCACCTTCCCCAACAGGCAGCAGTGTTTCTTCCAAGGGCCTGGGAGGGAGAGAAGTAGGATGCATGAAATGGAGCTGACCAAGCTTAAGATGGGTGGGCAGTAGGAATTGGAAATTAAGAAATTGGCCGTAGAGGAAAAGAGGATGCAAATGGAGCATGAGAGAAGTTTGAGGGAGTTGGAGTTGAAAGCTAGGAGCTTAGAGATTACTCCCTCTGGTGGCAGCACACCGTCCATGCCTGTTGAAGCCAGGGTGTATATACCTAAAGATGTGGTGAAAGAGTTTTATAAGAATGATGATATTGGTCAGTGGTTCAAGGCCTGTGAGGTAGCTATGTCCTCCCACCGGGTCCCTGAGAAGGATTGGGGAGCGGTGTTGTAGGGACGGTTCCTTAGTGAAGGGCGGGATACCTTGTTAGACTTGCCCTCTGAAGTCCACAATTCTTATAGCCATATGAAGGAAGCATTGATGTCTAGGTATGGGCTGACTCCTGAACTGTATAGGCAGAGGTTTAGAAATTGCAAAAAGTTGGAGTCCAGTACTTGGGTGTAATATGTGACTTTTTTTGCAGAGCATTGGATGGTTGGGTGAAGGGTAGCAAAGTGAATGATTTTGACGCGCTCTTTGATTTGATTGCATGGGAGCACTTGTCAGGAAATTGTTTTCCAGAGCTACGCCAGCACCTTATTGATAGTAGGCTGACTAACCCTAGGAAGCTTGCTGAGGAGGCGGACCGCTGGGTGAGCACCCGGGTCCACAAGGGTCACGTGGGAGACTACGCCAAAGGTGGGCAGGGTCCCCAGCAGAGCAGTGGGGGGACAAGGGTAAACAGAAGGAGTTCCAGAAAGGGACCCAAAGTAATCCCCAAGGGAACCAAGGGAAAGGTTCCCAGCCTCCCCCTGAGAAGAAGCCAGAGGCCCCGACAGATAAGCCTGTTCACAGGGGGCCCAGGAACTGCTTCAAGTGTGGTCAAGTGGGCCACTGCTCCTATGATTCCAAATGTCCCTTGTATGGGAAAACTGCACCCACTGGTGCACCACCCCAGCAGGTGGCTAGTGTAGCCCTGGGGGAGGAGATGGGTGCCCAAGGTGGGTGGGGTCCCGTAGCGATGTCCTTGGTCTCTTTAGGAGACAGCGAGATGGTCCCCAGGACCCAACTGCCTGATAACACTAAACAATACAGGCAGTGGGTGACCATCAATGGCCAAAGGGTGGAGGCTCTGAGAGACACCGGAGCCAGTGTGACAGCTGTCAGTTCTAGGCTGGTGTCTGAAGAGCAGGTGATCCCCAATGCATTCTGCCCAGTAGTTGCAGCGGACAACTCAGAGAGCCACTGCAGTGGCTCAGGTTCCCTTTGAGTGGGGGGGGGGTCTCAGGTACCTTTCAAGTAGCTGTGAGGCCAGCCATGCCTGTAGACTGTCTGTTGGGCAACGATTTAGAAAGTTCACCTTGGGCAGAGGTGGAGAGAAGGTCTCATCTAGAGATGTTGGGTCTGCCTGAGTGGGCGTGCATGACCACTCGGTCTATGGCAGCCAGTAGAGGTGTTCAAGAGGACCTGGAGCCTGAGAGGGTGGCCCAGGTGCCTGCCTTGAAGAGAAGAGGCAGGGGGCATGGGAAACCGGCCCCCGTAGTCCCACGGTCCAGGAGGAAGCAGAACCTGAGGGGGATGCTCTGGAACCTACAGGGGAGCAAGTGGCCGAACTGGGGGACCTGCCTGAGCTGACCCATTGGCAGCAAGAAGGAGGACCCTCCAGGGAGGAGTTCTGTGAGGAGCAGAACAAGTGCCTTTCTCTTGTGGGTTTGGGCAACAGGCCACAAACCAGGCAGAAGGAGATCAGTCTGGATCACATTGGATCTACTGGGAGAATGGTCTCCTGTATAGCGAGCCTAAGGTTGCTGAGCCTGGGTCAGCCCGTGTGCTGGTGGTACCCCAGCGCTTCAGAGCCTTCCTACTGGGGTTGGCTCATGATGTGCCTTTAGCAGGACATCCGGGGCAGGGCAAGACCTTTGAAAGGCTTGTCACCCACTTTTATTGGCCCCAGATGCGCAAGAGTTCAGACACTCATTGCAGGACATGTCAGACTTGCCAGACAAGTGGAAAAAGTGGGAGGAAGCACAAGGCTCCCCTCCAGCCTTTCCCTGTGGTCAGCACCCCCTTTGAACGGGTGGGTATTGACATTGTGGGGCCACTGGACCCCAAGACAGCCATGGGCAACAGGTTCATCCTGGTCTTGGTGGACCATGCCACCCGGTACCTGGAAGCCATCCCTCTTCGGACAGTGACGGCCCCCGTGGTGGGACGTGCACTGATGGGGATTTTCTCCCGCATGGGGTTCCCCAAGGAGGTGGTGTCTGACCGTAGTACAAACTTCATTTCCAAGTATATGAAGTCCCTGTGGCAGGAGTGCGGTGTAACGTACAAGTTCACCACTCCTTACCACCCCCAAGATAATGGGCTGGTTGAGAGATTCAACCAGACCCTGAAGGGCATGATTATGGGTCTGGAAGAACCCATGAGGCGTAAGTGGGACGTCCCCTTGCCATGCCTTTTGTTTGCTTACCGTGAGGTGCCACAGAAGTCCTTAGGGTTCAGTCCCTTTGAACTGCTCTATGGTCACCCGGTAAGAGGACCTCTGAGTCTGGTGAAGGAAGGCTGGGAGAAAGCTCCCAGTAAACCTCCCCAGGATGTATTTAGCTACATGCTGGCCTTTAGAAACCAGACGAGGCGATTCAGACAACTCGCTGAGGCGAATCTGGAAGCCAGCCAGGAGGAGATGAAACGGTGGTATGATCAGAATGCCACTCTGATCGAGTTTCAGCCTGGGCAGAAAGTGTGGGTCATGGCCCCGGTGGAGCCTTGCGCGCTCCAGGATAAGTGGACCGGACCATTTGAGGTGGTGGAGCGCAAGAGTGAGGTCACCTACCTGGTGGACTTGCGATCTCCCAGGAACCCTTTGCGGGTCCTACATGTCAACCGCCTAAAGTCCCATTTTGAGAGGTCCGAAGTGGGCATGCTCCTAGCAAAAGGTGATGGAATGGAAGAGGAGACAGAACCTCTTCCTGACCTCCTGTCTGCAACAGAGCAAAATGGGTCAGTGGAGGATGTGAACCTCTCTAACTCCCTGACACCTGAGCAGCAGGAAGACTATCGTCAACTGTTGGGACAGTTTCCTGACCAGTTTTCCCTGACTCCTAGTGTCACTGATTGGTGCGTCCATGATGTGGACACTGGGGACAGTCCTCCTGTCAAGCACAAGGCTTACAGAGTGACTGACAGGGTGAGAGCTTGCATCAAGGAGGAGGTCTCCAAGATGTTTGCATTAGGGGTGATTGAGTCCTCTCACAGCCCTTGGGCCAGCCCAGTGGTCTTGGTCCCAAAGGCTGCCGCGCCTGGTGCCACGCCCGAACTCCGGTTCTTGGTGGACTATTGAGGACTCAATTCAGTCACCACGACTGACGCGCACACCATCCCCAGAGCTGATGAGCTCATTGATCGGTTAGAGGCTGCCCGGTACCTCAGCACGTTTGACTTAACGTCTGGGTACTGGCAGATCACCTTGACTGATGGGGCCAAAGAGAGCATTCTCCACACCCGATGGGCACTACCAATTCCGGGTTATGCCCTTTGGGATGAAGAATGCCCCTGCCACCTTTCAGAGATTGGTCAACCAGGTGTTGGTTGGACTGGAAGATTTCAGTGCCGCCTACCTGGATGACATCGCAGTGTTCAGCACCAGTTGGGAAGAACATCTGCGCCACCTCTGGGAAGTGTTGATGGCGCTGCGGAGGGCAGGCCTCACGATCAAGGCGAGTAAGTGCCAGATCGGGAAGGGTTCCGTGGTGTACTTGGGACACCAGGTTGGGAGCGGCCAGGTGGTGCCCCTACAGCCCAAGATTGATACCATTCTGGCTTGGGAACCCCCCAAGACCCAGACAGAGGTGAGAGCCTTTCTAGGACTCACCAGGTATTACAGGAGATTTGTCAAGGGGTATGGCAGCATCGTTGCACCCTTGACCGAGCTGACTTCCAGGAAGCAGCCCAAGAGAGTGATTTGGACTGACACCTGTCAGAGAGCTTTTGACGCCTTGAAGACTGCCATGTGCACGGCCCCCGTGCTTCAGGCACCCAACTTCTCAAAATAATTTGTTGTTCAAACAGACGCTTCAGAGCATGGTGTAGGGGCTGTTCTGGCACAGTTAAATGAGGAGGGCCTAGACCAACCTGTAGCCTTCATCAGTAGGAGGTTACTTCCACGGGAACAGAGGTGGAGTGCTATTGAGCGTGAGGCATTTGCTGTGGTCTGGGCACTGAAGACGTTGAGACCATACCTGTTTGGGACTCACTTCCGGGTTCAGACAGACCACAGGCCCTTCAGATGGTTGATGCAGATGAGGGATGAGAATCCAAAGCTGTTGAGGTGGTCCATTTCCCTACAGGGGATGGACTTTACGGTGGAACACCGCCCTGGTACAAAACACGCCAATGCTGATAGTCTGTCCAGATTTTTCCGCCTTAGTGATGAGAACTCCCAGGAGGTAGGGTAGTTCTCCCCACATTTCAGCTGGAGGGGACGTGTTAGACCTGGTACCATTGGCGTGGGTCTCCCTTCCATTTTTTTTGCTATGCCTCCTCTGTTGTTGACATGTTTTTGCTGGTTTAGATGCTTTGGGCACTTTGCCACTGCTAATCAGTGCCAAAGTGCAAGTGTTCATTATGATAAATTGATGTATGGATTAGTGACTCCATGATTGGATTATTTGATTTACTTGTCCGACCCTAGTACAGTGCACTGCTTGTGCCCAGGGCCTGTAAATCAAATGCTGCTGGTGGGCTTGCATCACTGGTTGTGCCACCCACCGGTGCAGCTTGGAAAGCGTGTCTCAGGCCTGCCATTGCAGAGCCTGTGTGCAGTCTAGTACTGCCATGTTGACTTGGTAAGTGCACCCACTTGCCAGTCCCTAAACCTTCCCTTTGCTGCATATTAGTCACCCCTAAAGTAGGCCTGCGGGCAGGGTGCATTGTGGCATGTCCTGAAAGTGAATTACAGCCAATTTCGTTTTTCATTATTGCAAGGCTACCTGTCCCCATAGGCCAGAATGGGCAGTTTGATTATAACATCTTATAATCCTAACTGACTCAGGGAACATGGTAGAAAAACGAATTTAGTATGCCTGAACTCAGAATGACAAAATACATCTTTTAATGAAGTTGGTTTTAACATTCTGTATTTGAAAATGCCACTTTTAGAAAGTAGGTATTTTCTTGCCTAACCATCCAGCCTGCCTCTGCTAGCTTGTGTATTGTGTGTCTGGGTTTGTGAGTGACAGGGGCTGGGGGACTCCAGGAGGCAGGGTGAGTCAGCACAGGGCTGAATAGACCTACCTGCATGAGGAGTGGTGGGAGGAGTAGCACCTGGGCCTGAATAGGGCTGTGCCTGCCTTCCACAATGCTGGCTCCCCCTCCTGTGGTGTGTCTGATGACCCTGGCCCACACTGACAAAGGAAGAAGTTGTGCACTGGCAGAATGCACCCAGAACTGGTTTGGACTAGGTACAGGACTCTCTGCCTTCAGAGACAAAGGATTTTTGAGTATAAATATTGGGACCCAGACCCCAAGATTTTAGATCACTTCTGGGAATCAAGACGAACCTTTGCTGAGGAGAAGAACCAGGAAGCTGAAGGAGGAGACTACCCCTATGCTGCGTGTTGTTAGGGTTGGCCTGCAGTGGTTACTTTATTGCCAAAGAAAGGAGAAAAGGACTGAGTGTGCTTTCATCATCTTGAAGAAGATCTCCAAGGGCTTGAACATTGAGCTTGCCTCCTGCCTGAAGTCTCAGGGATACAAGACTTCACCCCCAGCTCCCCTCCTGAATTCCCTTGCTGGGAATTGAAGTGCCTACTGCTGTTGGGCCTTCTGAGAGACTGCGTGTTGCTGGGAGCTGGAAGCGCGACGCAACGAAGAGGAAGCGTGTCGCCACTGCAGCAGTTGTCGTCGCATCGCAGAGTAAGCGTGCCGCCGCTGCCGCTGTTGCATTACCGAAGCACCCCGCATCACCGGAGAAGCGTGCCGCCGCAGCAGTTGTCGTCGCATCGCGGAGTCAGCGTGCCGCCGCTGCCGCTGTCGCATCACCGAAGCGCCTTGTATCACCGGAGAAGCGTGCCGCCGCCACAGAGGACGCCGGCGCATCAATGGAGAAGGGTGTCGCAGGGCCTGTCGCGGCTCAGAAGATCGCTGAGTCGCCGCACGGCCGTCGGGCATGCACTCATCCTGTCAACGTTGTCGCACCGTAAGCAAGACGCCATTTTCTCGCATCGCACCGGATTATCATCGCATCGGAACCGGGCCTGCAGTAAGAAACCGACGCATCCTCCTTTCTGCGTGTAAGGAATCAAAGCATCACCTTCCCTGCGACCCTTTTGTTTGTTTTGCATTACGCATCCAAAGGTACATTGAGAGTAAAGTGTTGCATTAATCATCTTTATTGAACTGAGCTATTTTTCTACCATTTGACAGTCATATTTTTCATAGTGTATTGTGGATTTTTGTTGTTTTGGGTCTGGTGTTAAGTCTATATAAAAATACTTATTTTTATACTACAACCTGTGTGGTGTCCATCTGTAGTGTTGTCACTGGGTTACTGTATGTATTCACAAATGCTTTACACACTGCCTCTGAGATTAGCCTGCCTGCTCGTGCCAAGCTACCAAGGGGTGAGCAGGGGTTATTTTAGTAGTGTATCCCCCTTACCCTGACAAGAAGCAAGGGTCCCTATTTGGACAAAGGTACCTACCTCTGCCAACTAGAGACCCCCAGTTCTAACAAGAACCAAGATGTGTCATGGAGCAAACATAAGCTTTACAATTACAGGTTATGTTGTATTCTGTGCTTACTTTGCTGACCAAACAACGTCTTAACTGATGATTTATTGTTTTATGTTTGTTTAGGAAATATGTGGTGTTTGTATGCCATAATACACAGAGATATAGCTTTACAGCTATTATTGTTCAGAAGATAAAGACATCCAGGCATAGGCTTTCTTAAAAATGCAATAAAAGCATTAGCCCTTTCCCTTTGTCCCAGGTATGCACTTTACAATATTTTGCTGCGTAAGGCCAGGGGGCCAGATGTCCGATGGCTTCTAGCAGTCGCAAACGGAAAATCAGGCCATTTGCGACCATTAAATAGCCTTTTCACATGTACTAACCATATTTTGTAAGTCAGTCAGCTATTACCAACTCGCAAAATTGGGGTTGCGAGTCACTAATAGGAAGAGGCATGCCAAGGGTGTCCCTTCGTTACAGCGAGTCGCGGGGAGAATGTGGTCGCAAAACAATTGCAGTTTACCATCTACTTCAAGTAGGTGGTAACCCATTTGCAAACGGGAAGCAGTTTCTATTTCATTTTTCTTTTTGAAACGCATCCTGTTTTCATTTAAGGAAAACGGGCTGCATTAAAAAAAAAAGTTGCTTTATTTAAAAGCAAAGACAGACATGGTGGTCTGCTGTCCTAAGCAGGTCACCATCCCTGTGTTATTGCCCATTCCCAGTGGGTCGCAAATTGCGACCTGCCTCATGAATATTGATAGGACAGATCAATTGCGACCCCATTGGGAATCGCTAATGTGTCTTAGACATATTAGTGCATTTAATTATGCGAGTCTCTAATTGCGAGTCGCAAAAAATCGCAATTAGAGATGTGCAATATGAAATGATTGACATCTGGTCCAGGGTTATGAGTTGCAGGTGTGCCGAAATTCCTGGATTCTGAATCACTGATTCCAGCTGGTAACTGCAACCTTGAACTGCGCATTTATTAGGTATTATCCTAAAAAAGCTGATTAATCAGGTCCTTCTCCTCGTGGTGATCCCAGACTCCAGTGACTTTTCTGCTCTCCTTTATCACCTGTTTTCAGCAGGTGGTAAGTGGGCGTTGGAATGGCAATGTGGGTTACATGGTGGGAGTTACGGCGGGGTCGGGTTCAGGTTAGGCCATACTGTGCCTGGGGAGTGTTGCTTGTTTCCCCTATAGACTAGAGGAAGAAAGTCAGGTGGGGGGGGCGGGCTGTGCCTGTAGTCACTGCATTAGAATCTGAGGTGGTTTTACTGTTATTTCATGCACTTGGTAAATTCGCGCCCAGTGTTCCCATATATGGTAATTTCGGGTGCAGGAACCCCGTCTCAATGGGATGGGTCCTTATGTCTTTTAAGTTCATCACTTGCAATAAAAACGTCATCTTCGGACTCATTTTCAAAACACTGTTCGTTGAGGGTACTGCTTGATCGGGCTAATGCAGTCTGCTCAGCAAAATGAAACTTTCTTATATGATTTTTTTTCTTGGACAGCAACCCACACAAAGTAGCACATCGAACAACAGCACTTCCATAAACAGCTAGAAGTTTTGGCTTCGCCAATGTATGTTCTTTTTTGTCTCAGTCCCAATGTTTTTAGTTTTAAAGCAGAGCTGTCATTGGTATGTAGTCCTATGTTGTACTGAATGAAGACGGAGCTGGGTGTTGGAAACTGTAATTGCGTATTAAAATAATTCAAGTATTATTTTAAATATTACAGAAAATTAAACAAGTACAGTAACAGAGTGATTAAATTATTGTTCCTTGCATAATACTATACATAAATAACCGTATCCAGCATGTATGAAATTGATCTCGCCTTACAAGATTCACTACTGAGTTATTGAGACCACTGGAGAAATGACACAAGAGTCTTGGGTCATAAATATTTAATTATTTCAGTGCAGGATTCATAAGAAAGAGAAAAAACAGATACTATATCTCTGAACCCTGTTACTAATTTAATTACATACGTGGTTGTTGTCATTTTAAGCTAATCTACAGGAGGAAAAAAAAACTGCTACATGACATTCTGTGCAGACTTTTGAAAAACTCAGACTTGATCTGTACATAATTACACATCTAACACTTTTTCACTGATTAAAGTTATATATGTAGGTTTATAGGCTATGTGCCCGTGCACAAACAAATGCATGAAATTACACTTGAAGATTTTCACTCCAGCGTGGCGGATCCTCCATAGGGGCGTGGGGGCGTCGCCCCACTGCTTTCTCGCAGTGCGAGAAGCAGAAACATAAAATGGTAAGTGCCTGGAGTGCCTGGTTGGGGGCGGGCGGGTGGGCGGTCCTGCTCGAGGGCAGGGGGGCAGTGGCTTGCCCACTGTTGTGGGTACTGACTGTTTGGTCGGCCCCAGGGCCGACCAACTCAGTCATGCGCACTCTCCCTTTTTCTCTATGTAGGCTGCATGCAGCCTACATAGAGAAAATGGCCTCCCAACAGTCGCCCGGCTGGGGCGCTCTCCGCTGCGCCTCACCAATCACAACGCTGCCATTGCAGCGTTGTGATTGGCTTAGGGTAGGGGAGGGAGGCTGCCTGCTGGGCTGGCTGCTTCCTGTTCCTGCAGGAACACGCGGGACCCGGCTGCACCATTACACGCCTGGAGCAGAGGCGGCGCGGTACCCGGCGGTAAGGTAGGTAACGTTTTATTTATTATTTTTTATTTTTTATTTCCCACCCGCGCCCCCCCTCCCTCCCGCGATCATGCCGGCCGCGGCGTCAGTAATTATTTCTTATCCTCTTGGAGTTGTTGTTATAATATGATTTCAGGTCTTACAGTTATACGGCCTTATTTGCACTCGCTCTGTTTGCACTTGCTCGAGTCAATAAGCTGCCCCCACCTGTTTCACCAATTGTCTCACCAGAGACACCACCAGAGTGGATGCGCCCCGAAGTCCCCTCCATGTCCACCTGAAGCGATGACGGGGCTGTGAGAGATGCTGAGTCTGACTTTGCATCCGGGAGATACATTATCAGCCGCTGCAGACGGATCGATACCTCTGATCGGAGCCGAGCGGATCACTGTCTGCTTAACAGCCAGAGCCCTCACGCATTTAGGGAAATGTAGCGTTTAGAGTGAGATCGGGCTGAGCAGCTTTGGCTCTCACAGGCAGGGCCGGCATTAGCGCTCGTCTTCCCGTGTTTAATTGCTGCAGGGAGCCCCAGGAGGCCTTGGAAGTGAATATTGTAGCAGGGGGGGTAACCTTTGAAAGGGATCAGAGCCCGGGCTGAGTCAAACTCTTTTAGTCTTAGAATAGGCCAGGCAAATGGAGGCGATTAATAACGGCTTTGTGAGCTACATGCTCACTGCTGACATCTGCTATGATCTGCAGGCCACAGGAGAGAACCCCGGGAAACCCTATTCATCCTCTCAGCCTTCCGAGAAGCAGCGCCTCTCGTGTGCAGTGCTTAAAACCAGCAGGAACGCAGCACAGAGTGGTGCGTAAAACACGAACCTCCACCCTGCTGTTCCAGTGGCCCCAAGGTCAGGGTACCCCTGACCCTGCACCAGCCCAAACAGCTAAGAACCAGCGGATTCACTTTAACTCTGAACTCCAGTTTATGCCGCGCGTCCAAGCAGCTGCCAAACCCACGGCCAGCTTCCACTCTCCCACAAATCTTCCCACCTCTCCAGAGTGATCCCTGGGACCAGTTCACGAGAGCCATTGGCATGGCACGACTGGATTACTGGATCATCTACAAAGGCCTAACCTAGACAAACATCTCAGGCCTTCAAGGCAGCGTGAAGGTGGCATTGGTGGATAGTGTGAGGTGCTAGAAACAGTGGACACTGTAAAAGTTAGCACATGTGAGCTCTCTCTTCCACACTCTATCTTGCTGTCTGTCTGTTACCATACTTTTTTTCTGCCACACTCTCAACATCTCTAAGTGGTCCTCTGTGTAATAACCTCCCAAATAAAATCCAACACCCAGCAATTTCTTAAATGATAAATAATTCAATCGTATTGCTTTATTAACCTTCCTGCTTCCTCAAGTTTGCTTGAAAATGCATCATTTGTCCACTCTTTTTTCAAAATTTTCTCGGGGGGAGAACCCCCCCCAACCCCTCCCAAACCCCCCGTAGTTTGTTCCGCTCGCTCGATACGCTCGCCGTAGTGCAGTACGACAATAATTGTACTCCTCACCACTTTCAAATGTCACCAGCCGCCACTGATTAGCATATTCTTAAGTATTTTAGGTATTCACAAAACTTTCTTAGACGATGTCTGAAAAGCTGCTCCAGTCGCAGCTTTCCAGGTGTAATAATTGAAAAACTTTATGCTTTTTAGGTCTTGTCTGCGTGAGCATGAGCTTGTGCATGCACTCTCTCTTGCGAGACTTGTGTATTCTATAATGGACTTGGTACCCGTCCATTGCTTACCGTTTGTTTACAGCGTTGTCACTCTTCATTTCTGCCTTTTAATTGGGCAGCGCGTGCCATGTGTCACTTCCTTTTCAGTCAGCACTCACTGCATGGACCAAGCACAGATTACTGAAATCTAATTAGTGTCCCTGCGCTGCTTGCATTGTGATTCAGGTACTATTTCTGGCAGTCAGCACTGGCCGCATCATAGTGCTTTTTTTACCTTCCTCCACCCACACCATCCTGTTTCTTCCCTCCTTATTGCCCTAATTTGTTTCTCCCTCCTAAGGCCGCTGTTACCCACCCTCACCCAATTACCAAAGCCAATAGCTCGCTCAAAGGCATGCCCTATTGGCTTTGCCAAAGCATTTTTTGCATTTTCTCGTTTGCTTCTAGAGTTGTGCGTTTTTTCCCCAAGGATGATGTTGGAGAGTATTTTCATAGGAAGCTGCATGACAATGCACCTGGAAACCAGCGCAGGTCTGGCAGGATGCTTCAGACAGCATTTGCAAAATGTAATTTGAGCTGCATGTGTCACTAAAAGATGCTTTGTCAATGCTTATCTTTCTGGTGAATGTCTCTGAGGAACAGCCCACTGAAACTACCCCATTTTTGGGCCACAGCTTGTGGGTATTCACAAATATATTCATGGCCCATTTCTAACCTAGACAAAAATGTAGGACCAAGTGTACGTGTGTTAAAAATGTACACAATATTCATGAAAAGCTACAACTCTTCCAAAGAGCCTCCATGGAGATGGTGGTGAATTACAAAAAAAATCATATATTTTCTCCTGTGCACAGCTGTAAAAATATCATATTTTAAGTTTCTATTAATATAGATGAGTGATGTGTCTACTTTCTTATATTCTGGTTGAAATGCTTGTGATTCAATTTGTTTAATTCTATTATTTTTCCGTACACACAGATTATCAATGCAGGTTGAGTTTTATGTTATCCCTGGGAAAAGATTTGTAAAATGCAGTAGCCAAAGAGTAACAAGCACTGTTTTTCCAACAAAGATCACTGCAGCACCAGCAGCCACAAACCATTGCTGAATTTGTCAGAAAAACATTCCTAGCTCTCAGACTGTAAGACAGCTCCAACAACCGCAAAGAGCTCTTCAACATCGTCAAAGAATTCTCTAACCCCTCAGACGCCACCAGCTCTATTTCTCCTTCGCAAGAACTCTGAGACAACCTCTCCAATTTCTTCCACAACAAAATCCTCAATATCTACAGCAACTTCAACCCCCAACACAAGACACAAGAACTCATTGACCAGCAGCCCCCACACCACCACCATATTGGACTACCAGATCACAAACTGGAAACCCCTCCCCCAGAAGACACAGCTGAAATCTTGAGAACATCTACTCTGGGGCCCCAACTGGCCCCTGTCACCACCGTATCTTCAACCTTGGAGGAACTCTGATCAGTTCCAACCTAACCTCCATCATCAACTCCATCCAAAGAGGAATCTTCCAGGGGAATTGTAAAAATGCATAAATCATAGCTTTCCTGAAAAAACCCCACAACAGACCCAAAGGAGCTTAGCAACTACAGACCCATAACACTCCTGCCCTTCTCATCCAAAGTCGTTGATAGAGCTAGCAACCAACAACTCTCCAACCACCTCAAACAGCATGACCTACTGGACATCTCACTGTCTGGATTCTGCAACAACCACTGCCTGGAAACTGCTCTCATCGCAGCAACTGATGACATCTGGCCCATTATGGACAAAGGAGAAACTGCCTCACTTATACTACTCTACCTCTCGACAGCCTTCAACAGTGACTGCCACAACACCTTTATAACAAGACTCCACAACCCTGGAATACATGGTCCTGCCCTGGGATGTCTAGCCTCCTTCTTTCCATCTGGACCATGTTAATCAGGCTCCCACCCTGCACCTTCAAACCAAGAACCTCCTCTGCAGAGTCCCTCAAGGATCATCACTAAGCCCTACCCTCTTCAACATCTACATGGCACCACTCACCCACGTCATAAGATCCCATGGAATTAACATTGTATCCTATGCAGAGGACACCCAGCTTATCCTCTCCCTCAGGGACAAGACCGACTTCAACACCTGCATGTCCAACACACCAAACTGGATGAAAAAGGACTGCCTAAAGCTCAACACAGATAAACTCCCTGGGGTTGGGGATATTTAATGAAGGCAATGCTGCCCCCCTCACTGAGCCTGTGAAGGCCCTGTGGACCCCATCCCAGAGACTGATTTTTATAAAAAACTAACAGGGGCTGCACAGCCCCCCCCAGCCTTAAAAAGGTCCTGGGGACCCCATTCCTTTAGGCCGTCGCAGATTAATAAATAGGGAGGGGACATGCAGCCCCCTCCCTAAAACTTTATAGGTCCTGGGGACCCCATCCTCTAGAGCTGGCTCAGTGACTGTGTCCCAGGAAGACCAGCCTCGTGGCATAGCACTAGAGCGGGCAGAGAAGCATGTGCCTGCTCCAGCCTGGCGGGGGCATTTTTAAATCTCTTGCCAAATGGGAGCAAACACATAAGTCTGCTCCCACCAGAGGGACATTTAAAGATGCTCCAGCTGGCTGGGAGCAGACTTGTGCTCAGTTTCCCTGCCCACACATCTGCGTGCAGGGAAGCAGAACTGCTCAGAGAGTGCAAGCAGAATACAGCTACTCCCTCCGGGGGGGGGCAATGCCTGCTTCCACACTATGCAGGGAGCTGACTGGGGCAACTGGAGCCATGGGGCTGCCCCCTTTGGCCCCCAACGTGGTTTATGGGTGCCCATGGTGGGCACCAGGGCACCGACCTATACTTAATGGAGGCCCCAGGGGATGAGGTCCCCAGGGATCGAGAAGGCCCAGGGAGGCTCCCTCCTTAAAAAAACTCACAGCACCAGGGGATGGGGTTCCCAGGGCCTATTAAGGCTAGTGAGGCACATGTCCCCTCCCTTTTTTTGTTGTATTTAGCTCCAGGAGTTGGGGTCCCTGGGGTAAATTACGGTTTGGGTATTGGGATGCATGCCTCGATTCCCCCTCAGATATTTTAAAAAACTCACAGCACCAGGGAATGGGGTCCCTGGGGCCAAAAAAAAGGCTCTGGGAGGGGGGTGGGGGGGGGGGGGGCTGCACAGCCCCAAAAACGAAACCACCACTCTAAATAACACCGGGTAATCTTATACTCTTCAGTGGAATTAAAGTCAGGCTAGGTAACAGCTCATAACCACAATGTCCAGTTTACAATTCTAATATGCGGCCCAAACTGTCAGCCTGTCATCAGATGATAATGTTGCTGTAGAATCTTAATCCATATCAGATAGGAGCCAAAGGTGGTTAATACACCAGTTGTCAAATCTGCCCAAGCTTCGAGGTCACAAGTTTGAATGCCTGGTCAGTTATGCCATTCATCATTCTGCAGAGATGGAAGAAAGGATTCGCAATTTTGGTAGGGCAATTCTTTTTTTGTTTTTACATTTATCACATAAAGCCCTTTGGATAAAAGCCCTCTTTAGCAGTTAAATTATTAGAATCTAAAACATAACACTTGTAAACACTCAAGCCACACCTCCAAAGTCTGACTCCCAACACAGGTCATGCTACACATCAAAAACACAATTGTCACACACAGTTTTAGAGCAATTGAACAGGTTTGAAAGTCCAGGCTCAAGCCAGACACAGAGAAAAGCTTCCCCACTCTGAAAGTAAGTGTGCAGTTTCAGCCCATGCCTCATACATTAGTTCACCCTTATAAGGGCAATCCCATAATGGCATGCCTATTTATCAGCCCACGTTTGGACTGGTTCCTCCAGCTACACTACGCATTGATTTACACTCCTCATGTACTCTCTCAACAAAGACATCGACCACGGCCCAGCAACAATCTGGACATTGTATATGTTATAGGGGTAGATCATGTGGAAACTAGGTGCTTGCAGTGGCTTTAACATGGCATGTCTCATACATTGAGAGGATAGCTTCATGCCTTAGCATGCCACTACATACATGCACAGACATCAAGCTAACACTCACAGGAGAAAGCTAACACCATGTGTAGGAAGGACCATTTATTTTTAACTAGCTACGGTGAAATCAAACCTAATCTTGTTGTATGGAAATGCAAATTGAATGGACTTTAGAAATAAATCAGCAATTTCAAGACCAGGTATCCTTTTAACCCATGAAGATTCTCAACAGAAGCACCAGTTAGGACTTCAAACCCATCCTTTTTACTGCCTTTTGCTAGATCCAAGATATGAATGTGCCCAGACCTCGCAGAGAATGTCTTTCACTTAATTTTCATCCCATTTTAGTTACAAACATTCCTCTTGGTGACCTACACTTGAAACTCATGAAAACAGAAGTACCCTCACAGCTAGCACTTATCAATGCAGTGCATTACTTGATTGCTCTTCAAAGACCATTTTTCCCAGCGACTGATTATCCAGGTGAGTACCACTGACAGCAATTTAGAATAAGTTCATCTAAGCGGGCAATGCTGACATAGCAGAGGAATCCAAATTGCGCGCACAGCAGCATGTGCTCTTCTTCTAGTCCCCGCATTAGATGTTTTGCCTCACGGTCTTGGATGAGATGGGCTAGGCATTTTTCTGGGCTCTCATTAGCACATTTCTGCCACAATCTCCAAGGTCTTGCTAAAGACATCGAGCTCGCTGCTTATCTGTCTCTCGCATCTGCTGCAATCTTTTAGCTTCACTGTCCAGTTGGCTCTTCAGTTCCCTCTCTTCTGTGGCCTCACTGTCTCTCCTGCTTTATTTGGCTATTCGCTCTAGCCTCTGAAGCCTCACATCTACAGGTTAATTCTGCCGCTGGACTGCCCCTTTTATGCCTGCTGGGTGTGTATTTTTCTATTAGCTTCCTGTATGCCACACAGTTATTTTACACAATCAAGATGCCAGCAGGGTAGACAGCACTGAAATTCATGTTGTCTGTATCTGAACTACTTGAAACGTCACTGATATTCTGGGCCCATGTGTGTGGGGTGAGGGCCTCTGGCCTCACTTTTGAAAGTGTAATGGTTGGAGAATCGGCACCACACACAGCACAGTCTGATCACTGTCTCGAGTGGGCACAAACAGACGACCCCATGTCGTCAGGAAGACCATAGGACAGTCAAGGATTTCCTCCAACAGGCTACTGCATTCTGGGAGTTGTAGTCTTGATTCAATGTCATCCTACGGGGTCATTACCCAATTATCAGGCACTGGGTGGCTGCTGAGGAGATATTGACAAGCTGGTCTTAGCCAAGGTGGGTGAAAGTTCCACCCTTAGCCTGCACCACCACGACAGGTACACTCCACAGACAAAGCGCATAGAGGGGTGCTGTGCTAACAAAATCGTTAAGCACAAAGTTGTGAACTTGTGAAGTATTTTAAAGTAAAAAAACACTGACATGTCTCCTACATGGTGGAGACTGAGCTTCGATATTCTAGTAACACTTTTCCCAGTAACTTCATACCAATTAAATGCAAATACAAATCAATTTAAACCATCCTGTTTCCTTGGCAGATGGCACGGTTCTTACCTGCACATTTCTTGCTGAGAATTCACAAGGAGCTGTCTCCGGGCATGCCTAATGGAGCCTTGTGACCGCGTTTTGTTGAATAGCTTGGCCCTTCAGTCCCTCCCCATGTCTCCTGACTCTGAGCCAATCTAGACACTGCTCCCTTGCTGTTTTGTTAGTAAACAGCATGAGAGCAGCGAGAGGATTGGGTCGGTCAAGTGAGCCCAGCGCTCCTTAGGAGACTTGGGGGCTCCGGCTGTAATCCCCCCCGCCCTCCTAACGTTCTGAAAATGGGAGAGAGTTCAGGTGCGCATGTCTGGCTGGGCACAGCAAGGCAACTGGCCAACCCGGCAGTGGCACTTCACTTCAAGGCCCAGCTGTCAATCTGAACCTGTGTCCGTTAAGCCCACCCCCACCCACGTCCTCCCTCACTCATGTTGAAACTGAAAGACAAACTTGCCCGTGCTGCAATAAAACAAGCAGTACACTGCTGGGCGCTAGGGAATATAATTATTGACTCAAAGCATTTATGGGGCCCTGGGGCAACAAAATAATCAGGTGGGCAACGCCCCCACCCCAAATAAAGAAACCACACCTGCCAGCCCCCCTTTTGTGTGATTGTGTAAGAGGAATACACGAAGGCCAACTGCCAACTACATCTAGTCTTATGACCCAGGAAGCAGGCTGCAGGCACCAAATGGTTAGGATAAGAAAATTCAAAATTTCTATAGGTGGCATTTCAGAATTGTGATTTAAAATCGGACTTTACCATTAAAGAGGATTTTAAATTACAATTCCTTAGACATTTCTACCTGCTCCCCAACAAAAGTTATCACTTACTAAATGTAATAAGGTAACCCAATATTATCCTATCGGAGAGGTAGGCCTCACAGTAGTGCAAAACAAATTTGTGAGTTTTTCACTACCAAAACATGTAAAATATCAAAGTATATGACCAACTTTTTAAACACAGTGCGCCTTGCCCTATGTGCTATTTAGGGTCTACCCTAGGGGTGACTTATATGTATTACAAAAGTAGTTTGGGGTATAATAGCAGTTAACTTAATGGCCCTGAATATATGGTATACTACTTTACTAGGAACATATAAGTAAATTAAATATGTCAATCAAATGTAAGTCAATTTTACCAATGTTTTAGTGAGTGAGCACAAGCACTTTAGCACTGGTTATCAGTGGTAAAGTGCACAGAGTCATAAGGCCAACAAAAACGAATACAGCAAAACAGGAGGGGAGAAGGCAAAAAGTCTGGTGGAAGATCACCCTAAGGCTGGCAGGTCTAACACTGATGATGCTCAGCTCCTTCTTAGATACCTTCAGCTGAGTCTTTCCAGTGATATAGAAAGAAAGTCCGAGAATGCAAAGCAGTCACAGTCCCAAACTGGACTCCGATAAAATATAGGCTACAATAATGGGGGGCACTGATCTGTGGTCAGTATCTTGCTGACCAGCCACAGTGCATACATTCCCTTGACTGTTTAAGAGGTATGGGAGCTCAGATGTAAGTTTGACGTATCATTTTAATCAATAGTCTGTACCTAAGCATTCTGAAAGAAGCAGAACCGTATAGATATTCCAACTTTGAAACAACAGCCTCCATGATACAATAGTCTATAATAGAGGATACCCTCATGCAGTGTCTAATATACTCCAGCTGGAAGGCCTGATATTTTTAAAATAACCATATTTTGTTATACAATTTGATGATTGGGATATGGCCATGACTTGAGACACAGGTCACCTCCCACAGGCCCACCACAATACATGGTTTTATCCTTTGGTCCTGAAGAAGGTGGAATGTTACTACCCTTTTCCCACCAAAACGTACGTTGACTGCCCTCTTGAGAAATCCTAGTCCACAATACCACAATGCAGAAATAGGAGATCTTTCCCTGTTGAAACAAGTAGTGTATGTTAATTGTGGCTGGGATTGGAATGAGTGGTGTATGTGAGAGGATGTGTTTGTGTTGTGCAAGAATGAGTGATTGGATTGCGATATGGGGATGGAAAAAAGTTATATTTGGGAATACAATTGATATGTACACTGTGTAATGCTTTTTATGTGAAATGTAGGTGAAATGTATGAAATAATCTTTTTCTTATTTTTTTGTACAAATGTGTCTTTGACAAGTAACAAAATTGAAATGTATATGCCAATAATTGTAAACAATGTTTTGAACATGTAACATGGTCTGGACACCTGGCCTTTTAAACTTAAATGCATACATTCCGCCATCAAATCAGACTTTTGTACTTTTCCCAGCCTTTATACCTTGTGTGATGTTTTGTAGAAAACATGGTAGGTGTCTGCAAATATTTAAGTCTATGTTCTTAGAAGACAGCTGCTTTTTAACCATAATAAAAATTTTGCTTAGATAAAGTGGTTCATCAATCCTTACACTTTTCCTGTCTAATGAATCAATATAAAGCACAGCAGCATGAGATTTAACAGCTGAACAATTTTCTATTTGTATGCTAATGACACTTAAAGACATTTGAATATGCTATCTAATTGTGTTATTCAGAGCCTTTAAAACGAATGCATTAATGGAGAATGTGGTTTCTCAGTTCCTATTGTACCAAGACAATGTGCAGTTATTGAAATTATTGAAACGGCAGGAAATACAAGTAATTGAAAATATTTCAATTAGAATTTTTCTTATTATTTGAAGTAAAACAATCAAACTGTAAGAACAAGTGTGTCAACATTATTAGAAAATTTGCTTATTCAAGTATAGATCTTTTTAAATAAACTGAAAAGTACAAATACTAATGTGACAAAAGATTGGGTACTGGTGCCTGGCAGTTCCTCCATCATATTTGTTTTAATGAGGAGAGTATAAATTAAATTTGTAACCAGCTGGCCAGTGCAAATATAAGTTTACGATTAGCGAAGAAGCTCGTATGAAGCGGAAAATTATTTGGCAAGTGTACAATATTGCAAATTACATGGCCAAGCCTTACTTTTTACTGCACAAATGTTATTAACATGCCCTTTCTCCAATCTCCATTAAAGCGAGTTGGAGTGATGGAGAGAGTTAATGCTCTCATTGCCAATTACCTGAAGAAACTGTGCAGCTTATTTCGGGTATTCATTTAACTGAAATCAATTGTGAAGCATTGCTTCAATGCGCTCTATAAGCCACTTATTTGAACTTCTGTGATTTTTAGTGCTTGAATGAAATTTGTCAATAAGAATGCAGAATTGAAATTCATATACAGAAACTTCTGCAAATGCAGGATATGGCTTCCCAGCTCCTAGAATTTGAGAAATTTTGAACGCAATGTGCAGACAGAAAAGTCTGGATTAGAATTGGGGTCTTAATACCTATTTTGCCAGAAGCAGGAGCTTTTACCAAAAGGATGTGGCGTTACGGCCGGAACTGCTGACTTTATAACTGGGGAATAAATTTCGAGCCTCGAAGTCGGTTGAACATCCTGTGATTCTGTGCAAATCACTTAGGGCCTCATGTACGACCATTCTTAGTTATCGCAAACAGAGATTCAGGCGTTCGCGAACGCTAAAAAGGATTGTGGCATGTATCAACCCTATTTTGTGAGTCGCAAAATAGGGTTTGCGGGTCGCTATTAGGAAGGAGCGTGCCAAGGGCGTCCCTTCCAAATAGCAAGTAGCAAGGGCATGTACGATTGTTTTGCGACCAGAATGCGGTTTCAAAACTATTGCAGTTTACTGCCTACTTCAAGTACGTGTTAAGCCACTTGCAAATGAGAAGGGGTCCCCAGAGGACCTCTTCCCCTTTGTGATTGGCAGCAAAAACGTTTTTTAAAAAAAGTAGGCAGTTGTCCCACGGGCCACTGACAACTCTTAATATGAAACTGAAATGTTTCATTTTTGTTTTTGAAAAACATCCCGTTTTCCTTGAAGGAAAACGGGCTGCATTTTTTTTTACAGTTGCTTTATTTAAAAAGCAAACACAGACATTGGGTCTGCTGTCCCCAGCAGGCCACCATCCCTGTGCTATTGTCCATTCCCGATGGGTCACAAATTGCAACCTGCCTCATGACTATTGATGAAGCAGGTCAATTGCAACCCCACTGGGAATCGCAGAATGTGTCTGAGACGAATGTCTGACGTTACTACGCGAGCAAATACCACGCGGTAGGTTACTTGTTAGCACGCGTGGCTTTACATCGCAAGTCGTTTCTATGACTTGCGCTAGATGGCGCGCTGGACTTAGGAATAGTATAAATTACTATTCCTACTCCAGTTAGCGCAACAGCAGGGAATCTGTTGGACTTAAAATCCAACACATTCCCTGGTGTTGCACGCCACCTAGCGCAAGTCGTAGAAACGACTTGCGATGTAAGCCACGCGTGGTAACAACGCGGTCGTTGTAACAACCTCGTTGTTACCTACCTGCGTGGTAACAGCAGCGTTGTAAACGCTGTTTCCCGTCTGAGACACATAAGTACATTTGCTTTTGCAGTTCGCAAATTGTGAGTTGCTAAAATGTTCAAACTGCGAGTTGCAAAAGGCAACGGCCGTACATCTGACCCTTAGGGTCAGATGTACGGCCATCAGGGTTTGTGACTCACAAATTGCGATTTTTAGTGAGTCTCAAAACCTAATGTACAACAGTGTCTGAGACAATGCTTGCAATTGCCAAATGCGTCGCAAGGGACCTGTCTCATTAATATTCACGAGGCAGGTCGGAATTTGCGCCCCATTGGGAATTGCCGGCACTCACAGGGATGGTGGCCTGCTGGGGTCAGCAGAACACCATGTCTGTGACTGCTTTTTAAATGAAGCAGTTTGTTTTTTGGGGGGTGAGGGGGAATGCAGCCCGTTTTCCTTAAAGGAAAACAGGATACTTTTCAAAAATAAAAATGAAAACTCTTCTTTAAATTTTTTCAGAGTGGGCAGTGGTCCATGAGACCACTGCCTGCTCTAAAAAAATGTAGGCGCCCTCATTCACAAAGGGGAAGGGGTCCCTTCGGGACTCTTTCCCGTTTGCAAATGGCTTACCACCAATTTGAAATTGGTGATAAACTGATAATGTTTTGCGACCGCATTCATGGTTGCAAAACATTCCTACATACCAGTGCGATGCGCTATTAGGAAGGGATGTCCTTGGCATGCCCCTTCCTAATAGCAACTTGCAAATCCTATTTTGTGAGTCCGTAATAGGTTACTAACTCGCAAAATAGTGTTGGTACATTTGAAAATGGATTTTACTGGTTGCAAATGACCCAATGAGCCATTTGCGACCAGTAACATGCGTAGTACATCTGACCCTTAATCTCCCTGTGGCAAAAAAAAAAATTACCTTGTGTACTGTAAGTGATAGAAGGAGGTTCAGGGACTCCCAAAGGATCATTTTGGCTCTCTCAAGGCACTGTCATAAGTTGTAGGGCTTCTGTTTTTTCAAAGTTTAATGGTTGTGGGCCTGTGCTTTGTTTACAATTGCCTCACTTGCAGGATTTTGGCCACTTAGAGAGTATGTTTTCTAGGGCCTTCACAAGGGGAAATGTAGCTGCCTCTATTATCCATAACTGGTGCTTCATGGGGCCCCACCAGCAGGGGGTTGTATTTTAAGGAATTATAGGCCTGTTGTGTTTTCTGCAGAGACAGCAACAGTAGATGCTTTGACACTTGCAGCAGACCTACCATGTGCCACGCGTCTGGGTTCAGATTAATGTCTGTAGTCGTTTTTGACGCATTACCGCATAGGACCAGACTTTATCACACAGTTAAAACTGAAATGGTGTGGCTTTAGTGCCTTAGTGTAGGCTTAATAATTCCTCTAGCTTGGCGACCTGCAGTCATACATGTCTGCTGCGCTGCCTCAGCCTCTTTGCAAAGTGACAGGTTTGTTGTTACAATGAATGCCAACGTGAGTCAGTTGAGGTACTAATGCTCATTAGATCGCAGCTGGGAAGGCCAATGCAGGAGTGGGCTGGCCTTGATAGTTAACTCAGACTTTAGTCTAGTTTTACACCCATGTGCTTGTGATCTAATTGGGACATCCACCAACACCTTCACAGGTCTGTAGAGTACCTTGCTGGAGAGAGTGCTGCCTGGTACTGGAGCATGAGTCTACAGCCATCTCCACTGTGTGTTGGGACACCTGCCTGTACCTTACAATGTTGGCACAGACTGTGCCATACAAGACCAACAAAACACTATCATGGTCACCTGGCACCATGACGCACATTATTTTTGCAGCAAAGTAAGATGTAAAGTTTATTTAAGCCCCGAAACCAGCAGCATGCTGGGGGCAGCATCGTGTTTTATACCTGGGGGTTTATTTACAAGCCCTGTGCACCACCAGAATGTCACTTTTTGTGATGTTCCAGTGGTGCAAAGGGCTTAGCCATATCTACAAGACCACGTAAAGCCACTTTGAATGGCTTTTCATGGCACTGCGTTGCCTCACATTACGATGGAGAGGCATGCCATGGGCATTACAGTGAGTGTTTCCACATGACACCCATGACATTTGGCACATTCCCAGATTTGCAACAGGCTGTAAAACTGGGAATACGTCAAAAACCTACGCCTCCCCAGGGCAGGTGAAACAAGGAGAAATAACTTTATTCCTCCTAGTTTTTTCTTCTTTCTATGTGTGCTGCATTGAACAGCACATATAGAAATAGGAAATCGTTTCCGTTGATTGCTTTTGTGCAGGAAGGTGTCCCTTCCTGCACAAAAACAATCATCCCTACAACGCAGACATCTTTGCAGCATGGTACAAGGGTGCCTGCATTGAAGCAAGGCAGCCAATTGAGCACCAGCGCAAAGAAAGGGGACAGGAACGCATTGTATCTGATAGATACAGTGCATTCCTGCCCTTTTCTTTTGGCGTAGGGCAGCACAGCGGGAAGGCTTGCGGTGCTGCCCCACGCCAAAATATTGTAACTGAGGCCCATGGTGTCTCTGCAGTACTGTGGATTCATAATACTGATAACAAGGTGGACATTAGTTCTCGCTGTTCAAATTTTTCCAAGTAATTCAGAACTACTCGACTGTCAAAGTTCTCACAGGAAAGAAAAAAAACATGATTAAGCAACAATTACCATAATCCATTGGTAATTAAAAGAGTGCCTTAAAATCATCAAAATGCTTAGCACTTTGAATTCAAAAGGACTCAAATAAAAATCTAAAAAACCTCAAGTTCCGACATAGCAGGTCAGCTGTGACTAAATATAACTTAATGCAGATTTTGAATAAAAAATTAGCCACTTGTATTATTTAAGTTGTAGGTTGCTGACCGCCCCAAGGGTCCTCCCTCAGCCCTACCCTGTTCAACGCCTACATGACCCCACTGGCCAACTTGGTCAGGACCTATGGTCTGAATATCAAATCATATGCAGCAGACACCCAACTTATCGTCTCTCTGTCCGCAGACCCCTCCACCACCAAGGCCAACTTCCACCTGTGCATGACCAGCATCTCCAGCTGGATGCAAACCAACTGCCTCAAACTCAACACTGACAAAATGGAGCAATACATCCCAGTGGGACGACTCCTCGTGGCCAGGACAACAAAACTGTCACCCACACCCACTGAATGCAGCAGGAACCTCTGCATCATACTGGACAGCAAACCCACCATGAAAAACCAGATTAACGCAGTATCCTCAGCATGATTCCTCACTCTCTGCATGCTCCAGAAAGTCTTCAAGTGGCTCCTAGCCAGCACCAGATGCACTGCCACTGAGGGCCACATTACCAGCCGCCTGGGCTATGGTAACGCTCTACGGGATCACCTCACACCTGCTAAAGTGACTACAGACCATTCGAAACGCAGCCACCAGACTCGTCTTCTATCTCCCCATGTGGGCCCACATCACCCCACACCTCGGAAACTCCACTGGCTCCCCGTCCACAAGAGGTGCCAGTTCAAGATGCGAACCCACACCTACGAGACCCTGCACAATCAGGGACCGGCCTACATCAACCACCGTGTGAACTTCCATCAGCCCCCTAGACAACTGTACTCCATCTCCCTCTCCCTCACCCAGACCTCCCACATCCACTGAAGCAAGACCGGCGGTCGCTCTTTCTCCTACCTGGCCGCCAAAATTTGAAACAGCTTACCTCTCCCCCTCCACCTCCAGACCTCCCCCTCCCTGTAGGAATTCAGAAAGTCTGAAAACCTGGCTGTTTGACTGACTCCACCCAGCAGCAGAAACCCCCAGCACCTAAATACCCTTTCTGGTGATAAGCAGCGCTCTACAAATCCCATTTCCCTAATTGACTGATTTAAGTAAGCATTTGCATTTTTTTATGCACATTCCTGCAACTTAGATGCAATACATTTTCCAATTGTAGTTAATTTATAAATGCTTGGGCTCACATAGTTGAAATCAGCCTGTTTTGCAACAAAGTGCTACGTAGTGGGTTTTAGTGATGGGGACTGATTTACAAATATGTGCAAGGGGTAGCAAAGTGAAGTGTTAGTGCTGACCCCTATGATTTCAAGAAGCATGTCCTTAACCCAGGAATGTGCAGTAGCATTTAGAGCATGGACTCATCCTGCAGCATGATCTGTAACACATCAAAAGCATCTTCCCCGACGACTGGAAGCGGGCAGAGGTCAAACCCCTCCTCAAGAAGCCCTCGGCCGACCCGACGGACCTGAAAAACTACCGGCCCTTCTCTCTCCTCCCCTTCGCGGCCAAAGTCACGAAGAGGTTCGTAAATGCCCTGCTGTCCACCTTCATCGAAGAGAACGCCATCCTAGACCCCTCCCAGTCCGGATTCCGCAGCAACCACAGCACCGAGACCGCCCTCCTCGCCACCACTGATGACATCTGCATGCTACTCGACCAGGGCCACACCGCGGCCCTCATCTTACTAGACCTCTCCGCAGCATTCGACACCGTCTCACATCGCACTCTCACCACCAGACTCCACAACTCCGGGATACGAGGAACCACCCTCAACTGGATCTGATCCTTTCTCTCCCGCAGAACCCAGAGGATCAGACTCCCACCCTTCCTCTCCGAACCCACAGAGATCAACTGCGGAGTACCCCAAGGATCCTCGCTCAGCCCCACACTATTCAACATCTACATGGCCCCCCTCGCCGCCATCGTCAGAAAGCATGGGCTCAGCATAGTATCCTACGCCGACGACACCCAGCTCATCCTCTCCCTCACGAAGAACCCTGAAGACACCAGACTCTGCTTCCAAGAAGGAATGAAGAACGTTGCAGCCTGGATGAACAACAGCTGCCTGAAGCTCAACTCGGAGAAGACAGAGGTCTTCGTCCTTGGACCCTCTACAACCTCTTGGGATAACACCTGATGGCCTTCCACCCTCGGGAGCCCGCCCACCCCGTCAGACCACGCACGGAACCTCAGCATCATCCTAGACTCCTCCCTCACCATGACCCGCCAGATCAACTCCGTCGCCTCCACCTGCTTCAACTGGCTCTGCATTCTCCGCAAGACTTTCAAATGGATCCCCCCCGAATGCAGTAAGACCGTCACCCACGCACTGATAACCAGCAGACTGGACTACGGCAACGCCCTCTACACCGGAATCAACAGAACTCTCCTACACAAGCTCCAAACCATCCAGAACACCACAGCCAGACTCGTCCTCGGAACCCCACGACATGAACACATGACCCAACACATACGATACCTCCACTGACTCCCCATCGAGAAGAGAGTAACCTTCAAACTACTCACCCACACCTACAAATCCCTCCACAACATCAGACCCAAATACCTCAACGAGAGAGTCTCTTTCCACGTACCCAAAAGGAACCTCCGCACCGCCGACCTCGCCCTAGCAGAGACCCCATGCATTTGCAGGAACAGAGCTGGCGGAAGAGCCTTCTCCTACGTCGCCGCCAAGGCCTGGAACGAGCTCCCAGTCAACATCAGACGCTCCCCTCCCCAGCACACCTTCAGGAAGAACCTCAAGACCTGGCTCTTCAACTGAACCGGAGCTGCACCCCCCGCGCCTTGAGACCCTCATGGGTGAGTAGCACGCTTTATAAACCCCTGATTGATTGATTGATTGATTGAGAGTGCTGTGGAGGACTTAACTCCTCTGTGCCTGGATGTCCTGTACCTGCAGATCCTCAAAGTCTGCTGGCCTGCACATTGGGGGCTGATAATATTTATTCCCAAGGAATGCAATTGTCTTGCTGTCTGCTTTGCACAGTGAATGGGGTGGACTTGGTTGGAAACTAAACTAGAATGTTGGTATTACTGTGAAGAGAATGATACAGCATCGGAAGTGGGAAGGTATTGCAAAGGTCGTCCTGCTGCTTATACATTCTCTCATGGGGGTAGGGATGGAAGCTTCACTGAGGGTGAAAGCTGTTGAGTTTGACATGGCATGAACAGTTGGGCCACAAACAACTTTGAGCTAACCTGCCACATCAAGTCCAAACTAGTATATAAGACGTTAAAATTATTCGGGTGAATTGTCTGGAATACCTAATGATGCATGAGAGAACTAGTGTCAGATGTATGTTGAACTAGTCACAAAATACTGGTCTCAATTTGTGACAGTATTTTTGCGACAAGTGTTTTTTTTTTTTTGCAAACTGACCCATGTATTTAAAGGTAGGTTTGCAAAAAAAATACTTGTGGGTCACAATTTGCCCTACATTATGATTATTAATGAAGTAGGTCGCAAGTTGTGACCCCCTCAGGAATTGCAACCACCACAGAGATGGTGGCCTGTTGAGGTTAGCAGACCATTATGTCTGTGATTGCTTTTAAATAAAAGAATCTTTTTGTTAAAAAAGAAAAAGAAAAGTTAAACTAACATTTTATAAGAGAAGGCAGTGGTCACTCGGACCATTGCCTTCTCTTAAAAAACATTGGGGCTTATTTTCAAGTCCCTTGCACCACGGCAGATCACTTTTTACCATATTAAAAGTGATGCACCGGCAGCGCAAGGGGCTTGTAAATAAGCCTTATTGTTTTCAACATTCACAAAGGGGAAGGGGTCCCTTGAGAACCCCTGCCCGTTTGCAAATGTCTTTCCACCTCCTTTGAGGAGGTTGCAAAAAGTTAACATTTTGTGACCAGAATTCAGTCTTAATACATACCACTACAATTCTGTATTTGGAAGAGATGCCCTGAACATGCCCCTTCCAAATACAGAATTGATATTGGGTCGCAAGCCCAAATTGTGATTTAGTACCCTGTTACTGAATCACAATTCATGGTTTGTACATAAGAAAAGGCATTTTTACTATGGCAAATAGCCTCCCTCTGTGAATCGGTCCATTTGTGGACATGAAAGTGCTTCGTACAGATGGCGTTAGTGGGGTGGAGAGTTGAAAGACTACTCAGGCCCTGCACTTCAAATGAAGAGTTCCCAACCTTTTGGTGTCAAAAAGTTTGATCCTGGGCTACTTGGTGGATCTCTTAAGTTTAGCCAGCTATGAACTTGAAGCATTGCATCCTTTAACAGCATTACTGTCCAAGGATGCAGGCAGTCAGATCTGTGCAACTTGAGCAATGGCTGTGCTCTCTGAGGCCTGAGTCTGCATGGTTTGTGAAACCTGAGCTACAGCTCAACTGCTAAAAGGCAAATGCCTGCAAACTCTGATTAACCTAATGGATAGTTCTGCTGTCTAAAACTAACTCCAGAAAATACTGTGAAACTTAACTCATTATATTGATGTTACTTTTTTGTGTATTTGTAGTAAAGGTTCACGCATCAGGGCCGATTACGATGTCGGTCGGAAAGCCTCCGAACGTTAGTCGGAAGCTTTCCGACCACGGTCGGAGGCTTTACAACCGACACGGTCGGTTTGCGGTCCGACCGCCCGATTATGATGTCGGCAGTCGGAACGTAAACCGGACTATTCCAGCCGGTCGGAACCGCACCGCAATCTCCCATGGACGGTGTTTCTGCTGTCGGGATTATGATGTCGGTTTCCGACAGCCTTTCTGTGCCAGCCTTTCTAACACGGAAAGGCTGTTGGAAAGCGAATTTGGGGGCCCCTTGCAGTGCCCCCTTGCCTCCGCGGCCTACGGTTGGTGGTCAAGGGGGTACCTAGGCTAACCCCCTGTAAATCCCTGCACTGTGTAGCATGCACCATGGGGTGCATGGCACAGGATGCAGGGTTTTACACACACCCCCATTTCTATATGGGAGCCTGTATTACAGCCGGTTTATGGCCGTTACACAAGCTACCACAGAGAAAAGGGAGTATGCGACTGAACAGTATTCGGTCGCATCGTAATCAGGCGGTCAGAACCGCCGACTGTCGGTCGGTCAGTCCTGAGACTGCGACGGTGTCGGTCAGAGGCAACTCCGACCGCCATCGTAATAAGCCCCATAGTGTCACACCTACAACACTGACATATAATACATAAGCATATTGAAAGTGTCAAGGTCACATATAGGTATACTGAAAACATGTAAATGTCACACACAGGCAAAAAGAAAATTTAGCATCTATGTTGCAGACTAAAATTAGACTTGGCTCAAAGGGTGGACCACCCCTGAAGCTTGGAGATCATAGAGACAAAAGCACAGTTTTGCCTTTGGCTGTCACCTATTTGCTCACAAGGACAGATCACTGTATGTGACAGCAAAGGGCTGTGGTTTCTGTTCCCTAGTTTACTTTGAATACTGCTGATTAATGATCAGGTTTTGTTACAGATGATGTCTCTAAAGTGTTTGACCAAAATAATAGTTGAAAAAATACTGTGCATCACAAATATTGTGGTTAAAGTGTCATGAAGTCAGAAATATTGTGGGTCTCAAAGCTAAAAATAACTTTTTCTAGGTACTTGATTTAGTATTTTTAAATTTAGTTGTATATAATATTGTTTTCTTTAATATAGTTACATAAAATATCATTACTTTATTATTTTGATAACTTTTCTACTATAAATTATTATTATTGTAATTATATTTGTATTGAATTTGTTTTATATAGTTTTTATATGGTTATATGTGTTTTATGTTTAATTTCGAAATTGTCAATTTAGTAGTGAGTTGTTAGTTTTGTAGGGAAATAGGGTGAGAAGTTTTTTTAACATGTAAATTATTATTTCTAATTCATAGTTTATTGATCATGTAATTTAATCATTAAATTGATAATAATTATGTAAATTAATCCATTGATTAATTGTTATTTTAATTAATTGTTAACTAATTGTTAATTGGTTCATTCGTTTATTTATCATATCATATTAATTACTTCTATATTGAATAATGTTACTAATGCTACTGTTTTATTTACTAATTAATGTAATATTTATATTTTTCATTTTGGTAATATTATGTATTTTTGTATTTTAATTGTTTGCACATCTTTGCTTTTTAGGGTACTAGGGCAGGAAGTGTTTTAGTGGAAAATGTCTTTAATATTTGTAAAGAATTTTATGTAATATATAATTCTGATTTTTCAATTCATTTTTATTTTAATTTTATATTTAATGATTACATTTATTATTTTAAATGTATTTTTGCTTGTGTACATTTAAATGTTTTATTTAAAAAAAATAGGAGTAGGAATAGTAAATGTAAGCCTTCCAAAGTCCAACAATTTTCCTACCTTTGCTTACATTGTAGAGGTAGTTGAAAATCTGACCCCTTCAAAGTGCAACACTTTACCTACTGTTGCTCAGATTGCAATAGGAATAGTCAATCTGGCCTCTCCAAAGACAACTTTTCCTACTGTTGGTTGGATTGGAGTGGGAATAGGTAACCTTTCCCCTCCAAAGTCCAACACTTTCCATACTGTTACAAAGGTTGGAGTGGAAATACTAAAAATGACCACCCTCCCACCCAACCCCCAAAGCCTAAAACTTTCCCAAATTTTGCCTATGTTGGAGAGGGGATAGTAACTCTGAACCCTCTAAAGTCCAACACATTCAATACTGTTGCTCAGATTGGAGTGGGAACAGAAAATGTGACCCTTCAAAGTTCAGTACTTTGCCTACTGTTGCTCGGATTGGCCAGGGAATAGCAAATCTGCACCCTCCAAATGTCCAAAATGTTCCCTACTGTTGCTTACATAAGAATGGGATTAGTAAATCTATGTTTTTTAATTTTTTATATTGTTTTTAACTATTTTTTAAGTATTTATAAAATTAAAAATTTTGAATATCCTTTTTGATTTAGCTTTTCAATGCAATGTGCTATATGTTTTTGTTACATATATATTATTTTTTTCACGATTAAACATTTTAATGTAAGTTATTTTTTAGTAATTGTTTGACGAATGTTTTAATTTTCTAAGTGTATGCTATTTTTTAATTTACTTTATATTATCCCTGTTATTATGTTAAACTTTAATATCTAAACTTAATTAAATATAATTTCATATAATATAATTGATAATTTTAAATGATATACTTACCCATTTGTTGATATTATTCTGGACCACAATATTTTTGTCAAAATATGTATTGCAATATTTAAGTATCACAATGTTTTTGTTGCCAATATGATGGCATACAAGAGGTTCTGAAGGGCTGGTTAACTGGGGTCAGAGTCAATTACTGAACCAGGAACACTGGATTATAGTGTTGAACAACATTTGACTGCACTAGTCTAGCCCGTCCATCTTTTCATAAACATAGCAGTGTTATGACATTTCCATGTTTCTTAGTACATTTTTATCCTTGCCCAAATTGTTTTAACAATCTTATTTTACTATTCCTGTTCCCATAATATTCCAACATGAACTCTCAACCTAGTATGAGTCTTAAAACACTCAGCTTCTTACCAGTGACTGTCACTACATAGTTTTAAAAAGCAACATTTGCCTTAGATGCTTGAAAACATTTTGGGAGAAAACAAGAATGGTCCCAGGAGCAGCTTTTAACCTGGGCGCTACAAATCCTTCTGACCAGCCAGCTTTGCAGAGATGAAGTCAGCTGAGATGGAAGCTGACATTACATCTGTCACCCATCCACAATGGTTCAGCAGGTATCCTTTGGCACACCACTAAAACACAAGACGGAATAGAAATCTAGAAAAGAGGGAACATTAAACAATAGAGAAATTACATAAGCAACCTGAAAATAAATTTGCCTTCCCAGGAAAAGTAAATATAAATGCGCCTGCAATTATAAATTAAATTAAATATAAATGCACATCAGTTATGGTTCTGTTTTCAACTCATTACAATGCAATACTATTCCTGTCAAATGCAATGAATGATGATATGGAATATTGGTGATCATTCTGAATTACTAACGGATTGTGTTTAACATTATTATATAGTATATATAAACAACTTAAATTATATATTTCAGTGACTCTGCACCTACTGTACTCTTAAAACCCATTGAAAAACTTTCTACAGAGTTACTGACAGTTAACAAGTGGAATATTTTAGCAACAGAACAAACTAATCAAGTCAAAATCTATTATTTACATTTTATTGTGTAGCACCTATAAACATATTTTAAACCTCCCCATTCTTTTGAAGGGCTAAGCTGGCATAGATTTAAGAAACTAAAAAGAAAAAACACCAAAAAGGGACCTGCAGGAAGCAGGACCCCTTCCTCACAGATGGGCTTATTTACAAGCCCAATGCACTGCCGGTGCATCACTTTTTTGGACGCACTGGCGGCGCAGTGTGCCTGCCCATATTTACAAGGCCACGTAAAGCCACCCTGCATGGCTTTTCATGGCCTTGTATATATGGCCACCTTTCACACATTACTCTGCTTGAAAGGGTCGTTTCATGGGTATTGCTGTCGGTGATTCCACAAAACATCCATGGGGGGACTTGAAGCATTCCCAGATTTTCACGGTTTCATAAACCTGGGAATGAGGCAGATTCCTACACCTCCCCAGCGGAGGCGTAAGGGAGGTGCAGCAAGCAGGGCCGGACTGAGAACGCAAACCAGCCCTGACAATTAAGTAGGACTGGCCCCAATTGGGGGGGGGGGGGGGGTTTGTGGGGGTGCAGGTGGGAAACACTGCTGCTGCTTTTGGTACAGGGGTCCGATATTGCAGCACTGCTGCAGAACCGGCCCCCAGTGACAAAAACGGCCCCCACCAGTCCAGAACCGGCCTCCACCCTTCCGGCCCCCCAGGAAAATACCCAGTGCCCACTACGGGCAGTCCGGCCCTGGCAACAAGGAGAAATACCTTTATTTCTCCTTGTTTTGCCCTTTTCTATGTGTGCTGCAATTTGAAGCATACATTGAATGAGGAAAACACCTCTTGTGATTGTTTATGTCCATGAAGGTGTCCATTCCTGGACAAAATCAATCAGCTCTACTATGCAGACACCATTGCACCATGGTGCAAGGGTGCCTGCCTTGGCATATAGAAGCCCATTGAGTGCCAGCACGGGGAAAAATGACAGGAATGCGCCGTATCTTGTAGAGACGGAGCATTACTGCCCTTTACTTTTGACACACAGCAGTGCAGCAGGAAGGCTTTCTACACTCCTGTGTGTCACAATATTGTAAATGAGGCCCGAACCTCAATCATGTGACGAGTCAAACGCATCTTAATGGTTCTGATGAAAACATATCGCAAAGAAAGGGAAATCATTACTGACTGACAGCAGAGAAATCCGTTCCCTGCATCTAGATGTTCCAGGACTTCCAGATGTAGGAAATAAGGTGGGATGATGCAAAACTACTGAGGCAACTTTTATAGTTTGCACATCTCTAGTTCTATATTGCTTCTTGGGGTCTTCCTGACTTGATACCCAACCATAAGGAGAGAGATTTGTAAATGTCACTATAACTCGAGAAAATGTCTGTTCTGCATTTGTAATGCTGCATGTTGGTGAAGCAAAAAAATGCACATTGAAAAGTGGACTACATAATACTGTTTGATGCTGTGGTAATTTACAATTTGCAGTTTTATTTGTTGAAAATTGTAATTTGCAGAGTTAATGTGATTTCTGGAAAACAATACATATTTATGACATAATTTCCGTGAAATATGGGTTTTGATACCACTACTGAAAGGACAATAAAAATAGAATCCAACATCCTAAAAATGAATGATCATTACTAATTATGGTTAGCAATGGTATCACAGCACTGCTTAAATTCACATCTAATGCAATTCAGACATAACCTGTAGCCAAATCCCTAACTGTAATAATCTCTGGGCATAGCTATGCTTAGTGAGCACTGAGGAGAGGTACTCTTGCGCAAGGTCTCAAGCTGGCCCAGCGGGCACTGGACACAAGGAAGGTTGTGCACTAATACCTAGTACAGTTGCTTGCAGTATACATTGGCCACTGGCCACAAGTTATGCCAATAGAATTCTCAATTATCCCACAAAGTTAGTAAAGATAAGTGACTTTTACTTTCTTAGAAATGGTAAATTAGAACATATGTAGTCAGGGGCACATTTATTATTATTCCGCGCTACGTGGCACAGCAAGAGAACTTGTTGCACCACGTTGCGTGAAGGGAGAGAGCAGAAATGCTCATATTTACATAGATGTGGAGCATTTCTGCACTCTTTGTGCTGGCGCACTGTGTAATGCCTACCACTAATGTAGGCACCCTTCTACCATAGCGCAAGGGTGCCTGTGTTACGGGCAGGATTGTTTTTGTGCAGGAAGGAACACCGTCCTACAGAAAAAAATCCTTAAAAGGCTTATTCCTCTTTCTGAAATGCAGCACACATTGAAAGAGTAAGTGTAGGAAGGTAAGATCCTTCTGCATGTGTACCCCCACCTTTTGCCTGGTGCTAAGCTGGTTTCTGACTAGCCTGACTGGAATCCTGCTAATCAGGACCCCAGTCTATCTGCTTTCTCCCTAAACTGTTATGTTATGTACTTTGGTGCACTCCAGATTGGATACTGGGGTACCCTTGTCAGTCCCTAGTATATGGTACCCATGTACCCAGGGCATAGGTACCCCAGAGGCCTCCCATGGGCTGACGCATGTTTTATGCCATACATGAGAGGCCATGCAAAATGGAACCTACAGGCCTGCCATTGCAGCAAGTGTAAGTTTGTGCATGCACCACTTACTTAAGATATAGGTATACTATGTCTAAGTCACCCCTCTAGCAAGCCTTTACAATCCTGAGGGCAGGGTGCTTGCTTCTAAGTGAGAGGGTGCCACTGCATGAGCAGAACACCCCTGCAGCCTTCGGAGTCCAACCTCCCAGGTTGTCAGTGCATCAGCCTTTTACGACATATAGAGTGGCATTATGCGACCGTGTGATGACCAACTCTAAAACGGCTGAAACTAACCCTATCGTGTTTGGTGTCAAACATTGTGGAATCATACCTCCCACACCTGTAACCGGTGTGGGAGGTATGATTCCAACCCTCAGAAGCGAGCTTCGTTGGGTCCCTGGTGTTCCCGGTACCAGCCTTCTAGACCCGGGCAGCACAAAATGGTTGCTGCCGACCAGAGACACATTTTTGCCCTCCTGCTGCTGAGCCAAGCATGAGCAGGGCAAGGCAGAACAATAGCATCCTGTCACAGGGAGGTGTGACCACCTCCCAGACAGGATTTAGTGTATTAGGGCTGGGTGGGTGTGCTTGCCAGCGACCGAAAGTCTGCATGAGGGGCACATTTGGTGTCCCTGTGCATAGTCCAGTTCAAACCAGTCCTGGGAGCCGTTGACTCCCGCTCTGGTGCAAAACTGGACAAAGGACATGGAAGTAACCTCCCCACTGTCCAGACCCTCCCCTAGTAGGGTCCCCTTAATCTGTCCAACCCCCTCCCGTGGGTACAAAAGGGCTTACCTGGCTGTAGGACCCTAGATTCGACGTGGACAAGATGCTGAACCAGAAACCACTGAACTTTGACCGTCTGGAGACTCTGGACTTCGCTGGACTTCGTTTAGGCCCGACTTCGTCTTCCTCTCAGTCTGAAGCATCGTCTGTGCCTGTGCACCATACAGGATCTGTGCAGGACCTGTGGAGCATCAAGGACAACTGAAGATATCTCCCTTGGAGTGAAGGAGTCACTCTCCTGCATTCGTAGGCACCACAACACTGTTGTTTGTCTGCTGACCCTGAACTACAGACTCCGAAGGCTTCTGCAGCACAGGAGGTAGGTTTCTATGTCCCTCGAGGTGTAAGCTGCGCTATCACCAAGTTTGAGGTCAGAATCCCTCGTGGGGGCTGCATTACCCCAGCCCCTGTGCACCACGCACATTTGCAAGTGTATATGCTTGTTGCCATTTCCCAAACAAGTGCATTGGGCTCTGAGTAGCCCCAACCTCTGGCACCATTTCCTACCAAGAACTCCGGCCTCCTCACACCGGGTGCTCCGTGGGCTGCTGTTTGGTGAAAGTGATTGAGGTCCTCTCGCGACTTCTGTGCCTCTGGCCAGTGGGTCCACTTGAGGGTCAACTTTGCTTTTCTTGGGCTCCCCTGGTTGCTCCAGGCCTGCCCTGACTCCCCTGTGTTTGGTGAGTCTTCTGGACCTTGCTGGTCTTAACCGTAACCATCCTTGACCTTTTGCATGGGTTGCCATTGCCAAGACTTGTTGGTGCTCCCGCCAGACATCGACCCCTCAGCACTCAACATAATTTGTGGGACAGCTCATATCCAGCTCCTGGTCATCCTCGACGTCTCCTAGTCCCTGTAGCTGCAGAGTCAAGAACTCCATCAAGGCACCTGAAGCACCCGACATCGGTGGGCATTCGTCTACCGAGCCCCTGGTCACTCCTGAGTGACCCAGACTCTGTTCCCTCTGCTTTCAGGTACTCTTCAACAAGAATCCACCTTTGGATTCCAACGGACACATTTCTTCCTTCCAACAGCGGCTCTTCTTCGAAGTCCTCCATTTGGTTCGACGGCGGTTCCCGACGCCACTTCAGACCTATGCACCCGGCTTTCCGGGGATAGGCAACTCAGGTACCTCTGTATCTACGGGTGGGGTGGCTCTCCAACCTCCTAACTTCCACGGGGTTTCTTCAAAGTCCACTGGGAAAGGTCCTTAAACTCTAAAACTTCAACGGCGACTTTCTTATAGAATTGTACGGAGCACGCAGTTGTGTTTCCACACTGCACCCGTCCTCAATGGGGTCCCTACTTACTCACCCTGGATGGTTCCTTGGGGTCCCAGCGATTCTACAACCTCTAGACACTGTCTTGACTTGAGTCGTGGTTCTTATACCACTATTTTAGTATATGGTTTGGTCCCCCCCTGGGGCCCACTGTGGGTTAGTGCTATTTACTGTCATTTCTGTGCTTAAGTATTGTGTGCTTTGTGATTATCTCTGTGTAGGAGATACTGTGTCGTACTAGATAGTGTTATATTAATAAATACATTTTTTATACCTACTGTGTGGTTCTCCTTCCATGTAACCAATACTAGAAGATTGCGTTCTGGTAAAACAAGTTGCTTAACATTCCTTCAAGACTAAGCCTAAAGGCTGCCCTCCACAGCTACCACTTGGATAGCTTTCTAAGGTTATCTTTGACCTCTTAAATCACCATAAGGGTTGTTTGGACTGGTGCAAGGTGCCCACTTTAATTAGTGGACAGCCATTTTTGGACGAGGTGCAGCCACAGTTAGCAAAATCCTTATACTTGAAATTTCGATGCAGTGTATTACAGACAAATTTGAATACATCAAAATGGGTCCGTAAACAAGGGGACGAAAGTACTGAGTGTTGTGTACTATGTCATATGGGTGCAAAAGAAAATGATCTACATTTATTATTCTTTTGCCCAGCTTATATAAAGTATAGAAGGAAATGGATCAAACCCATCTGTCGGCTATTGGGTACAAGATCATGCTATGAGGCAGAAACAATACTGAGAACAGATACATCTCAAACGGTGGTTTTCAGTGTTAGTAGGTACCTATTTGATGTAAGTTTAATAAGAAGAAAGGAAGGTTTGAAACTTTAGTATATTATACCTGAACTATATTGGTTTTTGTATTTGCACTTTATTCAGTACATGTGGAACATTATTACTATTATTATATTAGTTTTGCATTGTTCTAACAAAAAAAAATTGGAATAATGTATCAGGTATATATTTTGTATTATTAGTACTTTAAATTTTTAATTAGACTCCTAAACCGGGAAGACTATTTTAGGGATGCCAGATATGACATTTCTAGTCTTTGGTAACCTATATTGAGATTTGCTGTAACTCCTCAATGTTTTTTTTAATTTTTAAATCTTAAAATTTTAATTATATTTATTTTTTAATAAACAAGAAAGGTCTCGTATTGGAAATATGATTTCTAACATGTATGCATTGGTCTAGCGGCACCTTTTGGAAAGGTTATTATATGAAATGTTTTTATTATGATGTGTAATTTGATAATGTATATCTTTTATGTTTTTTTTAAATCGAAATAAAGATTTATCGAATAGTGGACAACATATACCAGGTCAACTTCTCACAGTAAGAAAGGGACAACAATAAAGATATTTCTCCTTGTTATGCCTCTGTTGGGTAGGCATATCATTTTGGTGCAAACCCAGATTTACAAGTATTTGAAAATCTGGGTTTGCTGCTATATACATGGATGGATGCATGGGAATGTTTATACTCAGCCCATGTAACTCCTACTGAATGCGAAGTAACTCAGTGTTACATTGTATTTACTATACCATGCAAAGTGGCTTTGCATGGCTTAGTAAATACCCAATTTGATTTTGCATCCGGGCTGAGTAGCAAATGTGATCAACCCCGGTGCAAAATCAAAGTAAAACTGGGCCTCAGAATCGAAAACCGCATCAAATACACTTTGATTTTTGACTGCTCCTCCTTGCATCTCTTGGGCACCGCCATGCTTTTTCATGGCCCTTCTGGATCCAAAGTACTAAAGCAGAGCCTGATGTCAAGCCAAACTAGATGCATGTCCTGTCAGCTGTGGGAGCAAAACCGTACCCCAAAATTTTGATACCCCAAAATGTTAACTCATCCGGTTCTCCCACAGACTAAATTGCACGTTAAGGCACCCCCTAAATATCAATTAGCTGGGGAAAACAGTTCAAATATGTAATGGGGCCAACTCAGTAATTGAGTTTCAGATCAAGTAAAAATGATGAGGGACTTTTACAAGATTCGAAAATAGGCCGTACAGAGTTAATGCCATAAAGGCTCTCAAGTTCAAAGTTACCCAGAGTATTCGAAATCAGAAACTGTTCTTAGGGCCAGATGTATGACTGTTTTGTGAGTTGCAAATCGGTTGCAATCTGGTGTGCAAATACAAAAGCAGCTGTACACAATGTACGACAAGCATTTGCAAATCCAAAATAGCGAAGCAACCTATCTGCGACTTTCAAAAAATGTAGAGCGGATTTTGCGAGATTTTCCTAATTGTGACTCGCAAACCAGCATGTACAAGTGAGTGGCAAATTGTGAATAGTCGCAAAATGGCCTGTTTACACATGCAATTTACCACCAATTCAAAACTGGTCGTAACAGGGCCCAACCTATAAAGACAGCCTTAGAATGCATCAAACAGTTTTGAACAATAGCTGCTCTCTACGTGATAGCGAGAAGGATGTGGATTCTGACTGTCCAGCAGAGGAGGAGGAGACAGGAGTGGATATTAATAGTCAGGCTGACCATGTTTGAGAAGACAGAGGAAGAGATTTATGAGCAATACAGGCTGAGTAGCAATGTGATTCTAGAGCTAATAGTAACCTTAAAGCCAAACCTAGAAAGTAGTATGCAGTGCAGCAATGCTATCCCCACCCTTGTCCAGGTGTTGTGTTCCCTCCACTTATTGGCCATTGGTAGTTATCAAGATGTCATAGCAGTGGCCGGAGAGGAATCGCAGAGTGCACTTTTGTGTTTCTTTTCCACCACATACACCAACACATCTACCTGCCCAGCGAAGATGTGGAACAGCAAAATACAAAAATGCTATTCTACCCGATAGCTAGATTTCCACAGGTCATCGGGTGCACAGACTGGGCCCATATGTCCTCCATCTTGCCTGGAATACATATTACACCCATTCCCTCAACATTCAAGTTGTCCACAATGCATTCAACATTATCACGGACATTGTGGCCAGGTTTCCAGGGAGCACCCATGACACCCACATTGACTAGAAAGAAATGAAATGAAATGAAATGAAAGTGGATTTATATAGCGCTAACTTAGCCCAAGGGCGTCAAGGCGCTGTTACGGAGCGAGACAAATGGGTGTAGACCGGGTAGAAATGCTCAGGACAAGCTCTATGTGTCAATGCTTTCCGGAAGAGAGAGTGTGACACCTGACCAGAAAGCTCTTCCGGAAGGGAATTCCACAGTTTAGCAGCATTGGTGGAAAAATCTCTACCTCCCCATTTGGCTTTTTTAAACCTCGGAATAATCAACAGATTCTTATCTGAGGATCGGAGCTGTCTGGTGGGGACATAGCGATGGAGGAGAACCTTGATCCCCTCAGGGCCGGAATCATAGTAGGCCTTATGAGTCATGCATAACGTTTTGAAAAGAATCCTATGGTCCAGGGGAAGCCAGTGCAGAGCTCTGATTGTTGTGGTGACTGAGTGGTATTTAGGCAAGTAGTTTTTATCAGCAGCAGCATTCTGCACCAGCTGCAGACGTTTAATCAATCCTTTGTTAATGCCCAGATAACGGGCATTACAATAGTCCAATCTGGACATTACCAAGGCGATGACAGCCTGCTTGCGTGAATCAAAGGAGAGAAATTGAATGATTTTTCTTAGGATTCTAATAATCCCAAAACAAGTGGAAACTGTCCTGCTAACCTGCTGATTTAGTGATAGTGAGTTGTCCACTATGACCCCTAGATTTTTACCGTGGGAGACTGGGCAAGGACAAACTCCGAGTGAATCTGGCCACCATTCGTTAGACCAGATATCCAGAGAATTGCCAAAAATGAGGACCTCCGTCTTCTCCCCATTCAATTTCAAGAAGTTTTCCGTCATCCAGATGGAAACTGCCTGCATACACCTTCTGAAATTAAGAGCAGAGTCCCTAACATTATGGGTGATAGACACCATTATTTGGGTGTCGTCCGCATAGGACAACACCTCTAAACCAAATGATCTCACCACCTTGGCCAAAGGGGCAACATAAATATTGAATAGCGTTGGACTCAGGGACGAGCCCTGAGGAACACCACAAGAGAGGGATTTAGAGGTCGAGTAAAACTGGCCAAATTTAACAGTTTGTGCCCGCTCACAAAGAAAAGAGGCCAGAAGATCCAGGGCCGAGCCCCCGATCCCAATGTCCCTGAGGCGGGCAACCAACCTCAGAGGAGACAGGGTGTCGAAAGCTGCAGTAAGATCAAGTAAAACCAACAAAGTAGTGTGACCTGCATCAACCTGGGTCCGGATATTGTTAAAAACAGCAGTAAGAGCTGTTTCCGTACTGTGTTGGCTTCTAAACCCATGTTGAGAGCCATCTAGTAGATAATGATCCTGTAGGTAAGCGCTCAGATGCAGATTTAAATGTTTTTCCAGAATCTTGGCTGGAACCGGCAGAAGAGAGATGGGCCTATAGTTTTTGGTTCTGTAGGGTCCAGTGAAGGCTTCTTCAGGAGTGGTTTAACGACTGCCGTCTTCCATATGGTAGGGTAACGTCCCTCTGAAATGGCTATATTCAGGACGGCGGTAAGATGATGGATGATAGCCTCCCTGCCAGTTTTTAAGACCTTGATGGGACAGGGATCCAAGGGTGAGCCAGATTTGACTTCTTCTAGGAGCCGATTGGTAACATCTGGCGACAAATAGGGGAAGGCGAGAAGCCTAGGAGTCTCCTCTGAGACAACCCTCTCCTCTGGAGGCAGGACCGGCCGGCCAGAGAGGCCCATGCTCATATTGGAGGCTTTCAGCAGAGAATAGATATCTGAAATTTTGGATTGGAAAAAGTCCGATAGCTTGTTACAAAATTCTTGAGAAAATTCAGTGGGGTCTGTGAGCTGGGGAGAGGAGAGGGAATTGATAACCTTAAAAAGATCCCTGGAAGATTTCATTGCTTCAGTTAGTTTCAGGTAGTAAAGCCCCTTTTCCTCAATGATAGCCGTCTTATATTCTTTCAGACAGTCCTTATGTAGAGTTCTATCCGACGGCTCTAGTTTGGTCCGCCACAACCTCTCCTGTTTACGGCACTTTTGTCTCATCTTCCTTAATCTGTCCGTAAACCAGGGCGCAGAAGGCTTTTTTCTTGCTGAGTAGTGCTTCCTCAGAGGTGCCAATACATCTATAACTCTTGATAGTTCATGTGATAATTCAGCCGGGGCCAGATTGGCATCATGGGACCTTGATGGTTGAAATTTGTTAAGGAGGAGAGAAAGCGATTCCTTACTAATTCTGCTAAAATTTCTTTTTTCCTCCATATTACCAACTCCAACTAAGCCATTTCCTGGTGTCGAAGTGCATAATTCAAAAGGAACAGCAAAATGATCTGACCAGGCAAGAGGTATAGGGGCTCCGACCACTACCCAGTGGTCATTAGAGAATATACCATCCAAGGAATGACCTGCTGTATGGGTGGGTCCCTTGACCAACTGTGAGAAACCACACCTGCTCATGGTATCCAGGAGCACCTGCGTATCTTTACACTCAGACTTCTCTAGGTGAAAATTAAAATCACCCAGGAGAGTAAGGTTGGATCTGTCTAAGTAAGGTTCTAACAGACTGCTGAACTCCTGACTGAAAGCGGCCCTGGAGCCCTGCTGGCGATAACAAAGAACGCCAGAGAAACTTTCAGAAGGGAGCACATTAATAGAAAAGTACAGTGCCTGATATAGATCAGTAGTGCATTCAGCTGTTGGGTACGACAGATCAGATTGTCTCTATGAAGAATACCCAAGCCACCCCCCCTCCGTCCAATCCTGTCAAGTCTAACAAGAGTATATCCGGACGGGATGGTATCTACAAGGTCTGGACCTGACGAGTCCGAGGCCCATGTCTCAGTAATGAACACCCAAATGGGTTTCCTCGCTGAGACAAAGTCTCTGAAGGCCACCTTGTTTTTAATAAGTGATCTCACGTTAATGAGAAAGCCCTGCCCTGACTGTTTGTTCAGGGGGGGTCTAGCTGACTCATCATTGCCAGGCGTATTATCGCTGCCTTCAGGTTTCACACTAACATTACATGAGGTGCATAAAAGCTCCAGATTGATGTTTTCCATGAACTCCGGGTCCATAGTGTGATGACATAGGGCCCTTTTTGCCCGAATATCAAGGAGCGCTTCTCTAGTGTAGAAAATCTGTACTTCCTGGTCTGGGGAAAGAAGGGCAATATCTTCAACGCTGAGCGCGGACTTAGCGCGGACGGGCGCAGACGGGCTTGCCTTAGGTGCGCCTTCGGCGCGCCAGCGGCGCGTCCGCTGCGCGACGAGCAAGCCATGCTGATTAAATAATGCAGGGCTAGACCTCTGACCCCTGTCTCCACCCCTCCGCCCAACCGGAAATCACCAGGATTATGCGCCGTTCGCCCTCCACAACAAGCGGGAAAACCCGTGGTGGACCGGGACGATGGCGAAAAACACACAGGTTACAAGGTAAGAGCCTAAACAAAGTGCAGCGAAAGAATGTGCAAATAAGCAGTTTTGATCAAATTAAAATCGTTTTTCTTACAGTTTTAAAAAGATAAAAGAGGAGCAAAAAGATTGTTTCCTTTTAACTGCGTGAGACTTTTAAGTAAAAGGAGCTGTGAGCAGGGCGGTCAGTTCATCAGCAGGCGCTTGTTGTCAGCAGGGCATTTTGATGACTGATACGTACTAGGTACTGGAATGTCATGTCCTCAGTACAATGTATTGCCAATCATTACTCTCTGTATGGTGTCTCACGCTTATATGTATCTCACAAGGTGACAGTGGTCATGCCCTGTGGCCATGGATCCTCACACCCTACCTGTCTCCCAACAACCTACACGAATGGTATTACAACATGGCACATAGGCCCACCAGGTCCATGATTAAGTGCACAATTGGCCTCCTCAAATAGAGCTTTCAGCACCTTCACAAGAGTGGCGGAGCCTTGCAGTATGCGCCTGAGACTGTGTGCAAAATTGTGGCAATCTATGCCTTACTCCACAACATTGACTGTAGGAGAGACTTCTCCATAGAAGTGTCTGCATCAGACTCGGAGGATGATGGCCTTGGCCCACGTGCCCAACAGCAAAATGAGGGAAGCAGAGCAGCAGAGGAGAGAAGGCACAGGAACCACATAGCCAGACATAACTTTACATGGTACGATCTATCCATTAAAAACACTACCCTCTACAAATGACAAAAATAAATGTAGATTTCACAATAAAGATAACCCTTTATTTTCAGGGCACACAAAAACCTTGCTGGACGACCTGTCCATCATGAACATCATAACAGAAATAAATGTACATGTTGTGTGGTTACACCGCCACTAACATAAACAATAATGGGGCAACTGCATGGCTCAATGTTAGTTTGCAGTTATTTCTTCCCTCTACATCAGGCATGGGGGATCTGACAGATGGAATTGCAGGCTGGCGGCTGCTGCTCCTACGCAGCATATGTGTGAGACACTATTGCGGCTAGAGACCTCACTGTCTGTTGCCTCTCCAGTTGCTCCAATGGTAATGTTGGCAGTCTGAATCGCCTCAACAGTTGCAGTGATCTGTTGCAGGCCTCACAACCTGCAGGCCCAGGGTACACTTTGAGTGTTGGGTGGCTGCCTGCGCTCGCCTCACAATTGCCCTGACCATTGCCTCCATCCTGCTTAACCTGGCCTGCTCCATGCGCTTTTGCTGCACTCTCTCCTCTGACAGCTCTGTACACAGTTGCCCAATTGCCCCTGTAAGGGCATCACATTTTTCATCCAGCTGTGCCTGGTTGTCAGCCAACTGAAGACTTATGTTGTTAAATCCCTGGCTCAGCTTGTTGTTAATTAGCTATATTTATTTTTGCTGCAGGCGCTGAACCTGCAGCATGGCATGTTCTGGGCCACCAAACACTTCCTGATTGCTGGATACAGCCTGGGAGTGAGCATCAAGCCTTGATTGCTGACGCCTTCATGCTTGATGTGTTGTATTCAGGTGCCGGACCCTGGTGGCAGGACTGCATATGATTGTGACTGGCTGGTGGGATGCTGGGGCCTGAATTGCAGCAGCTTGTGGTGAACTGGATGCAGCACTGCCCTGGTCTTGGGAACAACTTGGCTGAATTACTGTAGCCCCATCCTGCCCTTCCTCCATCTGGCCCTGGTCTTCACCTGCATCATCAGGCATCATCAGGCCTTTCCTCTCCTCCCACAGGTGTATCTATGTGGCAAAAGGGGATAGGAATAAAATGAACATGTGAGACACTATCTCACAATATTGTTCAGCTTATGTCAGCTGACTACATTTCCCTTAATGCACCAGCTGTGACTTTCTGATCATCTAATGGGGCATCTAGGTGTTTCTGGGTGAAGGTGTGTTGCATGCACGTGGAGAGCAGGGTTTTGGCAGGGATGTTGATATAGTAGGCATATTGCATTCAGCGGGGTGGGGGTTCAGACGTGTCAAGGGATCCAAAGCTGCACACTGCCTCTAACTCCAGTGAACTCTCCACCATTGCTTACACAGATGAGGGTGGGGGGACATTAGATGGACCTCCTCCATTTCCCTAGATGCCCAGCAGCCGTTCTGTCACTCTCTCCTTGGACTCAGAGTGCAGGTCATACCACCTTTTTTTGATCTTGTAGATGGACCTGTCTGCCATACCCAGGCATTGGTGCAGCTGCATGTCCCTCCAAATGTTTCTCTTTTCAGACTCTGGGACAGTCTGAGATGCACACCCAAAAAGCTGCTCATGATTGTTGCAGCATTCTTCTGTCAGGATGTCCAATTCCCTCTCAGAAAACTTCAGTTTGTGGCAGCACTCCCTTGCTGCCTTCTCACTATGCTGGCTGGCCATTGCAGTGTAGGTCTGTGCTGCTGCACTTTACAATGTGCTCTGACTACTGATCAGGATCCTCCAGGGCAACCACTTCCTGTTTTAGGGTCCTTCACCTGTTCCAGGAAGGGATTGTGCATTTCTTAAAACCACAGTCGCTAATTGCGACCACAATTTGTGACTGCAGTTGCAATTATAGACTGGTTACCGACTTGCAACTTTTGTCATTGCTAATAGCAACGCAACTCCCTATTTGGTGGACAGTTTTCTGCGTACATTAAATTTAATGACTCGCAATTTGCGAATCGCTAATTTTCGCGAATTGCGAGTCACTAATTCTAGGGGTCATACACCTGGTCCTTGGTCCCAAATGAGCAGCACAATCAAAAGGACGTCGGACAGCATCCCTAGCAGAAAAGGAAAGTCTTCTGGCTCACGCCCAAAATCAGGGGGGGTTCTTATACACAATTATTGCATAACAAATTAGACAATCTACAAAATCAACATGCTGTGAGCAAGAGTATAATTTCTTTAGCAAATCAGAACACACACATCATTCTCGTAGCAAATAAGTACCATCCCATTTCTGTATTTAGTACTCTCTATGCTATCATCCGGAGATGTTTTAACTAATATGAAACATTTATGCAATGAAACTTTCAGCGAATGAAAGGACAAGTACACACAGCTGAAGGCTAGGGAAGGGAACTTGATAATATTTTACATCATAGAGAACAGGGAAAATCTAATGGAAAGCTATGTAATCGTAAAAGTGGTGATAAACTACTACACGTCAGCTTGACTATGCTCTGCGGCACCTGTGGGGAGAAGGTGTTTGCAGGTGGAGAAGCAGGAGTGAGCAACAAAGATGGCATCCCATTTTTCTAAGATCGTATCTAACAGAAAGATGTGGCATAAGTTAAAACATATAAATAAACACACTAATGATTAAATTACTTACCTATCACCTTCTTTACTATGAATACAATTTTCCTCATACTAATACTTACTATAGTGTAGTTCCCAGGAGCCACCCAGGACCTGCGCGTTTTGGATGACCTAAACTGAGGGATTGGTGTCCCAACCGCTTCCGGACACCCCACAGGAAATGTCAGCTGTTAGACCAGCTAGCTCTACAGTGCGACTACCACCCCCCTGTATTCTACAGTGGTGTAGGTAGTCTCTGGCAACCACTGAACATGCCAACCCTGATCCCTCAGGGATCGTGGAAATCAGTACAGTACGTTTCGCTCAGACACTCATGCTTGCTTACTCTCAGAAAATACACAGGTTGGCGATTAGGACGTTTCAATAAGTATTCATTGGTCCAGCGACAGCTTCGTGTAAAACATATGTGCTGCAACAATCAAGAGACAGAAGCATACAAAAGAGATTGCTAGTACCAATATAGTAAATAGTAGATACATTTCTACCATAGTGCTAATAAGATGAACAGAAGCAGTTCAGATAAAAACAGTAGCACTTGCATATTCCTAAAATGCGCACCCTAAGTAATTTGCATAAATGTACCTAGCCTAACCTGGATGTGTAGGTGTATGTGGGTATAGCTATGTGTATCTGTAGGCAAGAAACCCCTAGGGAAGAACCAGCCCACTCACCTGATGGTGAGCCCCCTGGTGGCCCCCCGCCCTCGGAAACCCACCAAGCCCCACGGACCATGCACGCAACCTGGGAATCATCCTGGACTCCGAGCTCAAAATGGACCGCCAGATCAACTCTGTCTCGTCTTCCTGCTTCCACACCCTCCGCCTCCTTCGTAAGACCTTCAAATGGATCCCCCTCGAACACCGAAAGACCGTCACTCACGCCCTGGTCACCAGCAGACTCGACTACGGCAACGCACTCTACGCCGGAATAAACAAAAACCTCACCCGCAAGCTACAGAACATCCAGAACGCCGCCGCAAGACTGGTCCTCAACCTGCCAAAACACTGCCACATCTCCCAGCACCTGCGCACCCTCCACTGGCTCCCTGTCGAGGCGAGAATCACCTTCAAGTTGCTCACCCACGCACACAAGGCCCTCCACGACACCGGACCAGCATACCTGAACAGCCGACTCAAATTCCACGCACCCCAAAGGACCCTACGATCAGCCCAGCTCTCCTACGCCGTGGTCCCCCGCACCAGAAAGACCAGATCGGGAGGCCGCTCCTTCTCCTTCCTCACGGCCAAAGCATGGAACGCCCTTCCGCTCCACCTCAGACAGACAACATCGCTCCCCATCTTCGCAAGAAACCTCAAAACCTGGCTCTTCGACAGACCCCCTCCTTGATGGATGGAACCTGCACCCCCCCTCCCCCCCTACCCCTAGCGCCTTGAGACCCTTACGGGTGAGTAGTCGCGCTTTAACAAACCCCTGATTGATTGATTGATTGATAGAATGAAGGACCCCGTCTTTGCGTTGAGGATGATAGCCCGCAAGGGATGTCAGGCCGCTGCATGTCGAAGATTCAGCATGCAGGACCCCTGTATCAGCTTGGAAGGAATTCTCTGATTTGTAGGGGGCAGTGAGGGTCTTTTATACTAAAGTGGTCACTTCAGGGTTTTTTGTAGAATGGATATGTTTTAAAACAATCATGGATGTTTTGAAAACAATCATAAATGTTTTGAAAACAATCACCAATGCTTTTCTAAACAAGTGCGATCATGCACAGCTGGCTGTAGGCCAAGGATGAAAAAAAGTGGTGACCCTTATACAGAATAATTCTGCTGTGCCTGGGGACATGTTTCTGTATGCCAGGTACAGGGATTATGATAGAATACTTAGAGCCTGGTGTCGAAGAGACAGGAGCAAGCTACTAGGTAAAAGGTCACCTGTTTAGAATCGTTATTGTCATGTGGATGGGACAATGTATGTAAAAAATGGGGTCTGCATGACAGGACTATCCTAAAAGACATGACACCCACTCCTCATCAAAAGCTCACCAAGGTAAGCTAGGTAATGATAAAGCTAACGCTGTTAAAAGGCATAAAAATCATTTATAATAAAACATACTAAAAGCATTTTAAAAGCCTGAAAAAAAATGTCCATTAAAAAAAAGTCATTTTTCCCTAAAAAGCATTCAAAAGGTCCTCTAAACTTGTAGATATTGTGATTATTGCACTGAGCACCTTAAAAGCCATGAAGCTCTGTTAGAGCTGAGAAGAAAATAAAACAAAGTCACACTCGACCTTCAATTTGGTAAATGTTTAAAAAGTTGCCAAACGATTCCCAGCACAGGAGAGGCCAGATTGTTTTAAGAATCCTGCGCTGAAGATTCAACATCGCTGAACATCATATCCGCAGGTGGCTGACCCTCCAGAATTTCCAGTATCATATCCAGTGAACAAAGATGTTCATCTCTGGTTCCCACAGCAGCCGTCGGGGAAGAATTAGATGCCTGCACGCCTGATACTGATGCCTGTACCTCTGGAGCAGAACCGATATCCCTTCGAACAGGAGCGGAAGCAACCATTGGAGGCTCTTGAAATGCCGTCACCAACATGGGAATACGCTGGGGACAACTGCACGCGTGGGCCTGCAAAGGCGCCAGTAGCGCTTCTTTGTCCGGCAGCACAACCGATGGAAGTGTCAGACACAGGTCCAACACGCAGTCAAATCCGCAGAAGAGGCAACGGAACACAGGCAGGACACAGTCTAGCCAGACCGGTCTGAAAGACAGGAACCAATGCTCACTCAGCTCTCGAAGCTGAGGCGTAGTCAGGTAAAACACCATACGCTCAGGACAACGTCGTTCCAGCAGTGTTCTCTCAATTTCTTGAGGGATTACAACATCCATTGCGAAGAAAGAGTTTTAAAATCAGGATGCCCGCAACCGAAAGCAGGACCAAAGGAAGCCCTCCAAAAATGCTTCCAAGTACGGAGTGTATGAACGCTGGAATTAATCCAAAGATGGTCTGAAAGGTGGTTAAGAGACCTGATCCAAGTCGCTTAAATAAGTGTACGATCCCACTCGTATCAGACATGTTAAAGATACGATGAACCATTTCTCCGAAATGGATCAGGAAGTTCATACGGACCAGGGCCTGTATCTCTGCTGAAGACCTTGCAACCTGGAGATCAAAAGTCTCTCAGGCTGAAGTTAAGGTCACATTTTGTTGAAACAACATGGCTTTCAGTCTGCTCAGCAAATCAAACCTTATACTGGAAACATTCAATGAAAGCCACAGTGGTGCCTCCCTAACTGTGTGAGCCGGGGGAAGCAATACTTGCTTACAGCAAACAACCCTGAAGTTTACTGTGACTAGATATGCGATGCCTGGCGCCATTCTACAACAGCCTTGATCATTCAGCACTAAATAACTTTAATTCGAAAGCAATTCAAAAACCGGATGAATCACGGCTGCTGGGGAGCCTTTCAAGTAGCAAGATAAGTTCGCTTTTGACGCATTACACGTTCCATGAAGCAACACTTCTTTGCACACTAAAGCCTTCCTGCAGTCAGTACCACTTAAGAAAACTTCAGTGTCCTTATTTCTGCACCTATATCTATACGGTAACTCCCACGTTTCCTGTATGTACCCTTCACCTAACGCTTCATACCTGGCTGCTAGGATGTATCTAAGGCAGTATTGGAACTGAAATGTTGTGATTGGCAGTGTGATATAGCCATGAATTAACCATTCTGTAGACGGTGACTCTGCTACAGTGAAAGGTAACTTCTCTAATTTTTCAATGAGCAGCATGGTGTATGTTGCATCTCTGCGTGCCATAGTCAACAGCCTGTCGGTCAGATTGTAAGCCGAGAACAGGTTTGTGCTGTTAATGTATCGCCATGGCACGTGGACTGAACGCAGTGACTGGAGCGTCCAGCTCAAAAGCATAATGGAGCACAATTGAGATTGCCTATGCTGTAGAATAGACAAATATTGTTCCATTATGTCGATTGCCGAGGACACAATGTTGCTCAGTGAATAAATACGTGAAGAACCCCCCCAGCGCCTTGAGACCCTCATGGGTGAGCGGTGAGTAGTGCGCTTCACAAACCCTGATTGATTGATTGATTGAGAAAAGCAAAACACTCCAAAAGGAATACAATAGCATTGGCAGGAAAGGGGATCTGATAAAGATAGAATGTGCCCTGTGTTCACATCAGATGTGCCCTGCTATCACATCAAGCTCTAAACAAAAAGGTTTGAAGTTTATTTTTTTATTTGCATAAGTTAATTAAAACCATTGAATTACAATAAAATAACATTTAAAAAGAAACCATTATTCATGAGGCTTAAAAGTTCTGATAAAGTGCAAGTGTTATGGGCCATCATGTGGCTCAGGGCGTATTTTTGTATTTACGTTGGTCTGATACTCTGCGACCGGCCCCGGTGGAGAGTGTCACCCCTCTGGCTCATCGGTTGTCCAGAACTTCCTTCCTTTCTGTTCTCCTCGGGTGACACTAGTTCTTATCATTAGTCCTAGTTCTCTTGTAAAGTGCTTGTGCTTTGCAACTTTATGACAATTTAAATCAGACTATTGTTTAGTTGAATCGTTGAAGGTCTCCGGTCTCAGTTTTTTTTATCCAAGGCAGAGTCTGCATTCGTTCAGCGTCCTATGTTTAAAGTAATCCAGGATCAGCTTTTGGACTATACCTGGGCAAGGTCAGGGACCAGAGCGGGGCTGGAGAGCGTCCCTGATAGTTTGTGTAAATCTTCCACAGCGCGCCAGGATGTGGGGTTCCTTTTGTGTGAAACATATTGCCGAAGCCTCAAGGCAAGTGCTTGCTTTTTCACTCAGCTATAATTCCCTAAGAAGGATTCTTCTTTCGTTTGCTAAGGCGGGGCAACAGCACAGAAGGTGTGCCCATGTTTCTCGTTTCTAATCGCACAGTGGACATTCTCCACCTGTATGTTGGTTTGCCCAGGCCCAGCTGAATTCCGCTATTGGCAACTCCAGCAGTCGCATATACATGATCTTTCTTCTGGTTTTAGGGTTCAGTGAAGCGGAGAGGTAAGGCTGGAGCTTGGCTACCTAATATGAGGCATTTAACAGGGCCAGGAAAGGTAGTGTTTTTAATGTTGCCTGTTCTTGCAGGAACGAAGCTAATTGAACTTGTTTATTAATGCGCTTTTTCCGGATAGCATATAAGATGAAAGGCAGAGCGAGTGCTGGTTTATTTATTTCTGTGGCTGCCAAGGCTCTCTTGAGCAGCGTATTCCACGGGGAGTCAGTATTTTCAAATATGTCTCTGAGGCAGCTGTTTAAGGATTGCTCCGTGGACTTCAGAATTCGAATATAATATTTTTGGAGGTTAGCATCAAGGGTTAGTGTTTGTTTGACCAATCTGAACTCCAGCCTGAGTCTCACCCTGGAGAGGTGTTTTGGGAGTTGAAAGATCTTTTTGTACCCCACGCACTGTGCCCGCTCCAGAATTTCCGAGCAGGCTCCCGGGAACACATGATGCCCATATGTGAGTGCTGGGAGGAGGGAAGCTTGGATAACTTTACTTATACCCTCTGCTGATGGACTTTTTAACTTGTTGTTAATTTTAGTTATACCATAGGTAATGGCGTCAATTTCTTAGTCAGATCTTCTTTGTGAGCAGAGGGTTGAGCGGATTCTGTAAACCAGACCCCCAGAAACGTGTATTTCTGCGCTGAGTTGATTGTCATGGAGCTTATGGTACATGTGGTTTGTTTTTTGTACTTTTGCCGTCCAAGTACAAGGATCTTGGTCTTGTCTGGGTTGATGATGAGGTTTTTTATTGTACAGTACTTGTGTAGGCTGGTCAAAGCGTGTTGCAGTCCCACTTTGGTGTGATCCATGATGACTATGTCATCCGCGTATTGGAGAATGTGTAGAGGGCGATGGCCTAGACGAGGGGGCACCAGGCAGCTGTTGGAAAGAGCTTTTCCCAGATCCTCTGTATACAGGTTGAAAAGTATAGGAGCGAGCACGCAGCCTTGTTTCAGTCCACCGGTCATGCAGATTTTAGCTGAAAGGGATGTAGGGCCTGTTTTCACTCGTACCCAGGTTTCCGAGTAGAGGGACATTATGGCCATTTGGAGCGAAGGAGGAATGCCCCCGTTTGCTTGTTTCTTCCAGAGAGATTGTCTGTCAACCTTATCCAAAGCTACGGTTAGATCGACAAAGCAGCAAAAAAGTGGAGGTTGGTTCAACTGGGTGGCTTGATGACAAAGGGCAGATAGAGCTATTATGTTGTCGGTTGCTGCAGCTCCTCCGCGGAAGCCTGTTTGAAAAAAGGGGAGCTGCTCATTTTCCTCTGCCCAAGTTTCTGGTTTTTCTAGTAGGATTCGGGCGTACGCTTTTGCTTCCAGAGCTATCAACCGGTAATTACTTGGATTTAGGAGATCACCTTTTTTGTAAATCGGGCATAGTATTGAACCTCTCCAAGATTCAGGTGTTTTGCCCAATATGTGAGCGGTGTTAAATAGCGGGGTTAGTAGCGCAGCCCAGCTCTCTGGGGCTGATTGAAAGATCCCTGAAGGGAGCCCATTTGGGCCAGGCGCCCGCTGGCCTTTATAGACTTTATTAGTTTTACTATTTCCATAGATGAAATCGAGGCTTGGTGTTCTTCTGCTTTCGGCGGGACGGGCCGTAGTTACTGTAAGATTGTATGCTAGGAACTGGCTCCTCACATGGTTCTCCCACACTGATGCTGGAACTGCGTTTGCCTTGGAGGCTCAAGGGATTTTAGATTGTTCACATACTGTCAGAATTGGGCTAGGGATCCTTCCTTCAGCATTTCCCAAAATAATTTCCATTCCTCCTCTTGTTGTGCTTGTTTTGCGGCCCAGACATTTTTTTGTGGGCTTTCTGAGCCTCTTTTGCCGCCGATAAGTTTCCGGCTGTTGGGTTGAGTTTGAGCAGGCGGGATCTCTTTCTCAGGTTCTTCCACGTGAGGTTAAAGCTCCGTTGCGGCAGAGGTTTGTTTAGATGACTGTGTAACTGCTGATTTTGCTTGTTTCGCTTTTGGGGGCCCCTGTGATCCTGGAGTGATACTGGCAGATTTCTGGTCATCAGGTCCCAGTTTGTTAGAAGTAGATCTCCTGGTTGGTCCTGGAACCAAAGTCTCCCCTCGTCGAGCCATTTAGCCACCTGGAGCGAATGGTAAGGTTACTACTTGATTCTCCTTACTAGGGTCTTTAATTCATCTCCTGTAGAGTAGCCTAGCTCCTGGCCAGTGTCGGCTGTCTGGTGGTTTAAGTTCAGGCTTATGACCAGAGGATTGTGGTCGCTTTCTGTGTGAATTACTATGTCAAAACCCTGGCGATGATTTGTTAAGCAGTTTGACAGAAAGATGTAGTCAATTATGGAGATTATTTTCGAACGTGGGGCGAGTCACCCTCCCAGCATTTGTCGGAATCTGTTTTCCTAATTTTAGACCAAATGTGGTGAGTAGGCTGTTAAACTGATCTTGTTCATTGCTCATTTTCGTGACATTGTGATGATGACCGAGGTATTTGGTGTTAAAGTCCCCTGCCAGCACAATTTCATGCGTAGGATAAGATTAGATTATTGCTTTTAAGCTCGAGCACAAGGACCCCATAGCGCGCACTTTTGAAGTTTTGCGGGGATTCAAATAGCAATTAATGAGGAGCAGGGAGAAGGGCTTCTGGCTGCTTTTTAGGCCTTCAATGGATAGGGCTTATAAGTTCTTGTAGAGTTGTGTGGGTGAGGAGATCGATATTATTGCTGGTTGCTTTAGGAAAATCGAGAGGCCCTCCGAGGGCCGCTCAAATAAGCTTGTTTGCATCTGCGGTGAAAGGATTTGTAGAATCCATAAATAGCCATGGGGTTCAATGCCCATGTCTCTTGAAGGCATATGATGTTGCTACCGTTTAGGAAGTCGCGCCCCTGTGTGTATCGTAGCATTGAGGCCAACCCCGCCACGTTCCAGGAAATGATGGAAAGTTGATCTTTTGATGCCAGTTTACTGTTCTGCAGGCCCAGATGAGTTAATGAGGAAGAAAATTCCTTTGTGTTAGGTGTCATGATGGAAGTTGCTTCCCCTGGGTGTTGACTGCAGGGTTGTCCCCTCATGGTTCTGGTCTGCGGGTTTCCAGCTGATGGTCCGGTCCTTGGTGCCCCAGTGGACTATTAGGGGGTTAGATGTTAGCGAAGACCTTACTAGCCAGTCGTGTTGGGCACCCGAAGCTCCCTTCAGTTGCTTCCTCTGGGGGGGGGGCCGCTTCTATGGACCTCGATTAAAACGTGAGGATATTTCCATGGCCGAGTGGGCTCTAGCTCGATGCACCATTCTTCGAAAGTAGGGGCCTCTTCGACAGTGGCGTCTCTGGTTGCTATTGAGTCCCAGTTAGTAATTGTGGATTCGGGTGCCCTTGTCCCTGGGATATGGGTTAATTTTACCGATTGAAGTTCCGCTGAGGTGAGATGGTTCAGAGATGGTATATGTTGGAATAGTCTTAGAAGGTTCCCTCTGTTCAAGATATCCGCTGGCCCGCTAGAAGTGTAATGGGGGATAAATATAAGACTGGCGATGGGGTTTTCTGCCCCCTTTCGCCCAGCACCTTTGGGCAGGGATGTATTGGTGCTTCAGAGTGCTGGGTTGGGGGTACTGGGCTTTCACTTTCTAACGGACCTGTTTGCTTGAAGTCCCTGAGTGCTGTGGCCCTGGACGCTTGATTGTAGCTGATCCTCCCAGGTGTATAGTGCGGGGAGCTACGACTGTGCCCCCGTGTGTCCTTATTCTCTGCTGGAAATTTACTGGGTTTGGGTGGGCTAGATGTTCGTTCGTTCTCGGGGACTGGGCCCTGTAGGATGGTCCTTGTAAGGTCCCAGGTGTTCGTACTCCCCCTTATCGAGTTATCCTGTGCCTGTGCTTCATTCCTCATATATTCAGCCATGGTGTTCTTTAGGGTTCCCCGTGGGGGTTCAGTATGGATAGACCGATGTGCCGGCGGAAGTGGGAGGCAGGTTGGTGCTGGTTTGTGCTCCATTTGGTGAGGCTGGTCTTTCCGCGCTTGAGGAAAGGCCGAGAGCCATGGTTTGGGCGATGCTCAGGCGCAAGCTGGGATGGTAATATTTATTCTGGTTAGTTATTAAGTTTCCTGTGCTGGACTGGGGAGCGAATGGCTTTTCTACCATTTGCCATAGCGTATCTGTTGTTTGAGGGGGAATCAGCGGCAGATTGCATATGTTGCCGTGTTGGGGTTTATTTGTGTTAGGTATTCTTTAGGCGCTCTGTATGTCTCCTGGTTTGGAAAGCTGTTGCTTTTTCTGGTTGCAGGCCCCTGTGTCTTTTGCTGCTGAGTTATTTGTGTTGAAGTTGTTGCCTAGATTAAGACTCTTGTTGAAAATTGGAAAGAATTTGGTTGGCTTTTCTTGTTGTTTGGAAGGGCCTATTCTGGAACCTAAGCCTGTTGTCACCGGATGCCTTTTTTGTAGGCGCTGTTTTTTGGAGAGTTTTTTCAATTCCTTTTTTGCTCTCTCTTCGGGAGAGAAGGGGTTCTTCTGAGGAGTGAAAGTTAGGGGCTTGCTCAGTAGAGCTCACAAGTGACTGTGGATTTTTGTGGGGACTTAAGGTTGCGGTGGCCTTGGCATTTGCAGCCATGATTTCACTGCTGCAAGGGATTACCAAATGATGTATTGGTTCCCCTGATGGTGTGGGGGGCTAGTTGCCGCAGGTGCGTCTTCCTGAGTGTTCATAAGTGAGCAACTCTTCTTTACGTTGTCTAATGAGGCCCACAACATTCCTGGTAATGAGATCTGCTTGTCCATTAATTGGGTGCAAGAGCAGAATTGGCCCACATGTGTCTGGCCAAGTTTGTGTTCAATCAGGGTTAGCCTGTTTCCCAAGACCACTAGGCTTGTTGCTATCGACTGAATTAAATCAATCTGAAGCTCCATTTTTTGGGGATTGCCAGAGTAGGGCTTTGGCTATTGTATCCTGTTTATAAAAATTGAGGGGTCCTCCTGGTTTGAAATTGCTGGGCTTGCCGGTCTAGCTTGTCTGCTGCCTCCTTCATGTGACTGGTGATGCAAGTAGTGATTAGTGGTTGTTGCTTGCATGATTGGAGGTGTTTGGGCCAGGGATGCTTCCATTTGAGCATCTATTTGGGCTTCTAGAGTTGTTAAAAATTCGTCTGATAGAGACCCCTGCTCAGGATCTAATGTGCTCCGTCGGATTTGCTCCCTTTGTGGAGATTGTGCCTCCGTAGTGGCTGGAGGGCTTGGTTGAGCAACAATTCACTGTGATGGGTGACCTGTGTGAATTTGCGCTGTTACTGTGATGTGGTTATTTTGCGCAACCAATTCATGAGTGACACAATCTTGATGGAGTGTGAGATGGGAGTTTGATCTCCTTAGTTTGCCCCCCCGTGGGCTTGTGCGGCTCTGGGCTCATTGAAGCTGTCCTGGTTAGGGATAAAGAGCATCTTGTTGTTGTTTCCTGCGCGCCTTTCTTGTGGTTGGGGCTGGGGTGTATTGTTTCTGTGATTCGGAAGTAGCTCTGAATTCTACCCCGTGGAGGATGGAGTGGGAGCGTGAAGAGTGGTCCTTCCTTTGGTAGGCTCTTACTCTGAGGGCTATCAATTTCCATTGTGGGTTGGATTAGTGGCTGTGCATAAATGGCACCTGCAGGCTCTGGTTGGAGATTATCCCGCCCCCTTCAACTGCCCCCGGGCTCTCACACACGTGGTCTGTTTGCCTCTTTCTGACCGTGCGTCTGGCCAGGCATCTCTTTTTGACCATGCTTTTGGCCGTGCTACTGGAGCATTATAATGTGCTGCTGTTTCCCCAGGATGATGCCTTTCTCAGGCCCTTTGAGGCTGTTTGGACTGGGGTGTCTGGGTTGTGGGGACTGGCTACTTTGTTTGCTCAATGGCTGGATGATCCTGGCTCTGGCGTAATAACAGTGAGAGGGGTTAAGTGGGGGGGCGAGAAGAAGACAGGTGGAGTTCTTGGTCGTGCCCCCCCTTTCAGGGTAGCTCTCGCTGGATTCTAGGTCGAGCTCTGATGCTCTATGGTTACCTACCTTAAGCCTCCTGTGACCTTGCAGTTCTTGAAGCAGGTCCTGGATCCTGTGTCCCGAATCTTGGTGTTCTGGAACCACTGGACTGGATTTTCCAGGCGTTGCCTTGGCTCCCTTGGGTGGAACGCCAGACCAGATGGAGGGGCCAAGCTGGGGGGCGGGTTTCCTCTGCTCCCCTCCTGCAGCAGGCCCTGGCAAGAGTTATTGGCGCTGCTGAGGGAGGATAAGGCTGTGGAGGCAGATGGGGCTGGCGGACTGGTGGAAACCGGCAGCAAGAGCTGCGGCGGCAATTTTGTGGGCCAAGGTGAGTGGGGCCCTACAGGCGGACGCAGGCCGCACCCAGAACTAACCGGGCCGCCTCCGCGTCTGCCTGAGGCACGCTCTTGGTGGCCGCCGTCTGACGGCAGCCGCACTCGCGGGCATGGTTGAGGAGAGCTCTTCCGGCCACAGAGTCGGGGCTCAAGTCGGGTCAGCTCAGGCAACCCCCGGGGCTCATGGTCGTCGGGGGTGTCGCAAGTCGAACTGGAAAGGCTGGAGAAGCTACGGGCTGGCTGCGGCACAGAGCAGTCGATGCAAAGCCGATACGAAGCCCCCGTGGCTCCTGCAGCCCCTCGTACTTGCGTCCTCCTTCATCCTCCTCTATCGTCCTTCCATCAGCAGAGCACAAGCACCATGAAAATCACAAAGGTGACACTAAAGTAATTATAAAGTAAAAACAAAAACACTGGCACTGGCACTGAAGGGAACTAGCTTGTGTGCAGAGGTGCTCCTCATGAAAGTGGAAAATGCAGTCACTCAAAGTGAAGTTAACCAGTGGCTGAAATAGGCTAACCCACTGCCCCATGCTATAGTGGCCAGAAGCAAAATGTGAATGATGCAAAGACAAACCAATGGATGAAGAGAGGTGGCTGAAAGTTCCTAATATGTAAGTATATTATACATAGTTTAGTCAAATCAAAATGTCTTGTCTAACTCCAGACTTACAAACTTGTGTGTATACGAGCAAGGAAGTTAGCACGCAGGGGGGGGGCGTATATTCTATTTGAAAATGCTGAGACGTCGTAAGTGCTCTTGAGAGTCTATACATGGTTATAAACTTTGGATCGTCGGGCCTATGTGTTGGTGTCATATTTACCGAATGTGCATGAACTGTGCTACTAATTTTGTAAACATATTTGTCTCGTAAGATGCCAATGGCTCAGCGAAAGCGCAAATTGCCCATTAAAAAATGTCCAGCATTTGATAAGATCATATTGTTTGAAAGTGTCATGTCCTTGGTTAATGACTCCTTAGTGGTCTGTGCCCAACAAATGACCCACTACCAGCATAGAAGCGCACACACCGTGGCCTACAAAAGTGCTCACACAGCAAGCATCATTATGCGTACTGCAATGTATCAACATGTAAGGGGAGATTTAAGCTTCAATAGCATTACATTCTCTTCAGGGCCGGTAGACATCGGATTTGGAGCTATGCTAGGTTAGTAAATGTATGCCTGTTTAATTTTACGACGCTAATTACTCTATTCACCCTTTCAAATTGCAAATGAACACAGAGAACAAACAAAGGAGCACACTTCAAATTAATAGGTTCATTAGGAGTCGTGATGTATCTTTACTATTTGTGTTCCTTCCGATAATGATTGTATCTTTAATCAGCTTTACCAGAGTAAATATTTGTCCTATGTCCCTGCGTGTGCTTGGATTAATCAATTGTAGTTTTATAAAGTGTTTCCAGCTTGAATTCGTACTGCTAAACTGCATGCCAGTGGAATACATTTGTCCCAAGACATTTCTTAGCAGAGAGAATGCCTGCTGGTTTCAATTATCTATGTTTTCTGCACTGGTCACAGTTTATGTTTTTAGTACTTATTGATTTGGTAACTTGTGCTGGGGACTTTTGTCTTGGTATTATTTCTTCTGAGTTTGTTTCTATTTTGAAGTGTGCTCACAGTTGGTGTAGTTTTTCACTCTAGCCTTCTGCAAATATGTGCTTGCGTCGTTAGAACAGGTAAGTGCTGATAAATATAGTCCACATTTCCCAATGCACCCATAAGTGAAAGATTTATGAAACAGTGCAGAAAATGAAAGTTTACAGCAAGTTACAAATATCTCATAGCTGAAATAAGTACTAATTTGAAAAATGGATTCAGCAACCAAAGAGCATTAAATGCTGGCTTTCAAGACACTCAACTCATAAAGATCAGGGAGACATTTAAAAACAATATTACCTTGTGCTCACATTAGAACAACTATAAAGACAGTATTCCGATTTAGCATTGAAATAAAGCCTCTCTATGCATGAAGATAAATGTCTTTGCAAAAGCACACTTATTCTTCGCCGAAACCGCTGGGATCTCCCCACTCGTAAGAGGGATAGGGACTTCCAAAAATACAGTCCACCTTTCTCTGAAGCCCAGATCCGAGGACAACTAAGACAGAAAAGCTCCCCTATGACCTATATTTCTTTACCAGTGATTGAATCTAGTATGGGTTTGAAAAAATGTACAATTACACAATTACAATATACAAATGCACATCTCAATTTTTCAGATTTTTATGTATTATACTAATTTACTTTTTCCTTAATAATAAATGCATTTAATGACATCTTTTTTTCAAAAGTTACAAATATTTTTTTTTCCATTTTATTTATCCAAACTTTATGCCAGGTTATTATACAAAAATTAATACCAACATATTGACCCCCAATAAAATGAATCACTCTTATATCAGAACTCATTCATTCCTCACAGTCGTTCACAATCATACAAGACACATGTACACAATTGGGTATAGGGAATATTCAGATGTAAAACGTTTCCAAAAACAAATTAGATGACCAAAACAATAAGGTCTGGACACACGAGGTCGACGCGCGTTTCGGTGGGGTAACACACAACGTGAACCACCTTCATCAGGACCTTGCCCAAATTGAATAAAGTGTCACACAGGCAATACAGGGGGGTACCTAAAGGACAACAATAATATACATTTATGAACCCATACATAATAACAATTGTACTGTGTACGCTCTTGATCAGACCACCTTATGATACAAGGATGAAAAATCCAAAAAGATCACCAACCTAATTATACATCAGTGACAATGTTAGTTTAATATATAAACTCATTTTACCATAGGTGTGCACCCAAATTTTTTCCCTTTTGGGGCCTCTCTTACTTACCAGGAGAGGCTCCAAGGGGTGAAAAACACATATATGAAATAATAATCAAACAAAGAAACCCTAGAATATAAAAACCATAACCATCATAGTGTACCATGCAATAGAGTGAAAAAATGATAATAAGGTATAAAATGCATAAATATAGATTTCAACATGCTTTACTTACAAGGTTCCCAAAATGTGCTATCTAGTGTGGATACCTCTATATGCAAGACAAATAACAGCTCAACTTACTAGCATCCTTTGGGATAAGTCCCAACTCTTGAACAATTGCAGGTATGAATGAAGCTTGGGACAGAAGGGCCTGTGTCACAGATAGCTGTCAATCCACTACACTTTCTATAGAAAGTAAGATATTAGATGATGCATTAAAATGGAATTAATTCGCCTAATGCATATCCTCAAAATACGGCAATATCGTTGGAGCCTTACCTATTAATATAATATATGTTTACTTCAGAAATTCTGATCCAATCTGATGTTGGCCCTCAGGGAGGAAATATATAAATATTCTACAAGGAAAGATTTATATGAGTAGAAAATCTATATAGATGAAAATTCTCCTTGTCGTGTTACAGTAACCTATTATAATATAGTCAGTCGAATACATATACTCACATAGATTCTTATATGTGTAGAATTGCCTCTACGAAGTATAGTGCGTTCCGAGCTGCAAAAAGGAACAATATTCCCACAACTTAGCCAAGCATGCTCAACTGGGCATGCCTTCAATAGGTATACCTGATGGAGCAAGGTTTCAAAAATGAAACTTGCTTGTACGCAATTCTCCTCATAGTATTAATTTATTAAACTTGTATTGTCAAAACTAAACTTTGCATTCACAAACACAAGAGGGACAGAAGCTTGCTTATGTGTTTTACTAATGAATAACGCTTGTCTGTAATCCAAAATGTCCGCTAAAGCGCGGGAACCTCAATGCGCATGTCGCAACCTGATCACATGGTGTGACGTCTTTCTTTGCTTGGTGGGAAACTTCTGCTTCTGTGCAGTGTGCACTAAAATGGCCGCTAAATGTTTTCACATGCTTCAGCTTGCTCTCATGTCATTATTAAATTGTCGTTTTCTTAATGCTACTAATGCAGGATAGTATTATAATTAATTGGGAATAGAGTAGGGAAAGTGGGTATACAGTGAAACTTTTTATTTGTGATTTTAATATTTTCTTCTTGCACTTTTAGTAATTCGTAAACTTGGGCCTGGGTTGGTGACTTGAAACTCGAGAGACAGATGGTTCTGCGCATGTGTCCTGTGTGCCTGCCAAGTGAAGTCAACTTGGACGTCTTCCAAGGCCATGACCCATTGGCCGAAGATGCTGTACTTCATGTTTCCGGAGGACAAAAATGATACTTTTCCCCTGTAAATTGTATAACATTTGTCGTGAGACGGGTGGGAAATAAAGCGAATGTATTAATCTGAAGGGGAGGGAACGTAAAGACAATAGGCTTTACAATTTAGGCCAAATCGATATGGTGTGAGAATCCACCCCCTGTCCCTGTCCAATCAGAAGTAGTGGTCCCATATTTTAGCAACATTAAGGGGAGGTATATGGGCGTAGAAGGGTATAATAGAATATAGCATTAGTTAATTAGTCAGAGCATACTTTCACGAAGAACAGGCGTCCATGCTGCGAGAGAGCTCTTAGAGCCAGACTGCCATGCTGATCGGTTGCTGACTGAATCCCTGTCCTGAAGAGGTCCTGAGGAGGGGGCGGCGGAGTCCATTAGAAGGAAGGCACGGGAGAATCGAGAGAAGTTGAGTATCAGAGAGGGGAACGGCGTAGGCGTCGTTGTAGAGAGGTCACCGGTCCTGTCCTGATCCTGGAAGAAGTCTTTGCTCTTCATCCTTCCTGGGTCCTATCTTTTCCAACTCCTTGGCCAAGGGGCTTGGTTCTCGCATTTAGGTAACTATACTGCAACTTTTAGTTGCGCTGATGTCTCTATCTTCTCCTCTTCCTTAAACACCGTCATTTATTAGCAAAATCATTTCTATGCTTTTTCTTGGGTATTTCAATCAAGTACCGTGTTTTCTGTATTTTACTCTGCTAAAACTTTAGATAAACAATTTTAAAACTTCCTGACTCAGTGATTATTTCAGGATTATGTACTATAATGAATGTCACTCATTTTAAACTTCCCAATTAGCAAAGGATCCATTGGTAAGTTATTACTCTTCAATCAGAAGATAATTGGTAGCAGGGACTTTGATAAAAGAGTACATCTGACACCCAGCGTAAGTATTAGAGTAGTGTGAATGTATGGGCCCAAGTGAGTATATGGTGTATGAATGTTGTTGGCTAATATTGCGCTGGATCAGTTTTCTGGTAAGCAGAGGACGGCTTTTGTTACTCTTTGTTAATTGGGTAATGAGAATTTTATTTGTATGAACTAACATCCGCTTAATTTTTGAGTTTTGTTATATGTTGTCCAGAATACCCGGGGTAGGTAAAAAGAATAGTGGGTGGCAAGTGGAAGCCATACTGCAGTGAGGTTATCTGTCAGGCAGAAATAGTACTGAGAAGTTAAGCAGGACTTCAAGTACTCGTTAGGGACTCTATGCGTGTGAGTAATAGCAAAAAGGGTACGCTGATAAAAATTTGATGTTATATCACCTAGTAAGGGTAACATTGGAGAAGTAACAGGTACTTCTGGAGCTTGTGTGAAGAGTAGACGGAAGTGTTTTACTCATAGTGTATGTATTAGTAAACGGAAAGAGTTTACTAAAGTGTGGAAGAAACTATCTTTTTCGAAATTAATGGAAACTGGCACGATAGCAAAAGTTTTATGTGGTTACTGAAATTTTAAGTAAGATTTATAGAGAAAATAAGTTTGCGTACATTTTTGTAAAGGGAGGGTCAGTTGCCGGAGAGGGAGCTGACGTCACAAAACGCCGCGCTGGGATTAGTTGAATCCGCGGGTGTGGAAAGACCCTTGTAAAGGAGGGGTCAGTAGTCAGGAGTAGTACTGACATCACAGGTGCCGCGCTGGGATTGGTTAAACCAGCGAGGACAGAAAAGAGCAGATTGTAAAGGAGGGGTTGACAGAGAAACGTCACCAAAAGGCCGCGCAAGGATTGGCTCGGAAATAAAAGATAGCAGACATTTGATTGGTCGAAATTTTAGAAGCAAAATTCTTAGTGGATAAGGATTGCATGTTAAAACGCGATCCGACTTTAACAGGAACTCGTCCGGATAGGAGATTCCTAGGTTTTGCAGAATATAATTTTGTACACAGAAGATTAGATAGAATGTACGGAGAAAGGAGAAAAATGTCATTCTTACAAAAGATTAAGAATTATTTTAAAAAGGACAAACCAATCAAAACTAGAGAAGGAATTATTATTCCACCAGCTAAAACTCCAGCATCATTTATGATGATGGAGAGAGGTTATCATACTTGTGTATGGATGGAGAATTGGATAGAATACACCAAAAATGATGGAATATTAGCATTTCCCCAGAATGGCACGTTCAATGGGCGAATTCTTCAGAACTTGAGATTGAGGATGAATGACTTAGAACCCAGACCTAGATTAACTCAGTACGAAGCTCTAGAAGAATGGGAAACCGAGGCATTTGAGCGGGATAGATCTAGAAGTAATAGGAGTTACCCAGGATTTTTCCCAAGATATTTACGTGAGTCGAGAGAGGGTCAGATGAAGCAATGGAGAAGGGCAATGATTACAGAAGGACTGTATCCATTATTTACAGAAGGAGAGAAATCAGGAGGCAAATGTACAGAAAAGACAAAACATTTAATGAGAAATGAGGATTCAGAAGACGAATTTATGGAAGAAATGTTAAGAAATCCCCCACCATATCAGGAAGGGACAAGTGGATGCACCCCAAGTGCACCATCGAAAACTCCAATGGTACCACAAGTAATGCATGAATTTACCCCGACTAGAATACTTCATGACAACGAAAAAGAAGCCCTAGAAAAGACCAGAGCAGAATTAATACAGAAAATAACCCAGATAAAAGTACATCCTGATTCGTTGACTATTCCTGTAACAATTGGTCCAGTAGTTCCATTATATGGTACTCAGGGAAATTGTCCTCAACCCATACTTGCACCTACTCGTGTGAGTAATTCCAAACCTGAAGCTCCAGTTATAATTGAGGATCAATTTAGTGACTGTGAATCCACAATATCACTCATGGACTTGCCTATTCGAGGCTCTGTAAATAGTACTCCAAGAAAAGATGTACCTGGAGGTTCAAAAGATGTAAGTTTAGTAACTTCATCAGGAGCAAAAAGTGCTACCATAGTAACACCTGAAGATCTAGAAAGATGGGTGCAAGGGTCAGTTAAACAGTGCACACCTCCGAAAATAATGGACATTCATAAATTAAAAGTCGAATTAGAAGAAATAATAGCAGGAAATGTAGGACTAGAACGCTTAAATACCTATGATGAAGAAGAATTATTGTTCCTATGCAGGAGTATCACCAGAAATGTAAGGTTATTTCATGAAAAATTGTCCAATTTAGCATTACAGATGGGAATAGAAATAGGGAGATCAAAGGTATTACAGAAACCCTATAGAGCAGAATTTTCAGATAAAGACTTAGAAAATATGAATGCCTCTGGAAGAAGATTACAAATAAGAGAATGAATGTTAGTTTAACAAAAATGGGGAGACCTAGATAAATGGAGAACTAGGTGGGCCAAGAAAAAGGAAGAGGCACGAACAAGTAGAACAGCATCTGAATATGTGATGAAGGAAGCAGGAAAAGCAGATCAAATGTATCCAATGCGAGAAGTTGCGGGAGGAGGATATGTACATGTCCCATGGAGCAGACAGGATATTTTATCATTTACGAATGATTTTCCAAAATTGAGGGAAAAACCAATTGAATGGTACAAGCAGGTTGAAAGGTTTGTGAAGGTGTCAAAGGTATTGTTGAAGGATTTAGATGGTTTGTTTGACATAGTGGTACCTGCCGATTTATGGACAGATTGTAAGATCACAGTCGATTGGCCTAGTGATGAATATCCCAGAGATCCGAAAACAGGTGCCCCATCAAATGACGTGATGAAAAAGTATCAGCAGGTGATAACATACCTGAAAGGGAAAATACCCCCGAAAGGAACAGATTGGGTGAAAATAGATCGAACCACCCAAGAAGCCAGTGAAACAGTACATTCCTATTATGAGCGTTTATTGCAGGTGTTTAAACAGTATAGTGGATACGAGGACATTGGAGACAAAAACATGAGTCAGTTTGTGTATCGATTTGTTTACGGTCTGAAGCCAGAGATTTGCCAGATGATTAAACAGCACATGCTGTGTTGGCAGGGAAAGCCCATAGATGAGATTCTGAAGTGTGCAAAATATTGTGGAGACGATATTGAGGATAGACACAAGAAATTACAAGAAAAGGTGATGTGGGCTCAGGTGAAAATGGCAGAAAAGCAGGGAATTAATTTGGAAAATCCGAGTGAAAATCAAGGAAAAGATTCTGGAACGAGTGGTGATACGGGAAATGGTGGAAAATTTAGAGGACGAATGAGTAGAGAAGAAGCTAAAAAGAAATTTCCTTGTCATGGATGCGGAAAATTGGGGCATTGGAAGGATGAATGTAAAAAGATTCGGAATAATAATGGCCAAAATCAAAACTTAAATCCACAGACACAGAATGACACACAGCAGGGTGTAAATCCCCAGAGTCAATTACCACCTCCACCTGTTCAGGGTAATGTAAGCAGAGCAAAGCATGGTACAGACATTGGATACCCAAGAGGGAGTGGTAAGAATGATTATATGACATCACAATTTCTTTTGCAGGACAATTACTGTGAATTCAACTCATGACGTTGCCTAGGAGAGGGGAAGAAGGAGTGCGTACTTGGCGCATCCTTACAGGTAGATCAGTCTGGTCCATATGTTGAAGGAAATGTGAAAGGTAATGATATTACTTTCCTTTTGGACACTGGTGCTACCAGGTCTACGGTGAGATCAGCAGATATCCCAGACCTTCCTCTCTCTGGTGAAGATATCCAAGTAGTAGGGGTAGCTAATCAAAGAATTAGAACGCCTCTTACAGAACCAATGGAAGTCAAAATAGGACACTTCAAAGAAATGCACCAATTTGTAGTGTGCGATTCTAGCCCAGTAAATTTATTAGGTAGGGATTTATTGTGCAAACTGAACTGTACAATTTTCTGCACGCCAGATGGTGTGGAAGTTCAGACACCAGATGAGGACCATGTATATAAAATTATGGTTGCAAAACAAGGTACAGAAATAGACGAAATGTTTTCGTTAATAACAAGAGATGAGTTACCAGAAGAATTAAAAGGTACAGTAAACCCAATAGTATGGGATTTCACCGGAAAAGAGGTAGGACTTATGGCAAAAATAGATCCAGTTCAAATTACGGTAAAAGAAGGTGCAATTTTCCAAAATACCAGACAGTACAAAATGAGTGCAGAAGTAAAGCCAGGAGTCATTGAAGAAATAAAATGAATGGTAGAACAAAACATCCTAAAAGAAGTAATGAGTAGCCCATGTAATTCACCAATCATGGGACTAAAGAAACCTAGTGGAAAATATAGGATTGTTCAGGACCTGCGTAAAATAAACAAGATTGTGGAACCATGTTGTCCCATAGTACCAAATCCTGCAGTAATTCTATACCAGATCCCTTGGAATGCAGGATGGTTCACAGTAATTGATTTGTGTCAAGCATTCTTTTCAATACCATTGCATCCAGACAGCCAGTATCTTTTTTCATTTAAATTTGAGAACAAGGTCTATGTGTGGAATCGTGTTCCTCAGGGGTACACAGAAAGTCCTTCCATCTTCAACCAGATACTGAAAAAGTGCCTGGAAAAACTAGTGATGCCAGGAAGCTCAGTCTTAGTCCAATATATCAACGACTTATTGGTGGCGTCGACCACCAGAGAAGGCTGTGTTGTCGATTCCATAGCATTATTAAATCTTTTGGCTGAGGAAGGGCATAAAGTCTCACCTGAAAAGTTACAGTTTTGCAGGACAGCTGTTAAATATCTGGGATATCAAATTGAGAGGGGAAAAAGAAGAATAACCTCTGAAAGAGTAGAATTAATAAAGAGAATGCAAATGCCTGTAACCCAAAGACAAGTGAGAATGTTCCTAGGAATAGTAGGCTACTGTCGACAATGGATACCAAATTTCTCCATGTTAGCTAAGCCCTTAATTAACATGACGAAAAAGAAAGCAAAGGACCCTGTCGAGTGGGAGGATGAAAGTGTAGAAGCTTTTGTAAAATTGAGAAACGCACTTTGTTCAGCACCTGCTTTAGGCATGCCTGATTATAAAAGAGAATTCGCATTATTCTGTCAAGAGAGAGAAAATTGTGCACTTTCTGTCCTAACTCAGAGACATGGACTAGACAGACGTCCTATAGCGTATTTTTCTGCTACATTGGACGCAGTAGCAGCCGCGTTGCCAGGATGTTTAAAATCAGTAGCAGCAACTTGTTTGAGCATTGAACAAAGCGAGTCAATTGTGATGGGACATCCTGTAAAAGTATATGTTCCACATGCAGTTGTCATTCTGTTGACAAGAACCCGAACTCAGCATCTTACTCCTAGTCGGCTGACTAAATATGAGAGGAGAATTATGGGTGCTGAAAATGTGACCATGGTAAGGTGTACAATAATAAATCCAGCAACTTTATTGCCGGACCCATATCATGAAACAAATAAAGATGACGAAGAAGATGAACATGATTGTGTACAAATTACAGAATGATGTACAAAACCACGCCCAGACATAGAGGAACAGCCTCTTAAAAAGCCAGACAGGGAGCTATTTGTCGATGGTTCATGTCAAAGACATGAAGATAGTAAACTAACTGCTGCCTATGCGGTATGTGAATTAACTGGAATAGTCGAAGCATCCTATTTACCAGGACTAAAATCTGCACAAGTAGCTGAATTGATTGCTTTGATAAAAGCTTGCAAAATTGGGAGGAATCAGAGAGTGACCATATTTACAGATAGTCAATATGGTTACGGGGTTGTGCATGATTTTGGCCAACTGTGGATGCAGAGGAATTTCATGACTTCTTCAGGATCCCCCATTAAAAATGGACAATTTGTAAGGGAATTGCTAGAAGCAATACAATCACCAAAAGAATTGGCTGTGGTGAAATGTGCCGCACACCAGTCAGGAGATGACTGGGTGGTAGTCGGCAACAGATATGCAGACCTGGTGGCTCAACATTGTGCCAAAACCAGAACGTCAGTCAATAAGAGTGTGGAAAGAATGGGAATCAGCTGCCAACTTATGCTGTATATGCCACCTGAAACTTGGAATGAGGTGAAGAAATTGCAAGATGAGGTTGATGAAAGTGAGAAAAATGTGTGGATTAAAGTGGGTTGCTCCCAAAGAGGAGAAGATGAAGTGTGGATCAGTGCAGATGGCAGACCAGTCATGCCAGACTGTTTACTCTCACAAATGGCTAGAATGCATCATGGAGACACACACATAGGGAGAGATGCAATGATTAGACTGTTCAGACAAAATTGGTACAATCCCAAATTCAGGGCTGTTGCAGAGAGTCTTTGCCAGAGATGTCTAACTTGCCAAATGCATAATCCCGGCAGGAAAACGATAATTGGGTTTGGAAAAATTGGAAAGGCAGAGGGCCCATTTATAAGACTCCAGTTCGACTTCATACAGTTACCACCATGTAGAGGGCTAAAATATGTACTAGTCATAGTGTGTCTGTTTTCAAAGTGGGTGGAGGCTTACCCTACTAGGAGAAATGACAGTATTACAGTTGCAAAACTGTTGTTACGTGAGCTCATACCTAGGTTTGGTTTCCCAGTATCTTTGGAATCAGATAGAGGAAAACACTTTAATAGCGAAGTGATCCAGATAATCTGTGAAGCATTTCAAATCAAACAGAAATTGCACTGTGCATATCGCCCAGAGGCTTCTGGAGTGGTTGAACAATTGAATGGCACTATAAAGTCAAGATTGGGAAAAATGTGTGCATCAACATCATTAGAGTGGCCAGACGCATTGCCACTTGTCTTGATGGGAATAAGAAGCATACCTGACAGAACAACAGGATTGAGCCCCCATGAAATAATGATGGGAAGAGCAATGAGACAAACACATGTTCCCACAAACAAATTAGTGAATATATCTGATGATATGGTTCTGGATTATTGCAAAGGATTGGCTGACCTAGTGCGTTCTGTCTCTCATCAGGTTGGAGAAGACGCAGCTTCCAGGCAGCCTGAACTAGAACATGATCTGAATCCTGGTGATTGGGTGGTAGTGAAGAATCACACCAGAGAAACGTGTTTATCACCCAGGTGGAGCAGACCTTGTCAAGTTATATTGACCACCAATACAGCAGTGAAGTGTGCAAGATTTCCTAATTGGATTCACGTAAGCCACACAAAGAGAGTACCAGAACCTGAAGAAGAGAATCCACAGACAACACCAATCACTGAAGAAGCTGAAGGTTGCCCAGCAGGAGAATCTCAGGCTAGAGGTTCGAGAGAAGCTGACGGAGAACAACCGAGCACAAGTCAGGATTGGATACCAGTGGTAGAAGTTCCTGAAGTATATTACAGAACGAGAAATAAAACAAAATTGGAAGAAATAGAAGAAGATCAGATAGGTGAAGAAGAAGCAGCTCAGGTACCAGAAGAAAAGACAATAAGAGAACCTGAGCAAGGTCAGATAGGGAAAGAAAATTGGACTCAAAACAGTGAAGACTTAATAGACTTTGAAGAGGGAAAGACAGGTTTAGAAGAATCCGGTCAGGCTGCAGAAGTTCACAGTACAATAAGCCCTGATCAGAAGCAGTTAGATCAAGAAGAATTCACTAAAGAAAAAGGGGTTGATACAAATGAACATAGGGAAATAAAAAAGGAACAAAGCCAACATCTTGAAAGTCATTTTGGAGCTACTGAAGAGAAACCAATCAGACCTGAAAAAGAACAAACAAAAGAGGCAGTAATCAAAGAAAACAAAACAGTATTAAGCAGTGAAAATAACGAGATCTTTGAAGACGTAAACAGAGAAACAGTGCCAACCAAGAAAACAAGAAAAGGAGATCATTGGCCAAGTGTCATTAAAAGAGTAAAATACCACATAACAACCAGAAGTGAAGATCCAGAACAAGTACCTGAAGTGACAAGTCAAACTGAACAAGAGAAAAAGTCAGGAAAAAGAAAAAGTAAAAGACTGAGACTTGTGAATAACAAATTCAAGGGTCCTGACTGGACTTATATCATTCTTGAAGATTTTGAAAGCTCAGAGTCAAGTGACAGTGGTGGCGAAGGAACAAGTGCAGAACTAACATACGAAGAAGAAACAAGACCACCCTGACTAAACAAAAGAATCATCTAAAGAAAAGAAGAAGAGATATGAAGAGCAATCTTCCTTGTCGAAAAATGCCTGACGATAGAGTTACTGGGAGACCAAAACGAAATTGTTGTAGGAGATGCTGTGCAATATGCATATGTAGTCTAGTATTGGTGCTTATAGTATGGTTAGTCCTGATTGTAGCAATTCCTTACCTTATGATAATAGATAAGAAGATTAAAAATGAAACTAAAGGGAGGACAGCAAACATGAAGGGCAATAGAGTAGAATTAATGGCAGAAGATGAGGCAGAAATTCATCATGAAATAGCTGATAACGACACTAGTTTAAATGTTTTCACAAAGTTATTGTTTCAGTATGTAGACACAATGGAAGTTAGTAATTGTTATGTCTGTATGAAGTTACCTGAATCAGTAGCGGAAGGATTAACATACCATCATTTACCACTGACATATGGCATCTCATGTAGTGTATTAACAAGTTTATTTTATAGAACAGGTAGGCTACAGTATTATTATTCAAACTTAGATGTGATATTTTCTGAGGTTCCGATTCGCAAGAGTATGAACCCAGTGCTTAGTAGTCAAGACGCACAGTTTATGGGAGAGTTTTTCTTAACAATGAAATCGATAGACATAACACATGCACATATACACAATCTAACATGTTCTTTACTAGAAGAAGAAAAGATATTTTTGAATTTAGTAGAAGATAGAAGACATGATTTTCAAAAGAAAGCTTCAGAGCATAAGGCTCAGTTGCCACCTTGGGCGGAGAAGGAAGGGAGTTATACAACTGGTAAAGCTCAAGCTGCAATGGCTCTGGATTTCGTAAAGAAAGGGAAAATTTGTCTTCATAGGTTAAAGACTGATTATAACAATGTTTTCATCGGTACCAGTGAATGTGAACACAATTTTTTAATTCTTGGAGGTTGGGGACTCAAAGTAGGAACAGATTCAGTTTTTCCTGGAATCTATTATGTATGTGGGAATAAGGCTTACTTTAGGCTTCCTGCAAGGTGGTATGGAAGTTGTTATTTTGGAATAGTTTTTCCAAAGATATTCCACGTAAAAAGAAACACTGGAAGCAATGAAAACAATAAGGAATTAATACGTAGTTAAAGAGCTAGTTTTTCAGAAATTGTAGGTGATATATTTGGTGCATTGATACCTTCAGTGGGAATAATTCTGAACTCAAGGAAAATATGTAAATTGTCTACAGTGGTTGATCGTTTATCAACGGATACTGCTGGAGGTTTTCTAATGATTAATACGGAGATGGTTGCGATTAGATCTATGGTGATGCAAAATCGACTTGCTCTTGACATTCTATTAGCAAAAGAAGGAGGAGTCTGTAAATTATTGAAGACGAAACATTGTTGCATTTATATTCCTGATAAGAGTGCAGAAATTGGAACGTATATTCAGAACATAACTAAACTTGAGAAAGAACTTAAACCACTGGAAGTTGATAGTGTATGGGAAAGATTGACAAATAGTATTGCGTCAATTGGAACCTGGTTTGCTAATATAGGGAAAGGACTTATAGGTCAAATATTAGTACCCCTAGCAGGGATAGCAATAATAATATTGGCAATAACAATATGGTGCAAATGCTGTAGAAAGAATGGAACATATAAAGTGACAGGAAAAGGAAAGAAAAGAAAACTAGATGAAATAGAACTTGAAGAATGGAGAAGTGATTTATACAAAAAGTTGAAAGGGGATGTGAAAAACAGAAAATGTAAAAATGAGAATGAAACGAATTGCTAGAAGTTGGCATCTGAATGAGGGTAGTATTTTTGATGGCTCAGAAACGCCATCAGAGAGGGGGATTGATGGAGCAAGGTTTCAAAAATGAACTTGCTTGTACGCAATTCTCCTCATAGTATTAATTTATTAAACTTGTATTGTCAAAACTAAACTTTGCATTCACAAACACAAGAGGGACAGAAGCTTGCTTATGTGTTTTACTAATGAATAACGCTTGTCTGTAATACAAAATGTCCGCTAAAGCGCGGGAACCTCAATGCGCATGTCGCAACCTGATCACATGGTGTGACGTCTTTCTTTGCTTGGTGGGAAACTTCTGCTTCTGCGCAGTGTGCACTAAAATGGCCGCTAAATGTTTTCACATGCTTCAGCTTGCTCTCATGTCATTATTAAATTGTCGTTTTCTTAATGCTACTAATGCAGGATAGTATTATAATTAATTGGGAATAGAGTAGGGAAAGTGGGTATACAGTGAAACTTTTTATTTGTGATTTTAATATTTTCTTCTTGCACTTTTAGTAATTCGTAAACTTGGGCCTGGGTTGGTGACTTGAAACTCGAGAGACAGATGGTTCTGCGCATGTGTCCTGTGTGCCTGCCAAGTGAAGTCAACTTGGACGTCTTCCAAGGCCATGACCCATTTGCCGAAGATGCTGTACTTCATGTTTCCGGAGGACAAAAATGATACTTTTCCCCTGTAAATTGTATAACATTTGCCGTGAGCCGGGTGGGAAATAAAGCGAATGTATTAATCTGAAGGGGAGGGAACGTAAAGACAATAGGCTTTACAATTTAGGCCAAATCGATATGGTGCGAGAATCCACCCCCTGTCCCTGTCCAATCAGAAGTAGTGGTCCCATATTTTAGCAACATTAAGGGGAGGTATATGGGCGTAGAAGGGTATAATAGAATATAGCATTAGTTAATTAGTCAGAGCATACTTTCACGAAGAACAGGCGTCCATGCTGCGAGAGAGCTCTTAGATCCAGACTGCCATGCTGATCGGTTGCTGACTGAATCCCTGTCCTGAAGAGGTCCTGAGGAGGGGGCGGCGGAGTCCATTAGAAGGAAGGCACGGGAGAATCGAGAGAAGTCGAGTATCAGAGAGGGGAACGGCGTAGGCGTCGTTGTAGAGAGGTCACCGGTCCTGTCCTGATCCTGGAAGAAGTCTTTGCTCTTTATCCTTCCAGGGTCCTATCTTTTCCAACTCCTTGGCCAAGGGGCTTGGTTCTCGCATTTAGGTAACTATACTGCAACTTTTAGTTGCGCTGATGTCTCTATCTTCTCCTCTTCCTTAAACACCGTCATTTATTAGCAAAATCATTTCTATGCTTTTTCTTGGGTATTTCAATCAAGTACCGTGTTTTCTGTATTTTACTCTGCTAAATCTTTAGATAAACAATTTTAAAACTTCCTGACTCAGTGATTATTTCAGGATTATGTACTATAATGAATGTCACTCATTTTAAACTTCCCAATTAGCAAAGGATCCATTGGTAAGTTATTACTCTTCAATCAGAAGGTAATTGGTAGCATGGACTTTGATAAAAGAGTACATCTGACACCCAGCGTAAGTATTAGTGTAGTGTGAATGTATGGGCCCAAGTGAGTATATGGTGTATGAATGTTGTTGGCTAATATTGCGCTGGATCATACCTATAAGCAAAAAAGCATGTAAATGTCTACCCCTATGTGAAGATGTCTCTACAGAAGGGCCATACAGTGGCCAGTTGCTACTAATACATATGCTGGGCAAAGAGTCCTGAGTCTTTCTGATCCTCAAACATAATCATAATGCCTTATCTTAGCTGCTTGGATTAATTAAGAGCACAGAATCAAGATAGAAGTAAAGGCCCAACGAGGAAAAGTACCAATATTATCTCTCGTAACTAGTGGCCATGCTAATAAGATCAAAAGCATGGTAAAGAAGCTTAGTTGTGGCTAATATTCTACAAGAAATGACAAGCATATTGCAAAAGATATTTGCAAAAGATATAGCGACAGCCCTACCCTCTCTGTCTGCAGATAAAAACGAGCCCTTCACCATATCACACTTGCAAGCTGGCCACTCACCTATATTTTCGATGAAAACTGTTTTAAAGCTCCGCGTCCATCACATACTGCAGGAACTGACGGGCGCGGGATCTGCCATTAAATATGTGATTCCTCATGCGCAGAAGAGCACGCTTAATGATGCGTCAGTACGTACGAGGGCTATCACGGATGGAAAACTATCATTATTCTAAAGAAAATATCAGCCCCATCTTGATGTGTCTAATCTAATAACAAACGATGACTAAAACTAATATATCTGTCGAATAGAGATATATGCAATAATAGCAACTCGCATAACTACATAAAATTCCCTGAAAAGACACAAACCAGGTCTTTCACGTTGCAGGAACAGCAACGCGACCTTTCCTAGGAATTTTCTGTGTGGTTCAAGGTCAAAATATACAAAACCCTGCAATAAAGCGAGCTCCAAGGAATAACGCATATTACCCAGTGCACTCAAATGGGTATATTGATGTTAGAAGTCTTGATAAGAACCTAGATAGTGTAATGCCAAAATCAGTACTAATGATAAGCGCCATCTTGGGTGAACTAAAATCATATAATATGTATATTCTATTCTTGCCGGCACAAATATACAGGCTATATTATGTATATCAAATTCCAATAGATTATATCTAACTAGTACTATCAAACCTCATACTAATAATTTCAGAACTACATGCGCAAAGAGTATTTTTTCATTAATTATTGGAAACAAAAGTTCCCAAAATAGGCAGTAAGATAAACATTCTTTTTAGTAATCATCGTCTGATATAAATTAGAATTACGCAAAACCCATGCACAATAGGCTGAAAAGAATATAATGCAAGCTATCATGTTGACATTCAACTTTTTGTAGTTGGCATGTAGCTTCTGAGAACTGAATCTCAAGTCTATATTAAAAATACCATTTGCGTAGGAATAAAAAAGAATATATTGACAGAGAGTGGCAATATATAGAAATACAGCAGTGGAAGATTGTTGGGCACTAGTTGTCAGTAAGATGGAACAATGGAGGAAAATTATAGAAATCAACAACATAGCCTTCATTAGAACAAGGGTACATGCACCTTGCTGTGTCTATCATTCCTGAAATAGGCACCAAAGAGTGGTAAATGCAAAGGGCTACAAAAAAGGAACTATGCGTGACGATTTGTAATATTCCAAATAATTCCCTCATTTAATCCCTCCTTTACACTATTAAAGGTAAAGATCCAGAAGGTTTCTCTCCTTTTGCAAGTTATTTCAATAGGCAAACCTAACTTAGGTTTAACCTTTTCAAGAATACACCAACGAAGATCATTTTCCCCATGGTGCATTTCAAGACAATGTGTAACCATCGGAGCTGTGAGTTTTTTTGTTCGAATAGCCGATTTGTGCTCACTGTATCTAATGCAGAACTCACGGCTTGTTTCTCCTATATAGGCCAGCTCGCATGGACACAAGATAATATATATAACATTTTGGCTCCTGCAATTACTGAGGTCTCTAAGTTTAGTGTTTTTACCCTTATATGTAAGGGTGTTAGTGACCATAGCCGTATCATAGGCATGGCAGGAGCCACATTTATGGTTCCCTAAGATGGGGGGTAAGCCAGTGAGAGTGGTCTGCTGGTAAATATTACAGGCTTCTGGTCTTGTGTGTACAAGCAAATCTCGGAGGTTTTTATTTCTCCTGTAGGCTACTAAGGGTAATTTTAGTTCCTCATCCTCGTGAGCATTAAGGATTTTCCAATTCTTAGTTATAATGTTCTTGATTTTATAATTTAACTGAGAATGATTAATAACACATTCTATTTGATCTTTTGGAGCGCGAGTATGACCCTGTAATAGGGCATCTCGATTATAATATTTTCCCCTTTTAAAGGCTATCCTGACCAACCGACGGGGGTAACCTCGGGCCAGGAGGCGTTTTTTCAGGGCATCTCCATGGGTATGAAAATCATTCAAATTGGTACAGTTGCGACGTACACGCAAAAATTCCCCAAAGGGGATAGAATCCTTCTGACATGAGGGATGAAAACTCTGGTGCTGTAAAATGGTATTCTTTGCCGTAGGTTTTCTAAAACAGCTCACTTGTAACCCTTTATCTGAACTACGGACCACAATGTCTAGGAATTCGACTTCTCTAGAACTAGAATTAGATGTAAACTTCAAGTTACTGTCGCTGGCATTAAGCCACGCGATACATTCCTGCAAGGTGTCATTGTCTCCTTTCCAAATAAAGAATATATCATCAATGAAGCGCTTCCATATGCTGACGTTTTCATAGAAAGGAGCTGCTTCATTGAAGATATTCTTTAGTTCCCATTCGCCCATATAGATGTTCGCTATACTGGGCGCACAGGAAGCCCCCATACTGGTGCCCTCAATCTGTTTGTAAATAAGGCCATTGAAGTCAAAAAAGTTGTTCATTAAAACTATCTCCAAACATTCCAATATGAAGGCATCCGATCCGAGGAACCATAAGGCCAGATGTACCATTATTTCATTCACAAAAAGTGGTTGTAAACTGCACACTGACTTTTTGCAAATGGACTCATATTTTTGATCCCACCTATGTACTAATAGGCTGCTTCACAAAATAACAAACCACAGGTGTCACAGAATGACCTACCTAATTTATATTCATTAGGCAGGTAGCAATTTGTGATTTCCTGTGGTTGGCTTTAATCATAGGGATGGTGGCCTTCAGGGGACAGCACACTATCATCCCTGTAATTTCATTCCAAAATGAAGACCACTTCTCCTTTGTGAATCAGTGATCACTTCCTTTGAGGAGCCGGTAACTGGTCAATAGTTTGCGACCAGAATTGCTGCCGCAAACCATTGGTTCATTCAATACAGAATCATAATTAGGAAGGACTGCCCCATCCACGCCTCTTTAAAGTTTTGATTTGGTATTGGTCTTAGAACCCATTCTGTGAATTGGCAGACATATTCTGACTTATAAAAGGGTGTATGACTTAAAAAGGGCTTAGTACATCTGGGCCATAGGGCCATATACCATTAAGTGAGCCCAGCAAGTGCTAATTTGAGACATGGGGCGGTATCAAATAAAGTAAGCACAAGGGGCCTAATCATGATGGGCTATGCTGGTGCAGTGCAGAGTTAAGAGCCTGTTTTATGGACCTACAGTGTGTAAAGTGAATTAACTTAACCCAATTTTTCTCTGAGTTAGACGTTTATTTGCAGACAGCACAGTTCAAAAACAGAAAGAGGCAAGCTTTGTTCACTGTTTCTGAGCTGTACTATCGCAACATAAAGCACTTATTCAAAGAAATATTGGATTAAATGAACTCACTTTGTGTGCTGCCGGTGGATAAAAAAGGCACTTTGATCTGCATCAGCAAATCTGTCATGGTATGGCCCCATGAGTGGTAAGTTAAGACTATGGGGCATATGTACAAGCCCCTATCGCCACGGGAACGTCACTTTTTGTGACATTCCCGTGGCAATAGGGGCCTTGCCTTATGTACAAGGCAGCGTTAAGCCACTTAACATGGCTTAACGCTGCCTTGTACATAATGCACCCTTTCACGTTATGTTTGGCGTGAAAGGGGCGTGCAGTGGGTGTTGTGGTGGGCGTTCCACCGCAACACCCATTGTATTTGACGCAGCCCTCTATGTACAAGGGTGGCGTACATAGGAGGCAGCGCCAAAATTAAGACCAGGGAAACCCTGGTCTCAAGTTGGCGAAACGAGGAGAAATGCATTATTTCTCCTCATTTTTGCTTTTTCCATGTGTGCTGCCTTGTGCAGCACACATGGAAAAAGCAAAATGCCAAGGTTTGTTTATCTACAGGAAGGTGTCCCTTCCTGTAGATAAACAAACCTTTTTAAAAAATGCCATTTTGTAACTTTCATGTGTGCTGCATGAAGCCACACACATGAAAGTTAAAAAATTGCATTTTAGGATTGTTTATGTGCAGGAAGGGACACCTTCCTACACATAACCAATCCTCCCCTGCATACAGACACCCTTGCACTCTGGTGCAAGGGTGCCTGCGTTGGCGCTAAGTTGTTAAACTTAGCACCATCGCAGGGGGAAACGCAAGGCTGCACCACATTCTTGTAAATATGGTGCAGCCTTGCGTTTCGAAGTGGCGGAGCGTGTCGTTAAGCCCAGGAGGCTAACGACACGCTCCGCCACTTCTATTGTACATATCCCCCTCAGTCTCTGTCACAATTTTGGTCTGACTGGTGCCTTTAATTGAAAAGCAGGAGAGTGCTATTTTACTACTTTTTGGTCATGGTAAATTGTAGCTTGTCATGGAATCTTTATAGGCAAGTGCTTCTTTTATCTGGAAATGTAGAAGCACTTGTTGTTTGTCTCAAAAGTAAACAGCAGGCCATAATGAAATAACATACACAAAGCAATATAGCAACACAATTAAAGCACAACAGGCAAAGCACATCAAAACAATCAAATCAGAATGCAACACTACAGAGTATAACTCAACATCATATTGCAATAATTCAGCACGAAAGCACAGCAGCACATACAACTAAAGATCCCTACCACATCAAAGTGGCACACAACAAATATATGCACAAACACACTTGCTATGCATTGCCAACTCTAGCATCCTGTTTTGGAGCAAGCACTACCTTAACCTAGAGTCATGGACCTGAAAATAGCGCCAGTCAAAACTGTTTTGTGACCCTCCTCCTTCACTCACTTGTTTTAGCAGTTCCTACTGCACCTGCATGACACTTAGCAAGTAGCTAATTTGTATAAATGCAATAGTGCTGCAACGTTGCTTCTGGCACTAACCAGCGCACAATGAAATTCGTATTATTTATTTATTTGTTTACTTACCTCTGTTCGGCCGAAAGCCGTAGTTTACTACCCCCCACCCTGCTCCTCCCCCGCCCCGCCCCACCACCCCGTGGCACTCCCTCCACGAGCAGCTACTGATCTCTTGTGTTCCATATGTTGCATTGAAGCCTAGGCATTGGCACAACATTGTAGGATTTATGGTGCTGAGGTAAGGGGTTGGCTGCTGCACCCACTTAGCTGGTATTTTAGGAAGAAATTGACTTTTCTCCTTGAGGCTCATACATATGCTCCTTGGGCCATTCCTGAGTATCAAATGAATCTATTATTCGTTTCAGTTCCGAGTCCTGTAGAAAGTTAATTAGACAATGGCAAGCTTTGTTCTTTGAATCCTGACACTTCCTTTTTCTTCTGAAGTTCTTTTTAGAGTTTCCTGTGTGAAAAGTAGTTACAAAATAGCCTGTCTTTCATAAAGATTGAAAATATTGAATTCAATGTACACTTTAAAGATATCTTAAGATTTGTTATTTTTTTATCCAATATTTTGAAATGTATTCATCTTTTACTTATTTTTTAACATTGCTGTAAAAACAAACATTGGAAAAAGCCATAAGCATGGCACGTGTATTATAGAGGCGAGAACTATTGGCTTTGCCCATGCTTGTTTAGTTTGATGTTGGTTCCTTCGTCAGCACACACGCCATCGCCTCCATGGACTACATCCTCTTCGGGGACCTGAACTTCCACCTCGAGAACAACAAGGACACCAACTCCACCACCCTGATCGACAACCTCGCCACCCTCGGACTCAGACAGCTCGTGACTACACCCACCCACGCCGCCGGCCACACGCTCGACTCCATCTTTTCCGCAAGCCCACACGTCTCCTTCAACCACACCTCCGAACCCCACTGGACTGACCACCACTGCATCCACTTCACCTACAGGCAGCCCACCACGCACCACCGCACCGAACAAATGCCTCGCCGCTGCTGGAGCAGAGTCACGGAAGACCAGCTAACCACAACCCTCGCCCTGAGCCCACCCGCCGAACCCTCCGACCCCGACACCGCCGCCCGCAACCTCAGACAGTGGATCGACGACTGCGCCAACACCCTCGCCCCGCTCAAGAATCCGCCCAACAGCCACACCAGCAAGAAAGCCACCTGGTTCACCGAAGACCTCCAGGCCTCCAAACGAACATGCCGAAAACTGGAGAAGATCTGGCTCCACGAACGGACAGCGGACAGCTACGCCGCCCACAAGAGCGCCACCCGCAGTCACCATCACCTCATCAGATCCGCCAAAAGGGCCTCACTCAAAGACCGCCTAGACAACAACGCACACAACAGCAAAGAGCTCTTCAACATCGTGAAGGAACTCTCCAACCCCAACGACATCCAGCCGTCGCGAGACCTGTGCGACTCACTGGCCACCTTCTTCCACCGCAAAATCGGCGACATCCACGACAGCTTCAACACCACGACCGCCCCGGCAACCACCGAGACCACTGCCCCACAACCACCAACCGCCTGCTCTCCTGGACCAACATCAACGACGAGGACACCAGCGAGATCATGAACACCATCCACTCCGGTTCACCGCTAGACCCGTGCCCTCACCACATCTTCAACAAAGCCAGTACAGCCATCGCGCCCCATCTCCGGAAAATAATCAACATCTCCTTCGAGACAGCAACCTTCCCGGAAAGCTGGAAGCACGCCGAGATCACCGCCTTACTCAAGAAACCCAAGGCAGACCCCAAGGACCTCAAGAACTTCCGACCCATCTCTCTGCTCCCGTTCCCCGCGAAGGTCACCGAGAAAATCGTCAACAAACAACTGACCCGCTACCTCGAGGAGAACAACATCCTGGACCCTTCCCAGTCCGGCTTCCGCAGCAACCACAGCACCGAAACCGCCCTCATCGCCGCCACTGATGACATCAGGACCCTGCTAGACAACGGAGAAACAGCAGCCCTCATCCTCCTGGACCTATCAGCCGCCTTCGACACGGTCTGCCACCACACACTACGAACACGCCTTCACGACGCCGGGATCCAAGAGAAGGCCCTGGACTGGACCACATCCTTCCTTTCCGGCAGAACACAAAGCGTCCGCCTCGCCCCCTTCCGATCCAAGGCCACCAAGATCATCTGCGGCGTACCCCAAGGCTCCTCCCTCAGCCCAACGCTGTTCAACATCTACATGGGACCCCTCGCCCACGTCGCCCGACAGCACAACCTCAACATCATCTCCTACGCCGACGACACCCAGCTGATCCTCTCCCTCACCAAAGACCCTCACACCGCCAAAGCCCACCTCCACGAAGGAATGAAGGCCGTCGCCGAATGGATGAGGACCAGCCGCCTGAAGCTGAACTCGGACAAGACGGAGGTCCTCATCCTTGGTTCCAACCCTTCAGCCTGGGACGACTCCTGGTGGCCAACATCACTGGGAACAGCCCCGCCACCCACCGACCACGTACGCAACCTAGGGGTCATCCTCGACCCCACCCTCTCCATGACTAAGCAGGTCAACGCCGTTTCCTCATCCTGCTTCAACATCCTCCGAATGCTCCGCAGGATCTTCAAGTGGATCCCCACCGAAACAAGAAAAACAGTCACCCAGGCCCTCGTCACCAGCAGGCTGGACTACGGAAACGTCCTCTACGCAGGAACGACGGCTAAGCTCCTGAGACGGCTGCAACGCATCTAGAACGCCTCTGCACGTCTTATCCTCGACATCCCCCGACGCAGCCACATCACACCCCACCTGAGAGACCTGCACTGGCTCCCTGTCAACAAGAGGATAACCTTCAAGCTCCTCACCCACGCACACAAAGCACTCCACAACTCCGGACCAGCCTACCTCAACAGACGACTCAGCTTCTACACCCCCACCCGCCAGCTCCGCTCGACCAGCCTCGCCCTCGCCACAGTCCCCCGCATCCGGAAAACGGTCGCCGGCGGCAGATCCTTCTCCCACCTCGCCCCCAAGACCTGGAACACCCTCCCCACCAACCTCCGACAGACCCAAGACCTACTGGCCTTCAGAAGACTCCTCAAGACCTGGCTCTTCGATCAGTAGCAGCACCACCCCCCTCTTCCCCCAGCGCCTTGAGACCCTCGCGGGTATGTAGTGCACTTTATAAGTGACATGATTGATTGATTGATTGATTGATTCCTCTCCTACACGAAGACTTTCAGACACACACCACAACCAATTTTGAAAGAATTTCAGGGTAGTCTGATCCACATGCCCGTTTTTCTAATTTTATCGTAGGTATTCAAGATAGCATCAATGTAGGTCATTGATGTATCGGAATGCTTTAGGGAGAAAATTGTTTTTGTATTTCACCAGGACCCATTGAATATGACGTACTCAACATGGGGGGTTCAGAAACCTGGGTACTATGCGGAGGAGACTGAAACTTGTCACAGAGACCTCTATAGTAACATTTTTCCATTACTGATTTTTCCATTGAACGCATTTAAATCATTAAGCAACCGGGATGACGTCAATTGCCCTGAAAAAAAATATTGTGATACAAACTTATCGTGTCAAGAATATTGGGATCTCAAAAACCTCATTAACAGGAATATCGATTGTAAAAATATTGTTTTAAGTGTTGTTTTTAATAATGTAAAAAACTATCAATTTAGAAAATATTGCTGTACGTTTATTGATTTTATTAATTTTAGATTTTATTAAGATAATTTATCAATTATGACTATTGAGAATTGTGTTTTTAGTTTTATTTATGTATAAAATTAATGGATTTACATTTTCTTAGTGGGGGATATTTCAGGGGCTAAGGCTGGGGAAATTTTCAAAAAGTGTATATTTTAAAATAAATTTAATGTTAATTTTTTAATGATATTCAAAATAATATTGGAAAATGTATAACATTATTTTGTTACAATAGTACTTTTTTATACATAATAATTTATAATGAATTAAAATATAAATTGTTTATAATAAAATTGAAAATGTATTATTTTATTGTAAATATTAAAATTATAATTTAAATAAAAATATGTAAATTAAAACATATATAAAAAATAAATGTAATTAAGTAAATTATCATTTTTCTAATTTTTCTAATTTTGGTAATAAGAAATTTAAATGTAACAATTTTAATTAAATAAATATTAAGAAGTTATTTTAAAATGTTTTTTGTTGAAAAATAAAATGTCGTAAATTTATTTACATTTACATTTTATAATTTGGTGGTATTTTTATTGTTATGATTGTTAATTTTGGATTATGATTTTTTTATGGTTATAATGGTAGAAATGGCAGTAAATAATTATTCAGTAATAGTGTTAAAAATATTTTAGAATTCAATGTATACATATGAATAATAGGTTTGTAGTTTTGGTTAGTTTTTAAAGTGGTTTTTAATTTATTTTATATATTCTATTATTTACTCAAAAGTTTGAGGTAGTATGGAGTAACAATTGTGTATAGAACATTTCTAGGGTGTAGCATCTTGTATAAAATGTTTTAGATTGCAGTGTAAATAGTCATTTTCAAATTTCACTCCTTTAGTGTCCAACACCGTCCCTTAATTGGCTTAGGATGGAGGGGGAATAGAAAATGCCACTCCTTTAGTGTCCAATATCTTCCCCCAGTTGGGCTATATTCGAGTGGGAATAGTAAATGTCACTCCTTTAGTGTCCAACACCTTCCTCAAATTGGTATAGATTGGAGTGGGAATAGTACATGGCTCCCCTTTAGTGTCCAACACCTTACCCCAAATGGGTTTGATTGGAGTGGGAATAGTAAATGTCACCCCTTTAGTGGCCAGCACCTTCCACAAATTGGTACAGATTGGAGTGGGAATAGTAAATGTCACCCCGTATTATGTCCAACTAATTACCCCAATTGGGTTAGATTGGAGAGGGAATATTAAGGGCCTGATTATGAGTTTGGTGGTGCAGGACTGGACCGCTATGCCGGTGGCCCACTCCTGCACCTCCGAAACTGTGTGTGCACTGCCCGCCAGATTGTCTGCCTGGCTTTTTTGGCGGTCCCACTGCAGTGCCCCTGGATATGGGCACCGCAATGGGAATGCCAAATACAGTTCATGCATGGCAGGGTCTGTAAAGTCCATGCTGTACAGGAACTGGGGTGCATGGACACAGGGTGACACATGTTGTGCCTCCCTGCATGCATCCCCATGCACATGGGTAACAGGGGGCCCTGTAGGGTTGTAATTGGCAGTTCGGACCGCCAGTGCGGCGGTGGATGGACCACCACTGCTGCACCCCAGCGAGTCGAGGATTGCCAGACTCGTAATTTGGCCATAAGTGTCACCCATTTAGTGTCCAATTGGTGTAAATTGGAGTGGGAATAGTAAATGTCACCCTTTTAGGGGAAGATTTACAAGCCCTTTGCGCCACCGGTGAATCACTTTTTGTGACGCATCGGTGTTTTTTTTTATGCCGTATTTACAAAGTGACGCATCTAGGTAGATGCGTCATGGAAGACAGACTTGCGACGGAATGGAACTGCGTGAGAATCTGCTGCGTCACTTAAGTATTAAAATATGCAAGGTAGGTGTTCTGATGGAAAATCTAATGCATTACTGACGCAGGGATATTTACAAACATTCCCCGCGCTGACGCATCTTTTGGCTGCGTTACACATCTTTAAAACTGCACTAGAATCCCTACGCCTCACGAACCCATGCGCAGAAAATGACGCATGTACCATAGAAATAAAAGACAAGACCAGCAGAGCAGTCTTGCATCAGGTTAGACAGCATGGACCTCCTAATCCTCCAGCTGGGAGTCGGACCGAGAAGACGAAAACAACTACCAGACCAAATACCACAACCGCACCCTTCACCATCACCACAAAGGCAGCGTAGGAGAAGGGAGCACATCTATCGGCAAAGGGCCAGCCTCATTGGGCTCAGGGATGAACAAGTCATCAAAATGTATCGCCTCAAGAGGGCGTCCGATGTGACCCTGCTGTGTCAGATCTCACCACGGCTACAGGCACCAACTGCCAGTGTCTGCAACATTCCACCGCAGGCAAAGCTCCTGGCAGTCCTACACATGTTGACCTCAGGATCTTTCCAAGCAACAGCAGCACGAGTGGCAGGTGTCTCTCGGGCATCTTTCTCAGCCTTCCTCCCTTCTGTCTTGGATGCCATTATTCAGCTCACACCACAGTACATCCATTTCCCCAATACACAACAGCAGTAGATCGATATTAAACAAGGCTTCTATGCCATCGATGGCTTCGCACATGTACTTGGTGCAATGGACTGCATGCATGTCCAACTGGTACCACCTGCAGCAACTTCCCGTCTATACCGCAACAGGAAGCACACATACTCCATCAATGTCCAGGCCATTGTGGACCATTGGGGAGTCTTCACCAATGTACTGACCAAATATCCTGGGAGTGTGCATAATTCATATATCTTCAGAAACAGCATCATCAATGAACGTTTCCAGAATGGACAATATGGCAATGGGCTACTCGTAGGTAAGCAACAATCAATTAACACACATATCAATAGTTGTTCATCTGGCACATTACATGCCCTCATGTAATAATGACAAAATAAGTGATTGTGAAAAAGCTAACCCACATATACAATACAATTATATAACATACAGTCAAAAGTTGCATACACCCATGACAGCATAACAGAAAGTGTCCTGTTGGTGCCATGGTACCATCTTCCCCTAAGTTTGCCCATAGGGCACATTGTGATTACAGGGGTGGGCATAGATGCATGTAACTCACCTCATGAAATGACAAATGCGCATGTGCCCATAAGGCAAAGGTGCTGTCTGAAGCGGAATCATTCACCATTGCATGGAGTGTGTGAACACATGCAAATGATGAAATACCCTTGGCCCAATGCCTGCACAATACCACAGGCACAAGAGCTGAGTACCAGAAGTTCACATCATGTGCAAAAACATAGCAGCACCTTCAGAGATGTGGCACTGTCAGTGTGCCCGCAAAGATTACCCATACTAACGCTTGAAAGGTAGTCCCTTAGCTAACACAGACATCACCTCGCATGCGTGTGCACATAGTCACAGCTAACCCTGGGCGGTGAACTACGCTGCGCTCGCGGAGTTTGCGTAGTTTCGGTAACTTTGCGATTCGCGTAGAGCGCGAAGTTACCGAGCACTACGCAATTTGCGGCGTAGCGTAGCTGTTTTTCTTCTTCGCGCACTCAATATGCGTTCTCGCGCGCACGGTAACGACCTACCATGATTCTGCGTTCGCCGACGCGATTTCCTATCCGTTCGCGGGCGCCACGAGATTTGGAATCCGGCCGCACGATCCCGCGAGAGTGTGCGAACGCGAACACGTCATTCGGACGCGTGATCTGACTTCCGGCGGCAGTGTTGGTAAGATCGCGATCCCGAACACGAAGAAACTACAATCTGGCGAAGAATATCTCTCGAGCATCATAAAACCTTCTCTAAAATGATTCTTTTGCTTCAAAAAACTCCTCAGATTGTGATTTGGCTGTAGTTTTTTGTGCAAGGAGTCCTTTTTCTTTTTTTACTTTTTTTTTTTCAAGAGGAAGGAAGTGCCCCTGAGTCTCAAACTTCCTGTTCCTGTCCAGCAGGCTCCTCCCAGTGCTTTGTCCATGTGCTGTTCACTTTCATTTGGATTTGGAGCTGAAAGGATCAGTTTTTGTGTCTGTCTGCTGCATCATATCATTGGATTGGATTTGAGGACTTTTGGATTTGAGATTTTACAAGTAAGTTGGAGAATTGGTGTACTTGTTTGTTTGATTGGGGCTTGTTTGTACCTACATTTTTTGGGGATTTTCATCGTTTTTAAAATTTATTGTTGTGGCCTGTAGTTTCAGTAGGGGCCTAGTTGTTTTTCTTTGATTGGAATTTCAGCCAGTAGGCCCAGAGGTACCCATGGGTGCATGTTTCTGTGGTGTCTGTTGAATTTAAACATCATGTAGGGCATGGATGGCATTGGATTGAATTGGTAAATGTGGTTTTTGGGGTGTATTTCACTTTTTGGGTGTGTGTTAATAAATAAATACCTTTGTTGGATGTGTGTGTGTGCTTGTTGTGTAACCTTCCAACCTTTCGTAGCCCTGTGGATTTTCGTTTTTGCATTTTTGTATTAAAGTTGTGTTGTTTAGCAGGCCTCCTTTGTCTGGTCGTATTATAGGCCTGCTTGAGTTCATTATTTTCCATGGCCTGTTGTGACTGTGAGTGACCACGTGGCTTGGGGCCATTTTGTGGTGGTAGTTTAGTAGTGTGCTGCTTTTTCCATATATGCCTGCATGTCTTTTCTTTGTTCCCCTTGGCTTATGCTTGTTGTTGTTGTGGCCTGGCCATGTGGGTGGCAGACATTTTGTGAAGGCAGGCAGTGTGCTTTTGCCATAGGCTTGCATTGTCTGTCTTCCATTTCTTTTTGTTGTGGGTGGCTAGCGGCCATTTTGTGGAGCCATCCAGGCAGTGTGCTTTTGCAATAGGCCTGCATTGATTGTCTGTCTTCACTTTCTTGTTATTATTTGTGGGTGGCCTGGCCATGTGGGTGGCGGCCATTTTGTGGAGCAAGGCAGTGAGCTTGCTTTTGCCATAGGCTTAAGCTTGTGGCCTAGTCTGCCAGTAGGCCCAGAGGTAGTCATCATTGTTGCATAAAAACTGTTTTTGTGTTGTCTGTTGAATTTTAACATCATTTAGGGCATGGATGGCATTGGATTGAATTGCAAAATGTGGTTTTTGGGGTGGTATTTCAGTTTTTAGGTGTGTGTTAAATAAATAGGCCTTTTCAGCCAGTAGGTAACCCTGGGCGTTCAGCTCGCGGACTTTGGGCAGCTCCGCACTGCGCGACAATGCGGACTTACACTTTTTATCTTCTTCGCGCGCTCAATATACGTTATCGCGCGCGCGATAACGACTTTTTGTGACGATCGCAATGCCGAACACGCAGAATTTACAATCTGGCAAAGAATATCTCTCGAGCAGCATAAAACCTTCTCGAAAATGATGATTTTGTTCATTTTGCTAAAAAAACTCCTCAGGATGTCATTTAGATGTAGTTTTGTGAGCAAGGAGTCACTTTTTTTTTTTTTACAATTTTTTTAAAGAGGAAGGAAGTTCCCCAGAGTCTCCAACTTCCTGGTCCTGTCCTTTGTCTTCACTGTCTTGTTATTGTGGGTGGCCTGGCCATGTGGGTGGCTGCCGTTTTGTGAAGCCAGGCATTGTGCTTTTGCCATAGGCCTGCATTGTCTGTCTTGTCTTCCTTTTCTTGTTGTTGTGGGTGGCCTGGCCATGTGGTGGCGGCCATTTTGTGGGACCAGCCACTGTGCTTTTGCCATAGGCCTCCAAGCGTGCGGCCCAGTCTGCCAGTAGGCCCAGAGGTAGCCATCATGGGTGCATAAAAACTGTTTCTGTGTTGTCTGTTGAATTTTAACATCATTTAGGGCATGGATGGCATTGGATTGAATTGCAAAATGTGGTTTTTGGGGTGGTATTTCAGTTTTTTGGTGTGTGTTAAATAAATAGGCCTTTTCAGCCAGTAGGTAACCCTGGGCATTCAGCTCGCGGACTTTGGGCAACTCCGCACTGCGCGACAACGCAGACTTACACTTTTTATCTTCTTCGCGCGCTCAATATACGTTTTCGCGCGCGCGATAACGACTCTTTGTGACGATCGCAATGCCGAACACGCAGAATTTACAATCTGGCAAAGAATATCTCTCGAGCAGCATAAAACCTTCTCGAAAATGATGATTTTGTTCATTTTGCTCAAAAAACTCCTCAGGTTGTCCTTTAGATGTAGTTTTGTGAGCAAGGAGTCATTTTTCTTTTTTTTACAATTTTTTTAAAGAGGAAGGAAGTTCCCCAGAGTCTCCAATTTCCTGGTCCTGTCCTTTGTCTTCACTTTATTGTTATTGTGGGTGGCCTGGCCATGTGGGTGGTGGCCATTTTGTAAAGCCAGGCATTGTGCTTTTGCCATAGGCCTGCATTGTCTGTCTTGTCTTCCTTTTCTTGTTGTTGTGGGTGGCCTGGCCATGTGGTGGCGGCCATTTTGTGGGACCAGCCGTTGTGCTTTTGCCATAGGCCTCCAAGCTTGCGGCCTAGTCTGCCAGTAGGCCCAGAGGTAGTCATCATGGGTGCATAAAAACTGTTTCTGTGTTGTCTGTTGAATTTTAACATCATTTAGGGCATGGATGGCATTGGATTGAATTGCAAAATGTGGGTTTTTTGGGGGGTCTATTTCACTTTTTGGGTGTGTTAAATAAATGCCTTTTTTGCGTGTGTATGTGTTGTTGTTGTGGTTGTTGTGTAACTTTCCAAACTGTTTTTAGCCATGTGGATTTTAGTTTTTGCATTAAAGCTGTGTGTGTTTTATCAGGCATCCTTTGTCTGGCCATATAGGCCTGCTTGAGTTCATTGTTTGCCGTGCCTTGTGCCTGTGAGTGACCATGTGGCTGGGGGCCATTTTGTGGTGGTAGTTAGTAGTGTGCTGTTTTTGCCACATAGGCCTGCGTGTCTTTCCATTGTTCCTCTTGTCTTACTGCTTCCAAATCCATCCCCATTGCCAGCTGCAGCTCCCTGATGCTGCATCCATCCCACGTGATGCACAAATTTAGGCCAAACAGGCACCACTACATTTTAGTTTTTGTTCTTTGCTATTCTTATTCTTCCTGAGTGTACACACTACACAGTACACCAGGAAAGCCCTGGCCTTGTTGTCAAAGTCTCATAAATAGCTACACTGTTGTTGTTCACTGAGTTTCTAAAATTTTATAATTGAGACAACCACACACTAAGTTATATATTATATTAGTTTGATTTGTGCTATCGTTTGACTGATGTTCTTCTGGCTTTTTTGCTTTTAGGTGCACAAAAGACTGAGGAGGAGGTGTGTCATCATTGCCCGTTGTACTGCCAGACAGACATCCTGCTGCTGTACACAACGTGACGTGTGACCTGACCAGACATCTCTGCAACTTGTGCAACTGAGTGCTGCTGACATCTGAAGAAGATGGGCCCAAAGAAAGCAGGTACCAGGTCCTCCAGTACCAAGAAAGTTGTTATTGAGAAGAAGGAACAGAAGAAGGAAGTGACACTTAAGTCTGGTGTGCCGTCCAATACCTTTTTTGGGAAAAACAAAATTACGCCTGCAGCAGCGGTGTCCGGGGGCAAGCTGGGGGCAGCACCTCCGCATCAGTGGGCCCAACCCACCAACCCAGGCCCAAGCACATGAGTGTGGAAGAGGTAGCCAGCCTAATGGTGGAAAGCAGTGATGCTGAGCCTGAGATAAACTTATCGCTATCTCAAAGTAGTACCCAATCAACGCAGGAGGAAACACAGCAGATAAGTGGTCAACAACAACAACAGCCGCAACCACCGCCCGCAATAGTAGTTGTTGTTCCTCCCGAAGTAGGGGCAGTTCAGGAAATTGAGCCTCATGCAGAGGTAGAAGAAGAAGCCACTCATTCAGAAGATCCATTGTCTTCCAAATCTCCAGCAAGGAAAAGGAGGGGTAGTCCATCAAGTTCTTCGCCAAGCCCCCTTCTGATGATCTAGATGCCACTTGGAAGCCACAAACTGAGTCTGAGAGGGAGACACATCCCAAGACCAAGCTAGGGAAAAGGAAGGTTCCAGAAAGCCTTACACTTATGGAGGTCGATGTAGAACAGCAGGATGATGATGATGAGCCAGTCATCACGAACATCACTCCCGGCCCCGAGGAGATGGAGACCAACATTATTACCCTATCCAAAATTGCTGCGAGGGATGTAGCACGCACACCTCCACAGGTAACACCAACACGACCTACAGCTTCCATATTTGCATTAGCAAAGGCCCGGCAGCGACCTACATCCAGCACAACCACCACCTCAGTAGAAGTAGGTAGTGGTACAGCACAGAGTCAAATTCAACACACACCCTCCAGTTCATCCGGCATTGGAAGTGGCACCTCCAGCAGGAGGCAAAAGTTAAGCTCCCCAGTTTGGGACTTCTTTACGGTTAGCGAAAAGGAGGAGAACATTGCTATATGCTCCATTTGTAATACCTCTGTTAGTCGTGGTAAGCTTGGTACAAACTATGGTACGGGAGGCCAAATAACCCATCTGAAAAAACACCACTGGATCAGCTGGGAGGACCACCTTCGCGACATAAAAACTGCAACCATTGGTGTTGGTGGGGATAAAGGAGTAGAAGATCCGATCACGGTGGAAGAGGAAGGACAGGGAGACATTCTCTCTGGTAGTGGTACACAAAGTCTCCCTGTCCCCAGCAGTGCATTGTTAACGTCGCCCACATCTTCAGCAACATCTCAGTGGCACAATAGTAAGAGTCAGCCTGAGACAGCAAGGAGTACCGCAATGAAAAAAAGTGCGTTGTTGAGCCTAAGAGAAAGGAAAACCATGCAGCCTACCATTATCAGCATGTTTGGGGGGGAGGGGCAGTACGAACGCAACCACCCAATAGCATGTTTGTACAATGCGAAGCTGGCTAAAATGTTAGCACTGGACCTTCTCCCTTTTTCTTTTGTTGAAGGGGTGGGTTTTCTGGAATTTGTGACAACCATCTGCCCAAAATGGCATGTTCTCAGCCGCTACTATTTTGCCAGAGTTGCTGTTCCAGCACTACATCACGACGTGCTGGAATTGCTTGGAAAAGCCTTGAAGCAGAGTGCTGTTCACAGTATCCACCTGACAACAGACATGTGGACCAGTTGCCAAGCCACAGATTACATGTGCATCACTGCACACTGGATCTCTTTTGCGGGGGTTAGAGAACAGATATCTGCTGGTGTTGACGCTGCTGAGATTTTTCATGCCACTCGCAAACATGCAACTGTAGCCATGTTTGCCATGGAGAAATCTCATACTGCTGCAAACATTTTGGAAGAGTTTAACAGCAAGGTCTTTGAGTGGCTGCGCCCAAGAGGGTTTAAGATTGGTTTTGTTGCCACGGACAATGGCAGTAATATAGTCAAGGCCATGGGCGATGGTGGCTATTTCAGGGTCCCGTGTTTGGCACACTGCATTAACATTGTTGTTCAAGACTTTCTGAAAAATTAATCCAAACTCAGCAACTTACTGGCCACCTGCAGAAGAATATGCACACATTTCAGCCATTCTTTTAAAGCCCGGAAGCAGCTGAGGGTCATTCAACGTGAGCATAAAATGCCAGTCAAAGCACTCATCCAGGAGGTGCCAACATGTTGGAACTCAACTTATTACATGCTTGATCGTCTGTTTGACCTGTACATACCACTCAATGCTTATGTCATGCAAAGATTAGGGGAACCTACTGTGAGAGGCATGACCGTTGAGATGGGTCAATGGGACCTCATTAAATGCCTGACAGAGATGCTACTTCCTTTTGAGATCTTCACACGTGAAGTCAGCAGGGCGGACTGTACTATGGGCCAAGCTATCCCATTGTTGCACATGCTAGAGCAACAGCTGAAGGAGGTGTCTGAAACGTAAGCAGGTGTGGATGACAAACAAGACGCATATCATTTGGCGGAGTCCTTAGCCGCTCGCTTATCTGAAAATACAAGGATTAAAAATAACATTGTGTTACAACAACATTACATTACTGCCACAATTTTGGATCCACGGTACAAAGTATTTCTGAACAGTAAGGCAGTAATTCCTTTTTCGGAAGTGGATGTTGCCAACTACAAAACTTTGATAGCTGAGGAAGCCACTAAGTTCGAAAACGAACGGCTGGTAATTACAGGCCCCCACCCCAGGCCATAACAAGTACTACAGGGCATCCAGAGTCAAGTTCTACTTCGGAGCCTGAGGGCAGTGCGTTTGCCTCCCAGCAGTCACTGACACCAACACTACCAATAACACCAACAACAGCAAGAACAGGATCATCCACAGTACAATCGGCAACTGATTGGTTTCTACGGCAGGGGTATGGTAAGTCCAGTGCTGATGCAAAGGCAAAACAGGCCGAGCACATCGGAGCACCCCTGAACATTGAGCGGACGGTCCAGGCCTATCTGGATGACCCAACAGAGGTCTTCATGGATCGAAACCCATTGGTGTATTGGTATGGGAAAAGAAGCCAATGGACAGTGCTCAGCAGGCTGGCGATAAAGTATCTGGCTTCCCTGTCGCAAGTGTCTCTTCTGAGCGTGTTTTCAGTGCTGCTGGTGCCATTGTAACTTTGAAAAGGACCAGTCTCTCGCCCAAAAGCGTGGAGAGGTTAACCATGATCAAAATGAATCAGCACTTTATACCACCCGATTACAAAATACGTGAATCACAGCAGGAAGAGGAGAGCGACTTCGATGACTTAAGTAGTGGGTTACAGGACCTACTTCTGTCCGAACCACCAGAGTTTGAGGACGAGCTCCTCTTCCCTGACAACTAGGCTTTCAAATTGTTACTTTCTTCCTTCCTTTATTTGTCTGAGTATCTGTCTTTCTGGTTCAAATCAAATCACAACAAATCCATCACCACCGTCTTCTCTTTTTATTTCCCTATTGGAGTTGCACGTCTGTGCATTTAACTGTCCACTCTTCAGAGTCCTGCTTCATCTTCTTGACTCGCCCTAATTACATTTCCATCAAGCCAGACATTGGAGTACAAGAAATGTTGCCTTTAACAGTCCCTCCATAAGAAGTGAAACGTGACTATAGCTATCCTCCGTCTTGTTTCCGAGCCGAAACTCATCACTGTCCGAAGGCTACCGCCTCTGCAGGCATCCACAACTCTTCACTGTCAGAACTTGGGCAGGCATCCAAAAATAAACTCATCACTGTCAGAAGGCTACAGCCTCGGCAGGCATCCAAAGCTCATCACTGTCAGGACAGAAGGTACTTGGCAGAGAAAGACAAGACTCTTCGAAGAAACTTGCTGACATTTCTGCAAACTCAATTGACCAGCAATGACCGCTACCCAGGCCGCGGCCCATCACAGCACTGACCATGTGAAGCAACTTAAACTGCGACAAAGTGCCACAGATGAATAAGACGAAAACCGAAACAGCGATTAACACTCAAAATGAATGTGGCGTAATAATGAGGCCACTGCCTCGTTAAAAAAAACACACACACCTGTCAGAACTAGGCATCTGATGATCTGACAGCCAAAGAGAAGAGCAAGACAGATAATGATGACATGCATTGGATGCTTTCTGACTCTGAGTGATTGCTATTGTTTGTTGTGTTGATGTTGTGCATGAAGTCGAACTCTACTAGTTAATCTACAAAGTGAAAGTGACTCAAGTGACAGTCAATGTTTCCCTTCTTGTTGTTTAATAACCAAATTGTACTCCTACTACTGCAGGTGCAGGCCAATATCTGTTGCAATTTTTTAATATGGAATATGGACTTAATCGGAGTCACTACAGACTGAGTTGGAGTTGGACAACACGTACCACACCATGATGATGACCATACTATCTTTGCACGCAGTCAGTCAGTTGGATCGGAGATGATTGAAGGAATAACTGCGTTTCATGAAGTGGAATAAAAGGTAAACACAACAATTCAACAAGAAAGTAAACACAGCAGACCTACATGTCCATGTAGTGGTGGAGTCGAGTGTAGTCATATGACTGACAGCGGCGCATTGATTTAGTCACTTAATTTTGAAAATGCTAGGTTGCTGTATATGCCTTTTGTCTGGCTCTGTCAAAATTTAAGGTAAATGGAGGTTGGGTCACGGGCTGGTGCTGTGGTGGGCCTGTTCTGTCCTGTTGTTGTTGTAGCTTAATGCTGTAAACAGAATAGACACGATATATCCAAGCCGCCTCAGTCTGAAAGTGTTCTCTCTTCTCTTCTTGGACTCCACCGTAATTGATGCTTTTTTTTTATTCATTGATTTTTCAATACCCCTTTTGTTTTTCCATCTACACTTACAGGCCGGCCTTTACCCTGTGCTATACTGGGAGAAACAACTCACACTTACCTTACCAATCCGCATCAGGCAGGCAGTGGCACCCAAGATTGATGTGCGGAGCGTCCATGGAAGATAGGACCAAGAGGAATGACGAGATTCAACTCCACAATTTGACCAGGATAATACAGTAACTTTAGTATCATTCATCATTCGTCTTTTAATTAATTTGATTCCTTTTTTCTCTTCAATCATTACGACTGTGTGTTGTGTTGTTGTTTGTTTGCTGATTGATCCCTACAACAATTTTTTCATTTTCTTTGCTATCTTTAAAAGTAAGCCCGGTACAACATGGAATTTGGGTCTCTCTGAGGGCATACAGGCAAGGCAAATTGCATAGAATATACTGCTGCCCTGTACTGTCTAATTGTCTAGTAGTAGTTAGTAAGTACTACTCATTAACCATCAAGTTATCTTCATCATCATGCATGCATTTCCTTTTTCTCCCTTTATAGATTTATTGGATAAGATCATGGTCGTCTGCCAAGATTGCGCTTTGCTTTTGTTGTGTCCATGCGTACTGTTTTTCTTTGTCAAACCTTTCCCCAAACCCCCTTCCCATTCATTCATCAAACCCTAACCCTCTTCCCCTGGGCTGTGATTTATAATGAGGTGTGATGTGACTACATTAAATGTACACTAATTGATCACACGCTTGCTGGGGCAGATGTGGGGAAAGCAACACTAATTCAATTTCAAGGCAGGGCGAGGATCTTCTTCTGCTTGCCCACCCATGCTCAGTCTATGTGCAAGCCAATTTGTTTTCCAAAGGGACCGTCACCTAATATATCATAATTAATTGCCGGCATTGATTGGATTCATCATCAACATTCTACCACACAGCAGTAAAGGTTACGAATTACGATTGTGTTAAGTTAAGTGACTCACTCGACACAACTACAGTTTGTAACTTCTTGTACTAGGCTGTCCCCGCCACCATTATGTTTTATTTTACTTTAGCAGGTGCAATATTGTTTGTTTGGCAGTCTTCTTCTGTACTATACTTTACTTCGTTCTACTACTCCTCCCACAGTCGCTCTCAGGCAAGTGACTGTCTCTTTTTTATTTTTTTTGCAAATGCTACTGCCAGTGTCTACTACTACCACCACAACCATGGCATCTTCTCCATTCTCTTGGGAAACCATGCAGCGATCGCTGTGCCGAACTTAATCATCATGAATCACAGGTAAGACTAGTTTGGTGGGAGGTATAATGGACTAGGAGAAGAGACTGACAGTACTAGTAGGACAAATAACTCAGTGAGGGGTACCGCATCTATCTGTTTGTGTTACATAATCGGCAGATTATTTAAATCAAACACTGGCTGCGGCCCTGCAGCATCAAGGAAACCATGTGACGTAAATTCAGTAAAACAGTAACCCCCACAAAACATTAACATTATATGTTTAAGTATAAATATAATTTATTACCCTAACAAAAATAAACTATCCCACACCTGACCCACCCCTCTCCCTAACCCAACCAATGACCAAAACGAAAAAGTCCAAACAATGTCCATAAACCCCAACGCCCAATTCCCACCCACCAACAAAAGGAATAAAAAAGGGGCAATCCAACGGGGTCCTATAGTTCTTATATTCGGCGGGATTTCAGGTGTTTGTCCACCAGGATCTTCACCCGCTCCTCTAGTTGCTCCTCTATGCATGAAATCCGGAGGAGCATCTGGCGGGGAAATGCCCTGCAGTGGCATCCAGGGTGGGGGGCAGCAGTGCTGGCTGTTAATGAATTGCGGCGGCGGGTGGCTGCCTGACCGCGGCGACGTACCACTGGAGGTGGGGCCTGGCTGGGGCCCGGGGCATCGGAGGAGGCTGCAGCTGCTGCCGCCTCCTCCTCCTCCTCCGCCTAAGCCACCAGCCGCCGGTACTCTTCGCAGATGGCCTCCAGTTTCCGGCGCCGGGCCCTGGCTGCCAACTCCTTCCGGGATGGTTTTTCTTGGAAAGGAGGAGCTATATCAAGAAAGAAAAATAACATTGTTGTAACCAATACTCTTAGCAAAACAGTAACACAAAATTAATTCAACACATAGTGGCACAGTAGCACTAGCAAGAAGCACAGTACATAACATTTGTGGTAATAATCTATCCTCCCACTTCCTCGGCCTCTAACATTTGTGGGAGTTTTAGGCATCATACTAGCACTATGGACTCCAGTACACAGTACACCAGTCTTCTTCTTATCTCTAGTTTAGCGAAATTACATAACCTGGTTGTAGCCGGCATGCCAGCTCAGTCAGCTATGCTTGCACCCAAGACAAACATACGACTCATGACGCAGACTCACGTTAGTTTTATTTACTACTGTCTGCAGGTGGGGAAGCTCGTATATGGGACGACGACATAAGGTCAGTAGCGGTCGGTGGTGGGAGTGCTGCCGGGCGGTGACGTGGGGAGGGGCAGGGTGGGGGGTAGTAAACTATGGATTACTGCCAATTACAGGTAAGTAAACATATAAATAAATAAAACTAATTTCGTTGCACGCACTGCATCGCATTTGGCGGTGCAGTGCGCACAATGACATTCGCTTTATTTATTTTTATGTTTAGTTACCTGTATTTGGCTGTAATCCATTGTTTACTACCCCCCACGCTGCCCCTCCCCACACATCACCGACCGGGAGCACTCCCACCACCGACCGCTACTGCATAAGGTACTTTGTTTTGATTGACTGTGTAACCAACAGATAGGCCACCCTTTGCAGGCTGGCTGACACATTCGAAAATAAATTAACATAGGGAGGGAGTGGGCCTCAGAGTCGAAGGAAGGCGCTTGATAACTAACTATACACAATATATATGATGTGCTTGCAAACTACTGTGAGTCAACTGTATTCTGAAAATACAACTTGTATTCCCCTCGGCTTTGCTACTCTGGCGCGGTTTCTTTTACATGCCCTTCAAACTAAGACTCTGCATCCCGTGACAGTCTCCACCTATGCTGTCTATGATGAATACATACAGGCATCCATCCATTCTAAGTAAATGTCTATCATTCTTCTTAATCTCTCCACAAACCTTAGTTTGTTTCACCAACAACCACCCATGCGTCCACTCCTTCCTTGCTTGCCTTGGCTTTGAGTTTCACCCAAACACCGCTGATGATTCTTGCTATCCCCAGTATCCACCCATACTGTGTCACCCACCCAGGCAGGCATCCATTCTTCTTTCACCTTTCACCCATCCTTCAACAACACATGCATCTGATTCCTATCAGCCACCTATGCATGCTTCCAACGTATCCTTCTCTGCCAGTCATATTACATCTCGCCTGTCCTTCCTCTTTCCACCCTTCTTTCCCTTTTTGTTCAACACATCCATCAAGGTCATCTGATCTGACTTTTAGTCTTCTCCATAAAACTTTCACAGCTGAGTTGGAGTCAGATAGAAGAGGCCATTGGTTACTCAACTCACGCTGCTAATGCTATTGCTAATGCATTGCTAATGCTAAGTAAAGGGTGTCTTCTTCAACCGTTGTATAATGTTCACTACAACTTCATACCTAATAAGTCTCAACAACAGTACAGTGAGTGAAGTGAACACCCTTCCAGCTAGTGCAATGTCAATAAGTAATGAATATAACTTACCACCGCCCGCCACTGCTGCTGGCTCACCCCCTGTAGCTCCTGCAGGTGCCGCATCTCCTGCCCCCTCCGGAATGGCCGCATCGCCATCGCCGCTGGCCCCGCCGGCACTGGTGGTCGTTAGTACGCCTTGAAAAAAACATGACACATTTTTAGATGCCTGTACACCTCCCCCTATTTATTCGTTTTCACTAGCAAGATTGAAAAAAAAGTTAATACATACATATACAACATACATCACTAGTCCAAATCGGGTAGAGTAGAGTCAGTAGACACTAGTAGTGTTATGGTCCCTAGGGTCATTATTATAGTCTACTTTACTCTTTGCAAAGTTAGCCTGAGCCATGCAACCATTTTTCACTTCATGTCTTTTGCGCATGTTACCTCGCAGCTTGTTGTGCAGTAAGACGCCTTTTTGAGCCCACATGAGCTCATACAGCTACTGTCTGAGCGTTGCGTACCAGAGGTCGAAAAACAAGCCACTTTGTTATGGAGTTTGGTTAGTCCGTATTGCTTAGCCATAAGTAACATGTTACACTTTTTGGCATGACTGAGAAATGCTTGCATTATACTATCTAACGCGCACCATTTTTCTCATAACAGGCAGAAGATTCCCTACTACGAACCAGAGATTTGCAGAGCTTATGAATGATGCATGATGCATGTAACCAGTACTTCTACGTTCTACAATGAGGGGTCTCCCAGAATTTGCACAGATCTTTTGTCTTCTATCATGCACTTGTAACAATGTTTATTGTTTTATTCTTATGCATTTTGCTGTTGGAGCTGGCTGTAGTACACTGAATTTTAAAGAACAACATACAGAGCTTGTTAGTTGAAAATAAACCTTTTGAACTTACACATAGACTCTGTGGTATTTGATGTGGTGGTGGTGGTGGACTTACACGAGTGAGTGAGCAAAAGGGTGTTATGTTCTGGGTTGTGTAATCATTGGGTATCTTCGGGTGGGGGTTCGGGGACCTAATGAGACACTATAGCTAGTCGGTCAGGGGATTGTGGGTTCACTTCTGACTGAGGTGTGAGGAAGGTCCAACCTCCCATCACCAACATCCTCTTTTCTTATGCATAGTTCTGTATGTGGCTGTGCAGAATCCCCACAACAGTAGTAGTATGTACTATATCCTATCAAAAATAGTCAAATATCCGGTTGGGCATTTTGTTGTTGGTAATTGTCAAAGCCTCAAGATTAAGAAGACTAGAAGAGGACAACCCAAAGGCTGGACTCAGTGGCTAGAGCTATTGGTCAATCTGAGTTTTATTCAAAACCATAAAATAAAGAGTGGCAAACTGGGCAAGCTTAGCTACAGACAGACTAATAGTAGTAGTACAGAGAGTCATAGCAGAGGCAGTTAGAACTTAGAGGCAGGGATAACCAGAATTTAGAAACAGATAGTCAAGTCAAGATCAAAGAAGCTTTTGTAAAAAATAGAATTAGGAAGTGGAACCAGAATTAATAGTTCGGAAAAAATAAGGTGCAGTAAAAGTTAGGGAAATATAATTGTTAATATTAACCACTGGAGGACTTACTGGGGCCAGCAGCAGGGCCCTCAGTAGAGGAGCGGTCCTCTGGTGGTTGTCCCGCCGACTCGGACCCCGTCTTCTTGCCCCTGGGTGCTGCAGATCAGTGATCATGTAAGATGTAATAAAGAAAGAGACAAACATTAATGATTGCTGTGAAACAAATAAATTATCTAAAAACGCTCAAAAAACGTTTTAGGAAACAATAATTGCAATAAAATTGACCTATCTAATCCGATCGACTACTGGCTTGCGGGATTCACGGACCGTCTACTTATTTATGAACACTAATCCAGTGTTCCATTCTGATTGATTCGAATCCAGAACACTAACTAAGCCTAAGTACCACCTGACCTAGCCCACCTATTCCAGACGGGCCAATTGTTCACTAAGTCTGCATTTCCATTTTTTTTAGCCCTCAAAAATGCATAGATGAGATGGAGGACACATGCATAAATTTGTGCATACACCAAATTGTTGGTTGGTTGCGTCTGATGTTCTGCTACTGACTGACACTGCTAAGCCTACCACTTACTAAACAAACTACAAAAGGTTCTACTAAGGACTGGGGTAAGCAGCACTCAGTGACAGAGGATGCGTCACGCAGACCGCTAAAAATTATCAACTAATACTAACTAAACCTAGTATCAATCCATCCACTACTATTTGACAGGAGGACAAAGGAAGGACTAGAGTCTCTCTAGCAATAGCATTACCTAACTTAAGTTCTCTAAAGTAAACTCTTACATAATAATCAGGCCAAGCGAGCGCAAAGTTGCAAACAAGTAAGAGTAGCGCCGAGCACCTGTGTCCTACAATCACAGAAGATTTTGAAACGTAATTTACCTGCATTGTAAGCAGCAGTATTCTTGTTATTCGTAAAAAATTATACACAATACTTATACTACTATATATATTAGCTACTCACCAAGCCCCACGACCTCGACACCTAGCAGGTCCAACATGTCCTGCTCCCGGTCCAGGATGTCTGACCACCGGTGGGCCAGCTGGTTATGGGTACGCCGGACCCCTGAGCAGCGAAACACTGCCCGGCGCACCTTCGCCCACCGGCGGTGACGCTCCTGGGTAGGGTACCCGGAACCTGGCCTGCCGCCTGCTGCCAAGGTCAAGGGGAGGTGGCGCTGCACAAAAAAAACAAGGGCGGCCACTTTCGCCTCGCTAAAAAGCTGCCGGGCTTGCACCCCTGCAGGGCGCAGTCTGCCGCTAGGCAGGCGGCTCTTGGGCGCACGCGCCTTGGCCTTGGAGCCGTTAGTGCTGCTGCTACCCTTTGCCATGGTTCTGGGGTGTGTGGGAGGAGGCGGAAAAGAAAAGTTAGAAGGGAAAAATAAAGTTAGGGGAAGAAGTAGGAGCTTAAAGAAGAAAGTAATATAAAACAGTAGAAAAGTAAAAAAACACAGTAAAAAGTAGAAATAAATGCAAAATATAGACTTAGGCACAGAGAGAGATAGATAATAAATTTAAAAAAATTGAAAAACAGTGTAAAAAACTAAGGATTGCAAAGATTGAGGGAGGATAGAAAAGCAGGCCCAGAACCATAGCATAGAGTGAAAAACAAGATGGCCGCGCCCATCGCGACCGCGTGGGTAAGTTCGCGCGATATTTCTCCCCGAGCACGCAAAAAGCGTCGCGAACATGTACGACGCGTTCCCGAACATGAAATGCCCATCGCGAGCACGCTATACGCGACTCGGAACAGGAAATAAGGCATCGCAAACGGGCGGGACAAGTGAAAAACAAGATGGCCGCGCCCATAGGCGACCGCATGGGCAAGTTCGCGAGATACTATACCCCGAGCACGCAAACAGCGTCCCGAACACGCACAACGCGTTCCCGAAGAAGAAAAACGCATCGCGAACGGGCGCGACAAGCAACTATGCACGCTCGCGTAGCTACGCGTAGCTCGCGTATCGCTTTAACGTCTTCACGTAGCTTCGCGTAGCGCGACTACGCGAACTACACCCAGGGTTAGTCACAGCACCTGTCTTTAAGGGAACTTAACACATCTGTCAAAAAAGTATTTTGTAAACCGCATGCATAGTGACACATGGACCAAGTATCTGAAAGCTGATATGCATATTAATTTAAAGTCCTTCACTCATGGCAGCATGAGTAAGTGTCAGATATGTGTGCCGAACAATCTATGTGACATGTCACACCTTCTACTTTTGGGGACCTGTGCACTCAAGTCTAGTCTGATTCTTTGCAAGCTCCTTGCGCAGCAGGAACACCACATTGTGTGATGCATGGTGGGCGCAACCTGCTGGTCAACAATTACATGGACACATGAATTCACCATGTGTTGCTTTTCGTGTGCCAGCCAATACTGTCACTGACATGCAAGACTATGTGTGTAAGGTGTGTGACATGGTTGTTGCTGTGGGTCCTTCGACACAAGAACCATGCATCCTGAGGCACATCAGAAAGAGCAAAAAGATACAAGCTGGAAATGCAACAGAATGCCCTACAAAACCATGTTGTGCATAATAAGTCACACTGTCGATCTATGCTTACATCTCACATACTTTAATTTAACTTTTTCAATGTGTAATGCATTGTAAAGCATGTATGGAAAGTGGCAATCACCTAAATGGATTGTGTCTGTGCATTAAGGTGTCCCTTCATGTTCAAAAACAATCTACACATGATGCAGGCATTTGTGCACCATGGTGCAAGGGTGCCTGTGCAGGGCCATGTCATCCGATTGTGTGACAATGCATGGGCAAGCACATATAATAAACCAAAACATATAAATATGTTGCATCACTGTGCCTTGAAACTGACTCACTTCTGCGCAGCCAAAATATTTGCAGCACTTTCATATTGAAATGGGCCTAGGTGTGCCATGCACAATCAGGGAAAGTGTGCATCAAACATAAGTACCCAGGTATCACTTACACAATGCAAGATCTCACACATTTCAGTCAACAAATCATGCACTGCAATGCACCCCCCTGTCATGCACATTAAATGATAGACAACAATTTAAGTGACAGGTGTCACAAACAATGTGCAACTCAATGTTAAACATAACATCTAATTTTCCCAAACAGTAATCTCACTTACAATGTTTCACATGCCATGTATACTCCATTGTCCCAATAGTTAATACAGATGTCTTACTTGCCACTTACAGCTGATCAAGAATATGGCCTACAGACTTGGTTGATGACACCATTTGACACTCCCCAGACTGATCCGCAAAAGGCATACAACCATGCACATTGCCAAACAAGAAAGATCATAGAGAGAAGCATTGGCATGCTGAAGTCCAGGTTTCGGTGCCTGGATTTATCAGGTGGAAGGCTACTGTATTCACCAGAAATGGTCTGCAAGATGATCATTGCTTGTGCAATGCTACATAATACTACATAATATATGTGTGAAAACAAATGTGCCTTGGGATGAAGATGAACAGCCCCCTGAACAAATGGATAATGCTGATGATGAATCAGAAGCAGAAGGACGAGCCCAACTCAACACTGCTGCAGGGATAAGACATCACACTCACATTGTCATTCAACTTTTCACATGATGTTGCTATTCAACATTTGTACCAATAAGCACCAATGTTACCAATAAACCCTCAAATACACATGAAAGCCTTGCATTTGTATACATTTTGTATACAGGTCATAAGATACAACAGCAACAATTGTGAATTGCTTTTATGTCATTTAAATATATCATGTTATGAATCATCCAAATGATTTGTGTATGTAACATGTGTGTACATATGCCTTTGCGTCCCACATAGAACAACATGAAAAAGAAGGTGCTGCATCTGCTTGGGTGTGCAGCCCATTGTTACAGGTAGGACATGTGCAATCATCACGCTATCAACATCTACAGATGTGGCACACAGATTGGCATATGTGCATTGCAACATGTGAATGGATACATACATTCGTCTTTCATAACATGTTCACCTGCCACAAGCAGTGACTGTCAAAATTGAATCTAAGAGGCATTCTCATAAAATGTACACATGTAGAGTCACAGTATGCCAATAGGCAATGTTATAACATTAGCAACAGTGCATAGTATACAATAATGTGATGTGTCACATCACAAATAAGAACATCTCCTATATAAAGTGTCAATACTGTGCACAACTGACCCTGATGAATGATAAAGTAACACCGCATGTTACTGCAAGTACTTTTGCAGAGTCAAGATGGGTCATTTATGAGACACAGACATGCAACGTATTCGCTAACACATGTTGTTCCCTGTGGTTTACTCTGTGCATGCTCAGAAACTGCTGGCATGGGTCGGCAGAAGCACACTTGCACTATGGTGCAAGGATGGATAGGTGGTGTGGATAACATGCTTCGCTGCAGAAAGGGGCTCCTTCATGCCGAATCCAAATTCATTTAGGCAGATCACCTCTTAATATGTGTGATTTCTGATACATTTAAAGAGTGAAAATGTATGAGAAAATAAGATTTTTCACCTCATTGTGGCTTGGGACACCAACGCTGGTGTGGTGTAGCAGTTTAATGCACATATGCATGTATGATTGACCATAAATGTGGGAAATGCAATAATGGACATGTGTGTTGTATGGAAAAGCCACACCAACACCCATGTCCCCCAACATGCAAAGTGTTGCCTGAGAAGTGGCAACATACACAAGCATATGTAAAGCCATGCAGGGTGTATGGCTGTGTCATGGAAAGAAGTGGCCTGCAGGTAGTGCTGCTGTTGCGTGATGCCATGTGATGCACCTGTTGCACAAGTTGCCTGTAAATGTTCCGCAAACATCACACAATTTCATTGTTAAACAACGTTTAGAGACATATCCCATGATATATGTAAATTTCAGAAACAAATTACCAGCCCACAGTGAAATACATGCATTATGTTGTAATGAAACCTTACATCAGCATTACGTGACACATCACTTGCACAATAACACGCATCTTCAATTATTCATAGATAAATCAGGGTTGAGTCACTTTGAAACACAAAACGAGTCACATCTTGGAGAATATTTACGCAACCAAATTAACATGTCACATCTCCTGTACAGATGCATGTTACCGCATGAAGCCTACTGCAACAAAGTTAAAACCCACGTAAAACAGCAACACAGAGAAACGTCACGCATGCAGATGTGAACGTTAAATGTCAATTGCGTCTAAATGACGACGCATCGTCAAAAATATGGCGCAAAACGTAAAAACGTGTTGCATCCATACAGGAAATGATGTAATGACTCAGCCATGCTGAAAATCAGGAAGTACACAGTTACTTTCTCTTTCACTTACTAGTCCTAGGAGTGTTCTTGGTGGAGGAGGCTGTTGTGGATTGTTCTGAGAGTTTGCTGACTTTATACTGTGTTTTGTGCGTGTTTTATAAACTTTTAACATTTATTTGTCTGTGAATTGTTCTCTTAAAACCTTTGTGTTGTCTTAATTGTTGTCATTTGGGGTGAGTGCTTTTTTGGGGTAGATAGGTGTAGGTTAGTTTTTAGGGTGGGATTTCATTTTTTTTGGTAAGTTTCATTTTTTTCACTTTAAGTTTCATTAAACATGTCAGGCAGGTCCAAAAACCTGTCACACAGACAGTTTGGAGGGTTAGTCTGGCTCATTTTTCATTTCCTGCCCAGAATGATCTGCACAGGGGGCAGAGTCAGTAAGATTACTCCCCAAAGGAACGGCGGCAGAGGTGGGAGAAGGTCCAGCACCACATGGCAGGCATTTACGATGGTGATCGAACGGTCCACCAATTAAAGCACTGCTGGCAGGATGTCTTCAGCAGAGAGGGAGACTTGCTGGACTATCTCGGACTGGAAGTCGGTGGCTCTATTGGTAAGTCAATGCCTATTAAAACACATATGTGGCTCATTTACAGGTCTACAGCAACGCCATACATTGCTCTCTCCGTTATTAAATGTGTGGCACTGGTTGAACAAAGGTCTCAGACAAAAGGCCACATGAATACCTATATCATTTTTGCATTTTGGAAGGTCATTGTGCCATACTTATGACACACAACATGAATAAAAATTAAAATGGCATTGCTGTTTATTTACAAGCACCCAGTGCTAAGGGTGCATCACTTTGGGTGATGACCAGCACAGCATTTTGCAGCACCATATTACCAGTGATATGTAAAGGCACCATGTGTGGCATCCAGTGTCCCTGTACATATGGCACATTTATGCCCTGCACTTTTTCCTCACAGGCCTGTTCCATATGTGTTGCTGTGGGTGTTCCCACACAACACCCATAGAACATGAAACATTTGATGATGTTGTTGACATGCCAAAAAATGGAAATACATCTCACTGCCATGCCTCCCCTTGGGAGACATATGTAGGCACAACATGGAGGAATGTATTCATTTATCAAATGTCAGAACATCCTACAATGTGTGCTGCATCCTGCAGCAAACATAGTGCAAGTAAAACAAATATGGTGCTTTATCATGTGCACGAAGGTGTCCATTCATGCACATACACAATCATCTTTGTGGCGTAGACATCCTTGCACCATTGGGCAAGTGTGCCTGCTTCAGGGCATGTCAGATACTTCTGCCCCAGCACAGACAAAATCACAGGGATGCATCACATAATTGTTAAACTCTCAGAAGCCTGTGCTGTGGAAGTGTCACAGTATTGGCAAATTCAAAGGGGCAGTAGTGCCATGTTGCATGACTTTCTTGTAAATGAGTTTCATGGTCTGTAAATTACCTGCATATGTAATGACAATGTCTTGTGCTCAATGTATACACTGTATACAAGTCCAGCATTCACAAGGTCATTGTACATCTGTTCATGTCACCTAGGTGGACCACAGCCATACACACAAGGGGAGGTGGACTTGTTCGAGGACCCCAACGCTACCAGTAAGTATCATTTCTCAATGACTGTGATGATAATAGCCAAGTCTGAAAAATGTATTTGTCTGTAATCAATCACACATGCCACAAAAGGAAGCAGTATGTTCCTTTTGGATCCAAAATCATATGTGAGCTTACATGATGTATCAATAGGTATCACAGGAAACCATTCATCTGGGTCAAATGTGTCAATACACAGTGCTGAACTCAAAATCAACTAGAACTCAGAGACACACATTAAGTCCATACAACATCACATCACTATGGCAAAGGGTGCTCTGGCATTGACTACGTCACAAAAAGCTAACGTTGGCAGAAAAATGCAACTTAGGTTGCTTCAGGCCACATTGTTGGGTCTGCCACTAGTCGTGTACCATTTGATGCAGTTTGTCTGTGCAATGACTGTTGCAGCTGCAAATCACATTTGAGAGATGGGGCAGGTCCCATACCTAACCATTCTTAAATGTGTGGCACATGTCCCAAAATGTATCCAGTGTTACATGCATTTCAACAGTTTTCAAGGGAAGCTAGCCACACTTATCCTTGCACAATGCTATTGCAACATGTGCTGCATTGTGCAGCACACATGGCAAGATTACAATGCCAACACAAGGAGATGATGGACGGAGCGCTGAAACTTTTCAGACACCCACCCTCAGTCAGAGACCTGGGTTGAATCCATCATCGTTCTTTAGCTCACTTCGCCACCCAAGTTCAGACAAAGCAATATGCAAATCAGTCTGGACCCTGTGCCTCATGGGATCAGTTCAGCCCGAACTGCCAAGCCATGTCTTCCATGTTGCCACTGGATTCAAGCTAGCCTGGCTGATGAGGGGTGTTACCCCAGCACAACATAGTGCATGCTTGTCAGCATTCAAACATGTCAATATTTCTTTATACTGTAATGTGAAAACATTTCAGATTTGTAGGGCTCATGTGCCCTTGTGAGTGAGTCAACATGCATGATGGTTCAAGTTCATACAATGTTTCAGTGTAAGTGGAGGTGACTTCAAATGATAAGTATGTGAGAACCTTTATGTACTGTGGGCAAGGTCAGAAAGCTGTGTGGGTGCCAAACTCAAACCTATATTCCATTTGAACATGCCTCCATGTGGTTCTGTGCAGCTGGGTGCTGAGCAGATCATTGTGCATCATGCTGCCTGTGTGTAAGAAAATGTTTCTGAAATTTTGATTTGTGCATTAACTCTGGGTTCACAATGTCAATGGTAATCTTCACATAATTCCATTGTCATGATGTGTCAGTGCAGTGTATGTGGGCATCAAAGCTGGGCATTCAACTCTGCACCAACAGCAAACATTGCTGATTTATACTACACCACACTCCATTTGGAGTGAGAATTTTTCATGAAAAGTCAACAAATGCAGTGTTGGGGATAAGAGCGGATGCTGCTAGTAGACTTACCTTCCTCAAAAATTGTTTTCCAGCTCCTGCTGCTGTCTCCACTCGGCTTACGCTACTCAAGTTCAACTAACATGAGGCACGGCATTGCGCATGGTGTACTGCGTGAAGACATGCCTGAACCTATGAAATACAATGATAGTGTCAGACATGCCTACACGCAGTATGCCATGCGCAATGCCGTGACTCATGCTCATTTGACTTGAGTAGCGGAAGCCAAGTGGAGACAGCAGCATGAGCACGATAATGCTTTTGGAGGAAGGCAAGTCTACCAGAAGGCCTCACTACGCAGGAGGGGGTGGGTGAGACAAGGGGTTTAAAGGGAGGGTGGGCGGGGTTGCATTGGGGGTGCAATGTTTGACTCTTCCAGGCCATGTAAGTGTGTGGAATTTCATGGAGTATTGCAGTTACTCCATTGATTTCCGCGGAGTACAACGACGCAAGCTCCGCCCAGGCTTAGTGTGCATCCAGGATATCTATTTTACAAACATTTAGCAACATCACATGTGAGCAAGTTCACATTTTGCACAATAATATGTGGTATATCCATCAAACCTCTGATGTTTAGGTGACGTGACATTGTAACAATCAGTCACTTTCAATGTCCGAAATTAGACTAGTACAGATAGTATACAACAGATGTCTGAGATTGTCAGTCTGCCTTGTGGCATGCTATGATGTGATCATTGTGCATTGTTAAGGACAAGTTAAAATGTGTATTCACACCATCATTCTACATCTTGTAGTCCGGAACTGCCTTCTGAGTCCTGACTGTGTGTGAATGGATTTGTTTGTCACAACTGTTTTGATGGGGCATCAGCATGAGGCATAATTTGCTTTCACCAAACAAGTGTTTTCACAGAGGATTAGTGTATGTACACAATGCCCTAGTCAGGATTGTTGTACAAATGTGATGTATTGAGGAGTGAACAATGTACACAATACACAAGGATATTAGTGTCGCAGGTAGGGACATGTGTCCCTACATCATCAATACATAGGTAGTTTCCCTTGCTAGTACTTCCTGGCATGCTGCATGTCTTTCAACATTGGGAGTGGCATTCAAGAGATGTGGCATCATTGTTGCACCACAGAGCATGTTGGTGCTTATTTCCAGGCCCCTTGTGCCGCCGGTGCCTCATTTTGAAAATGGTGAAAAGTGACGTACGGGCGGCGCAAGGGGCTTGTAGATAAGCCCCTTTGTCGGCACCACGCTGTGGCACTTTCTGATCACAGCACAAGTTTCCTGGCATGGATCCCCTGACTAGCTGAATGTATCATGGTGCTGCATAGTACTTACAATTTGTGAGAACTGTTTGGATACCATAATGTATGGCTACTAGTTAATTACGGCTCTGAGTGTTTTTATCAATTGTCTTCCATTACATCTTTTACTTTTCTTAATAATATGAGGTTCAGCTGATAGCACAGTATGTGATGCACAACCTTGCTGTGTGCTGTTGCTGTGTGTTTCCCACACAGTGATCAGATGTTTGGCACAATTTTCCTAGTCAGCATCTCCAATGTACTCATGCATTGACTAGCTTTGAATGTCAGTTATGAACACTTTGACTAACACATGTGTACTTCTTGTCCAACAGACAACATGACTGCTGAGGAGGAACGGGCTTTCCGAATCAGAAAGACATGCTACTTACACATCTGTGAGGTAGCAAAGGGGTTCTGTGGGGTGGCTTGTCTTTATGAAAAACAGAAGGCAGCAAAAACATGGGTCTCAACTGTTCCTGCCAAGAGGAAAGATAATGGACATGGAAAGACGGCCTCCAAGGACATGGGCAATGGAGGTGGACATGCTTGCAGGCTGGACCGTCAACCGCACCAACACCAGGCCCCAAACAGACTGCGCACGCAAGTGCTGGGCACTCTTGTGGTCAGGGGATGGCCACACAAGATGTTGACTTTTTTAAACTGAAAATACGTGGTTCGGAACTGCAAATGGCAACTATCTTAAAGAAGATGGACCAACTTCAGAAGTCTGTGGACACAATACTGGCAAAACTGTAGTGGCCATTTTGTTTACCTATTTTATGTAATTTTTAATTATACTTTAGTATGGTTATAGTGTAGGTGTAATGTAGAGTAGATTAGGTACTCATAGGTAGTGTAGTTAGTATTTTTCACATGTTAATAGATTTACATTACTTTCTCCATTCTCATTCTTTAATACTTTGGGGTGGGTGGGCAATTTGGGGTTTTATAACATCTTTCTTACTTAACAGAAAAAACAAGAAAATACAAAAAAATGTATTTATGTGCTTTAATACTTGTTAGCTTAGCTCATGTGTAGATTAAGTATGTGTATGTCCATTGTGCATTGATGTGTTAAGGGTGGGTGGGGGTTGATGCTTTAGTGGTCTAACGTGATACATTAATAGCATAGGATAAGTTAAGTTAAGTTATGTAGGTAAGTCATAGTTAGGTTAGATAGATTTTTAGATAGAGATGTAGGTTTTAGGATTATTTAGGATAAGGTTTTTAGATAGATTTATTAGTACTTTTAACTATAGTTGTTATTGTTATTAAAATGAGAAAATTGCCCTATATACTCTTGTACATTGATGGGCAGCATTCCAATTAGAATAATTTTGTTTTTTGACAGATTAGGCACATACAATGTAATCGGGATTGTGTGTTTGTGTGATAGGGCATTGCAAATGTAGTATGGTGAAGCATATTTTGTCTGTCCTTGGACATGTGATTTCAACACTTGAGACTCGACATTTTGGGGCAGACACTCTTGGGCGTTGTCAGACATGGGACTATCATTTTTCAGCTTGCAATGCAGAGAACATGTGCATGTCTAAGTGACAAGATTCCGTGACATCAATGTTGAGTGCTCTTCTATCTGTGAAATTAGGTGTTAATACTTACACAGATGGACAGCACATACACACTCCACATTGTCAGGCTAGGTGTTGTTTGACCCATTTCATGAAAATGCTCAACAAGATAGTGTATTACGAGTGGTAAATTAAGGCCACTGCTCACCACAATGGCTGCAAACAGGACAAGTTGAGTGGTAGTGATGGTGTATGGAGTTCAGAGAAACTACTTTCCAGACATCTTGGTTACTAGTATGATTTCTTACACTTGCTGTGGCTATGTTGATCATTTTACACAGAATAATTTGAGATTCAATTGGCAGTAGTTGAGCATGTATTTGCAACATCAACATTGTGGTCCTTTCAAGACAAATATTGAGTCATTACACACACTGTCACAGGTGCTCAAATGTATTTACACGTTTCAAGAAAAAGGACAAAGGGTAATTAGCACAACATAGAAGAAAGAGACATTGATCTTTGAACACGGCTTTGTATGCTGCAGTCATGTTTCCAGGGGTGTGAGGAGTGACGAATCATGTTGTCAAGTAGTGGGGTAGTGCAGTCAATGTTAGTGGCACATTGTTATTGAATTTTACACAAAAGGACAACCATGTAGGAGAGGTACATGTGTACCAAGTACGAAGAGGACATTGACTCCTGGGTAAAATACAGCAAAATTGTGGTCAAAGTACTTTTTTGACACAACACATGTGACATGGTGAAATTTCAGTGTCCTGTCTCTCGCTTGAAATGTGTCTCAAACGAGTCATCTTCATCTAATGACTCTGCTTGATGCTCTGTTGGCTCTGTATTTGCTGGTTGCGGGTGACAAGTGGAACCAACATCTGGGCCAGAGGAGGTTTGAGGCATGGCTGCATCAGCATTTCCCTGTGACAACATGTTGGGCATTAGTGCATTAATTATTATTTGCTGATGACAGTTACTAAATCCATGTGGTAGGCAGACATTTTGGCAAGGAAGGTATCTTGCTTCTGCTGCATTTCACGTAGGATTTGTACAATTTGCTCAAGATGTTTGCCCACCTCTCTGGTGCCACTTTGTGTGGGCATTTGTTCATGCCTCAGCCTCATTACACCTGAGATGTTGGCCAATGATTGAACAAGGCCAGGTGTTTGATTTTAGTTGAGTTGATCCTCCACAAGGTTGTCAGGTTCAGAGTTAAGGCATCTGAGGATGGCCTGTAGTGTACCTCCCACACTATCCACAGCCACATGGACCTCTTTCAGGAGCTCACGCTGTAGTCCCACAGCAGTTTGTTGGAAATGTAGCTGTGTATCCTCAGAGACCTTTTGGGGATGTGCACTGACAGATGCAGTTGTTGAACTTGTTTCTGGTCCATCTTGAGCAGCAACAACATTGTTGTCGCTCTCACCAGGCAGAGAAGGTGAGCGTAAGGTTGACAGGATTAAGGGTATCATTATCTATGGTGGGCAGATTCTCACCACTCTCTTGGAAATCAGGTGTTTCATCAACCTGTTCTGATGTTGTAGGTGCAGCCGCTGCTAAGAGATGGAAATGTGTTACTACTGCTTGCATGTTGATTTGAGGAAAAGTTTTCTACACAGGTTAACATGTGTTTTTCAAAAATGTGATTGCTGTGTGGCAAGCAAGATCTCATTATTGTAATGCTGACCTAGGAGCAAGACTTATGCCCCCTTGCATCATCATTGCACCACTTTTTGTGATACACCAATGGCGCAGTGTTGTGGCACATAATTTCAGGGACACGTGAAACCACACTGCCATGCTAATATTTATCTTGATGGTCTGGTACCCTTTGCAGGCAACACTATGAAGGCACATTTACTAGTAAATGGTATTGCAAGGTGTTAGCCTCCTTTGCTGCACACCATACTACACCCTTCTGAGATTTAGGTCTCCAACATCTTTGCAACATTATGGTGCATAAATAGTATTCACCCTGCACAGGCACTGAGGGGGCTCTTTAGAAGCCCCTTGCGCCACCAGTGCATCACTTTTTCACATGTTTAAAGTGACACACTGGTGGCGCAAGGGGCTTGTGAATAAGGCCTTAAAGTTGTCGGCACAGTGCCAAAGCAGGCACCCTTGCATTATAGTGCACAGCTGTCTGCATTGAGGGGAAAATTGTTTATGTGCAGGGAGAGACACCTTCTTGCACATACACATTCAATGGCATTTGTATATTTCTTTGTGAGCTGCACAACACAACACAAATGGCAACAGCATGAAAAAAGATTTAGAACATTTGCACATTTACCAACATTTTGCAAATGTCTGTTCAGCTTCTCACTAGTTTTTTTTTTTGTTCTACAACATTTTTCAGCAAGCATTGCGAATATATTGCAGCGTCAACACCCACTAAGTGTTGCAATTGTACACCCACATGAACACCCATTGCCTGCACCTTTCACAATGAGTATGCATGGATGGGTGACATATCTACAAAACCGCGCAAAGCCTTGTGAAGTGGCTTAACACTACTTTGTGAATGTGCCAAAGACCATATTGCCAGAAGTATTTCCCTATAGGTGACGGGGGTTTGGGATTTGGCTTGTGAGAATGCCCCTTTGTGTGTATGGTCCATGCCATGGGTCTTGCTTTGTGTTTTCACATGCAACAGCTGACACTTGATTTGACATTTTGTTTTAGAATTTCTTAAGCTGGGTATGCGTCATAGGCCTAAGGCTACACAAGGTACGCATATGGATGCACAATAGAGTTTTTTATGGATTTGCTGTGACTTTCAAACTTACAATGCATGCAGCTTTTCTGCAACACACATGGAGGGAAGGAGACAGCTATTGTGAGTTATTGTGTGCAGGAAGGGTCACATGCCTGCACTAAATCAATGAGTCACGCAACACAGGCACCATTGCACCATGGTGCAAGTGTGCTTACACCGGTACATGGCAGCAGTTTGTGCACAAGCGCAGGAGGAAGTGCAAAGATACAACATATTGCTGACAATGTGTCTCACAACTGTGCTTATAGACTAACACAGATAGGCACAGCACGATGACTTGTGGCACCGCGCAACTTTGGATTATTGGGAATCTGCCAGTAACAATTTGAACATAGTGGATATGTTTTACATGTTGTAATACAGGAGGACGTTGAACAAATATGACATGCAGTGATGTGGTAATTTTGACATGGCAGGGGCAGTTTTTCAGGAAACTAACGCAGTGCGGTGATGCAAGTCATTTAGCTGCGCCGCATTGCGCTAGATTTGAAGCACAGGGATGAGACATATTTAGAGAAACATGTTGCATCTCTGTGCTTCCCCCTGCACTGGCGCACAAACTGCTGCCATGCGCTGGTGCAGGCACCCTTGCACCATGGTGCAAGGATGTCTGCGTTGTGGGAAGATTGTTTTTGTGCAGGAAGGGGCACCTTCCTGCACAGAAACAATCAATTGAGGTGAATTCCTCTTCCTATGTGTGATGTCGAATGCAGTAGGCATTTGAAGAGGCAAAAAACGTGGCGAAATGAAAACATTTCTCCTCGTTGCACCTCATTAGGCTACCCCTAGGGCGGCATGTCATTCTGATGCATTTCCAGATTCACAATTGCTCACAATTCTTGAAATGCATCAGTGAACATGGGTGTTGCGTGGGAACACCCAACGCAACACCAATGTCATGCCACTAGCATGCAAAGTGTTGCATTAAAAGGGGCAATATTTACAAGCACAGGTAAAGCCACACAGGGTGGCTTTACCTGTGCTTGTAAATATCACGCAGTAGGTTGCGCCGCAGGTGCCTCACGCAACGTGAGGCTCGGGTGGCACAAGGGGCTTGTGAATTTGCCCCAGCGGTGAGGGATATAGCAGGGCATATGTAATTTACTTCCATTATGGATAGGTGGGACTGGGTACAGGTCCCAATACATCAAGATGCACACAGCAGGCTGTGGCACAGGTAGATATCAAGCTGACATCACCTCCATGACCCATTACTCACATATTTGCACTTCTTGTGACTTACCCGTTGACTGCTGTTGATTTTCATAGGCTGCACTGTCCTGTCCCGAGATTCCAGTCACCAACTCCTCCGGAATAACAGCTGCAACCCGCTCCTCCAGGGCATCCAAGACCTCCTGTTATGCTTGGCTTCCTCCTCCTGTCTGCAATGCTGCCTTGCAAATTGCCGCTATTTTTTCCTTTGTTCTGTGCTTGCAGTCATGCCAGCGCTTTTTGCAGTCTACGACAGTCCTCTTTGCTTGTCCAACGCTGTTTATTTTCTGGACTATGGTCTGCCATATCGCCTTCTTTTTAGAAAGTGGCAACTTTGAACTCACAAAGAGCTGGTGCTGATAATTGGTCACCTCAGTGACCAGTATGTCATTATCCTCTTGACTGAAGTTAGATTTGCGCTTCCTCTTTGTCTGGGTCTTTGCGTGTGCTTCAGGACTTTTGTTGATGTTGTTTGCTTCAGGGTTCTGACTACTGCAGTGTGCTTCCTGCTCCATTGCATACTCCTCTATGGTCCCCAAAAAGTTGGTTTTAGGGAGATGCGCCTTTTTTGTGCTGATTTTTTGCTGCTTCACGCAGTGGTGAGTGTCGCAGACTGCTCGAACTGGCATTGCATGACGCAATTCTGCCTTCTGTCACTTTTTCAGCAGTTGCGTCAGGCTCACTTGCATCAGTTTTGCGGCACCTACATCAGTTCTTCTGATGCAGGATGCGGCGTTGTGCCATGGTTCACCAAGATGTAAATATGGCGCAACTGTGGCGAATTGCGTTGACACAGTAATGGCGCATTGTTTTTGACGCATTGCTGCGTTGCGGCAGTGATGCGTCACTTCTTGTAAATCTGACCCTTAGGGGTCGATTCCGATCTCGGCCGGAAGCGCACCTAACAGTATTTGTCCGGAAAAAATACAAGCCGAACGCGTGTTTCCCGACCAATTCGAACACTCGTCCGAACGAACAAGTACGATGTGCATAACATCCCAGATTCCGAGCGAACCGTACTCACCCATTTCAGCTCCTGTTCCCCGCCCGAGCCGGATCCGTAAACGCCGATTCGAGTAGCACGGGAGCATATACACAGCACCTTCCGGCCGGATGAGTACGATGCGCCTTCCATACACGCCGAACCCGTCGCTACGTCCGGCACGTTTGAGCATCCGGGAGAGCCGTACATAAGCTCCGATTCGCACCACAAGAAGATCCACGGCTACGAGACGAACAAGCCAGCGACGAGTACGAGTCGAAGACATGCGAAACCCGAACGAGACGACCCAAGCATGAATCCCATCACGCAGGTCCTACCTATACTCTACATCTATTACTGGGACCGGCACAGACGCGTACGGCGCAGATGGTAAGTCAAACACCAACAACACAAACAAACGACACGTACCCGAAATATGTCACACACACATAGGGATGCACAAATGACGTACACCAGCAACAGCATAACCATAGGGGTGGGATGGCCATCACCAATGCCATACACACCCATAGGGAGATGGATGCCTACCACTACCACCACCCCTACTCAGGGGGGCCTGGATGCCTGTCACTACTACCATCCCCACTCATAGGGGGATGGATGCCTACCACTAACACCACCCCTACTCAGGGGGCCTGGATGCCTGTCACTAATACCATCCCCACCCTTAGGGGGATGGATGCCTGCCACTACCACCACCCCTACTCAGGGGGCCTGGATGCCTGTCACTACTACCATCCCCACCCTTAGGGGGATGGATGCCTGCCACTACCACCACCCCTACTCAGGGGGCCTGGATGCCTGTCACTACTACCATCCCCACTCATGGGGGATGGATGCCTACCACTACCACCACCCCTACTCAGGGGGCCTGGATGCCTACCACTACCACCACCCCTACTCAGGGGGCCTGGATGCCTGTCACTACTACCATCCCAACTCATAGGGGGATGGATGCCTACCACTACCACCACCCCTACTCATGGGGGCCTGGATGCCTGTCACTACTACCATCCCCACTCATAGGGGGATGGATGCCTACCACTACCACCACCCCTACTCATGGGGGCCTGGATGCCTGCCACTACCACCACCCCTACTCAGGGGGTCCTGGATGCCTGTCACTACTACCATCCCCACCCTTGGGGGATGGATGCCTGCCACTACCACCACCCCTACTCAGGGGGCCTGGATGCCTGTCACTACTACCATCCCCACTCATAGGGGATGGATGCCTACCACTACCACCACCCCTACTCATGGGGGCCTTGATGCCTGTCACTACTACCATCCCCACTCATAGGGGGATGGATGCCTACCACCACCACCACCCCTACTCATGGGGGCCTGGATGCCAACCACTACCACCACCCCTACTCATGGGGGCCTGGATGCCTGTCACTACTACCATCCCCACTCATAGGGGGATGGATGCCTACCACCACCACCACCCATACTCATGGGGGGCTAGATGCCTGCCACTACCACCACCCCTACTCATGGGGGGCTGGATGCCTGTCACTACCACCACCCCTACTTAGGGGGGCTGGATGCCTGTCACTACCACCACCCCTACTTAGGGGGGCTGGATGCCTGTCACTACTACCATCCCCACTCATGGGGAGATGGATGCCTACCACTAACACCACCCTACCACCACCCCTACTCAGGGGGGCTGTTTGCCTGTCACTACTACCATCCCCACTCATAGGGGGATGGATGCCTACCACTACCACCACCCCTACTCATGGGGGCTGGATGCCTG